>CM032125.1:31137409-31743749 GCA_018894105.1 Jacaranda mimosifolia | reverse complement strand
CATGACCCAGACAGCATATGTATAATCCAACATTAAAAATTATGAACTAAAATGAATGCCACATACAAAATTACACAAGAAAGATCATCCAGGAAAACTTTGATGCCTCTTGGTCAAGATTAATACATTCAGAATCCTAATACAGTTTCAAGGAAGAAAATTTTCATTTCAAATTTCTAGCTGTTACAGACTATCATTCTACCAGAAAATCGAAGAAACCCCATATTCAAGAAATCATATACGTACTAATAATCATACGTTCGAATAAACAATCATTACAATAACAGAAATAAATCCCATACCATCTGATTCATCATCGGCAAATGCTAAACTAGGGGAGAGCTTTGAGTATAATCCCAAGAACTCAAGATTAAACAAACGGCAAAGCAAAAGGGGTGGAGTAGTGCTTGTAGTTATAAAGAAGAGAATGAAACGATTTTGGTGTGGGAAGATGGAATTATCTTGAAGAGAAAGGCAGAGGAAAATTTTTTTGGGTTTCTTGTAGTGGAAAGAGCGGAACAGCAAATAACGGAAAGGACGTTGTGTACTATTAATATAAGGCTTGGCGGCCGTGGGAATATTTGGTAGTTACCATGAAGTTTGAATTTTTGGTAAACACTTTTTTCTAATACTATATAAAAAATTATAAATAAATTTTATGAGAACAAAGTAATTTATGAGAAACTAATTGGTAACTTATAGATTAAATATTAATTATTTAGGGTTTTACCTAAGTTCAAACCCTACAATTGATTAGATAATGACTAATTTTTTAAGATCGTCATATGTATTAATTAACAATATCATGTCACTTGCCCAGTTGATGGCCACAAATTTACTTTCAGTTTTACAAATTCCTACTTTTGACAAATGATGTGTTCGACATATGATTTTTCTGATTTTTTTTTTTTTTTAATTTTGGGAAAAAAATCAAATCGAATGTACCAAAAAATAACACTAATTGTAGAACAAAATAAAGAAGTAAAAGTTAGAAAATGGCATAAACTATAGGATACAAGATACATTTTTGTCCAAAAACAACTAGTTTTAAGGATTATCATAAAATATTTTACCCATTGCCCAAGGACTTATATATTGGCTCAGTTAAAGTAAACATTGTACCCAAACTAACAACGTATATATTTCAACAAAACTTACTAAAATTATCAAGATAATAAAATTAAATAAGATAGAAGAAAATAGAAAAGTAAAAGTCTATATTAATTAAAAAGATAAGGCAATTAAATTAAGGCAATAATAAAACCATTTATTGGGAATTTAATTTGCTATTTAGACATTAAATTTGAATACTATAAAATTAAGATTCCGAATTATAAGAAGAGCATTAATCAAGTAATTTACTTCTACAAACAGGAGCATTTTTTAATAATTGAAAACATACTCATGATGTTAATATAGTATTTGTTTTTAGTTTTGAATAGGCAATGCAAAGTAGTTTGGAGACAAATTTAACGAACCACTCTGTGCAAATTTACTTTACTTTTATAGTTAATTTTTTAATGTGATATGTAGATTTATAATAAATTAAATCTTGAATTTTAATTGTTTCCGTAGTTTGTTCAGGAAGTGGTATCAAGATTTCGAATAGTGCCACATATCAAGATCTAGTTTTTTGAGATGGACAATTTAACATGTCGATGGGAAATCACTTCACATCAACAAGTTGATGAGAATGAGAATTTCACTTTTTAAAACAAAAAAAAAAAAAAAAAAATTGATAAAAAATTTAAAATATAATAATCTTGAAAAGAATCATTTGTATGAGTAAAGAGTATGAACGATCTCAGAAATTATCATTTGTGCCACCTTCAACATTCTTATTCTCGTAAGGATAATATTTTTTTATATGAACTTTTTTGTAACAACTATAAACGCATTATCCTTTTCTCTCCTATTTGAATGTGATCTACCATTCATAAATCCACCACCAAATCTCATGCCATTACAATTTGCTTCTAGAGCAACCTATGCGAACTCCTCTCTTTACCTCACAGTTTGCCTTTTTTACCCCTCTTTTTCTCATGAGATAAAAGTGATGCCTTTACATACTCCAAGTCCAATATACGATATTTTGTGAATATCAACATTAATACTAGATTATCATATAAATTTGGGAGCAACCAAAAAGAAAAAAAAATAAAAGGCTTTATCTTCTTTTCAATTTTCACATCAACTTTTAGTAGTTCATCCATTAGTTGCTTAAACTAGTTTATGTAATCATGAGATTTTTTTTGCATTTTTAGCATATGTGGGGTTATTTCAGATAGAGTATTCTTTTAGATAAAATTTTCCCAAAATACAACTTTTCAAACATTATTCATAATGTTAACTGTTGTTGAGCTAGGAAATATTTTAAATTTTTTAGGTGCAATACATGGATTATTTTTATTTATTTCAATTAAATATAAGTTGATAGGATACTAGTTCTATTTATAGAGTTATGGGCATTAAAATGGCAAAAAACCAAAATATTTAATAAACAATTTGTAATTTAGTGGTCTGGCATATGCCACATACATTCAAAATTATAATTTTCTTAATCCAATTAAATAACAAGGTTTGTGAATATATATAGTCAGACAAGGAGTCCTAAAAGTCATAAATGGTAAAATGAAATATGAAAGGAAAAGGATGACAAGTTATAATTCGATAATTAGAAATGATGAAGAGAAATAGAGTGTGCTAGAAGGTTTTCATGATACAAATAGATATGAAAGAAATCCTACTGAGAGAGAGGTTGAACGGGGTCATCTATTTCTATTCAACTAGTAATGTTAAAAGGACTACATATGCATTGACCAATTTGAGCCCATTGATATAGAATCTGTTTTTGTTTTTTTTTTTCCAATGAAGGCATAAATACTTGCTAAAGAGAGAAGCCTTGCCAAAATGGATTTTTAGGATCTAACTCAGTTACTAAATGACCAAATTTAAACTATAAAGTTGTGATTGGTATGTAGAAATAGAATAATTTTATAAATGAAATGAAGATGGAACAGGAAAGACGTTACCATACCTTATATTATGCTTAGCATGTATAAATTAAAGAATATTGAGAAAGGAATTGAATAGTGATTTCTTGGTTGATTCCAATCTCACAATAGTAATTGGCCATGATTGGTAGGAGTAGAATGATACTATTTTCAATAATAATTTTGAATAATAAAATTGACATTTTCTTAGAAAATTATTAAAATAAAAATATGCACTCGTAAATATTTTTTTATATATTACTTTAAGTATGTATTTCATTAGGTGTAGATCAAGCCAAATTGCTTTAATTTTTTATTGAAAATTTGAGAGATGCGGATCCTCTCATTTTTATTTATTTATTTATTTTTTTTTATAGTAATTTGTAATACTTTTATTTCTATAGTATTTGATACATTTTTAGTTTTTTTTTTTAATTATCTTGGAGATGATGAATATAACAACCCTCCAACACTTTTAATTGATTTTTTCAAATGTATGACAGTGGTGTGTATTCAATCTCATTTTTATTTTTCTTTATTTTTATGATAATTTATAGTATTTCAATGTACTTTATGATATTACTAAATATATATATATATATATATATGAGAAAAAAATGTAGCAATCAAAGACGTTGGTATGTCTAATTAAGCATTCACAAAGTAAATTTTTTTTTTAGAAATATCAAACTCTTTTATTAAATCTTGGAGGGTGATTTTGTCAAAAAAAAAAAAAAGGTTTCATATTCATTCCTAATGAATTATGAATGGTTAAACACATGAGAAGTGAGAGAATAGCTCAAATTATACTTTCCGAAGTGAAGATTACTTTAGTAATGGGGATTTCTATATCCCCATATATGTTTAAGAATGAACTTGAGAATACCTATTCATTTTATTTCGTTCCTACATACATACTAATCAAACCACAATTTTAAGTTTTCAAAGAAATATAAATTTTCATTTACCTTCTATAATGTAGAATTAGAATTCTTAATATTAGAAAGGGTAAACCAAATAATTTTACTACTAAAATCATATTAATAGAAATATTTTCTCAATTACTCAAGACAACTCCATGATACTTGTGAAATAATTATTTTAAATAATGAGTGAGACATTTCGCAAAGATTAATTGAGTGTTTCTGATTATTTTGAGAATTGTTATGCAATGAATTTTTTGTCTTGGATTTTGATATCAAATATAAGAGTGGATCTAAATGATTTTTATTGTATTATATCAACTTGTGTGTATTTATTTATTTTTATTGAAACTATTGTTACTATTAAAAATTTATTAATGTAATTTATAATATGTAATTTTTTAATAAATTACAATTTGAAGTTTAATTATTTTGAATGCGAGTCAAGCACAAGTGCTGGCGCAGTCGTTGCCCGTTGGATACCATTACCAATACCATGCTTGACGGGCTCAATATCTTCTTAAATAATGTTAAACAAAGTTTGACTCGAAAAAGCTGTTGATCTTTAATGATCATTTGCTGTTCTATAATAAGGAAATAATGTTAGGGCCTGTTTGGTTTTATTTCCATTTCCATCATTTCTAAAATGGTGAAAATTAGTTATGTGATGTGATGTAGAAATAAAAATGTATTTGGATGAAATGTTTGGAAATGTAATGATTATGTAGGTTGTAGGTGGAAAGAGATAGAAATAATGGAATAGAAAGAGAAGATATATAGGTTACTGGAAAAATATATATAGGTTATTGGAGAATGTATTTTGAAAATAAAAATTAAAATTATATTGGGTGAAAATTTTTAAAAAGTGATGATTTTTATTTTTGGAATAGTAAAATTGGTGGGAAAGAGGTTTGGAAATAAAACCAAACAGGCTCCAGTTTTAAACGAATCGCCCTCGTCACCATGCTGCTTTTATCAAAGTGGAAGTAAATAGTATTAATTAATTTGTACTTTTTTTGTTTAAATGTTAAAAGAAAAAAGAATATTTTGATACATGAGTTTTGTTACTAATATTATATTGATATGAAAAATTCAAAAAAATAATAATAATAATAATAATAATAATAATAATAATAATAATAAATATTCAAGTTTTATTATAATTATCAAATTAGTAGATACCGAATAAATTCATTGAAAACATTTTACAGTGATATATATTTTTCAAATTATATTTTGGTTTGATTATTCATTTAATTTTTCATAATGCATTTATTTAATAGAATAAATTCTATTGATATATATAGTAATATCGGCAAAAGATTAGACTTGGCAAAAAATTACCCAAACCCATGGGTACCCGTGGGTATCCAAAAAAATGCGAGTAATGGATCTCATTTTCTGTAACCAATAAAATATGAGTAATTTTACCCGCCGTCTAATTGCCCGCCGTTTTTTGGCTCAATCCGTGGGTACCCACGGATAATCTGTGAATAATTATTTATATTTTAATTTTTAATTTTTCTTTAATTTTTGCAATTATTTTGGAAGGTGTAATACTTTTTTTTGTTAATAATATCAACAATATTTAAGTGGTGTTTAAACTTTTAGTTCAAAAAACTTTTGATATATAATAAAATTTAAATTTAAACTTCGAAATGTAATATGGCTTAAATTTAATATACGTTTAAATATTTAAGTTGTAGTTTTCACACTAAAACATTTGACATGCTTTGAAATATTTGTTCAATATAATATTTGAAATTTGTAGCCTCTTTTATTTATTTTATTTAGGTAACATTTAAATAATAGTATGTAAATTTTAAAAAATACTAATCTTTCTTTAAATAAAAAAAAATAGTACGGGTACCTGTGGTTTAATGGGTCCATTATCTCATACTCAATAAAAAATGAATAATTTTACCAGTGAATAAATTTACTCAACTTATTTTTATCCGCTCTTGGGTTAACCACGAGCACCCATTTACTAGGTCTACATAAGATTGAGCCACAATGAACAATCATGTTAAGTGATTAAATGCTGACAGATTGTTGACCCAATTATATTAGTTTCCATTCTCCCACACAAAGTGCACAATTACGAATTCGAACCTAGTAGACTTCTGGTGTTAGTGCGTATGAATTAAAAAAAAATGATTAGACAAAAAAATATATTTATAGTTAGATTAAATAAGTTAAAATATATCTAAGATGTCAAACAAAAACTTTTGAAATTAAAACTTATGATAAGAGATTTAAAAGTTAGTTTTCTAAGTTTGAGATTTAAAATATATATATATATATATATAAAGGATTAACTATATATTCATTTTTTTCTGTCATATTTTATTTACGTTTGTTTAATTAGGTATAATGGATAAGATGAAAAATTTAAAAGAAATTAAGATAGAAATATTTATTTATTGCAGCAAAAGGATCTCCTTTAAATTTTTGATAAGGTTCTAAAACAACTTTCGAAAGTTAATTTTAAATATGAGCACCTTATAAATTTTAAAATCAATTTATTGCTCTTCTTAACTTGTTTAAAAGAACTCAACATGTTACATATCAAATATGTTTCTTCTATATGTAGTACTCATAAGCTTCTTTATGAAGATCATTGTTGTTTTACTTAGGCATGAAAATAGGTTATGATAGGTTTTGACTTAAATAGGCTTTTTTTTAATGTTAGTCCTTACCTTTTTAATAAATTTTAAAGCCTTAGTCTAGTCTTAAAACCTACCTAAAAGTCTATTTTCTACGAATGTTTCCATTAAGTCTAAATATAACATAAATTTAAAATTTTAATATACTCAAACTTATAATAGACCTTGACAAACAATAATTAAAATGACAAATAACAAATACATAATTATGAAAGTTCAAATTTAGGTATAAAATGGTATTATTTCAACAAAAGACAATATTAGTAACATAACGGATTTCATAAAGGACTAATTAAAACAATTAAATACAGTTAGTTATTTAATATATATTATATCAATATTATTGTATTTTTTATGTGAAGAAGAATAAACGGGTCGACCTGTTAGACTTTGCAAGCTTTTTATAAGAACCCAGGTTTAGCATATTTAGTTAAAAAGATTTTATTTTTTTTTAGTTTTAAACCTTTTTATTAAATAGGCTAGGCCAAACTACCCCATAAGACTTGACGAGTAGCCTGACCTATTCCCAACCCTACTTTTACCTATTCCCTTTCTATTTGCTTTGATGCAATTTCTTTAAATATTTTAAATAATTAAAGTCGATTAACATATATCATGGCAATAAAAAAAATTATAGAAAACTTCCAATATTTCTTGCCCAAGAAGAATTTTTTTAATCAGTTTTATGGATGTCGAAAAATCAAAGATGCATTATTAATACAGACTTTCATAAATAGTTTTGAGTTAATTTTAGCAAATTTAATTAGAATTATTAACACATTAGTGATCAAATCATCAAAATTGAGTAAATTCAAGTGCAAGGGCTTATGAATGAGCTCGTTGGGTCACACTGCTAGGCCCATTTTATTTTTTCATTATTTTTAAAATTTAAAATATTTTTATTAGGTTTTCATATAGAAATAAAAATATATCTAAATTACTTGCGTACAGATGGCGATTTTATAAAATTAAAAATAAAAATATGTTTTTTAAAAAAAATAAAAATAAATAAGTTCTATAAACTTGTTTGGTTGTGATGTTTAATTTGTAAAAGAATATGAATAATATTTAATAAAAGAACGAGTCTGCAAGTCTTTTTTTTTATTCTTTATGTTTTATTTGCCAAATTATGTGAAATTATGTGAGGAGGAGATATAGTTATGGTATATTCTAATATTAGTCCTACTATTTTTTGTCACATTAATATCGTATGAATATATAAAGAAAATATTATTTAATTTATAGGTATATTTTAATTATTTTTTGGGATTTATGTACTCAATATTTGAATTTTGAATTTTAATAAAAAAAATATTAAGATTTTTTTTTTTCATACTTCAAATAATATAGCTTTGTGTCGTCTTAACTTTTGCATATTCGAATCTTTTCTCTTTCTCCTCACTGGATTCCTTAATTCAAACATTCCATTAAAGAAAATACGAATTATAGGGCTAATATCTATAGTTATGAAATGAACATTTTTTATCTTTATTTGTGAGAGAAGAATCTTACGAATAAAATAAATGCATTTTGAAAAACTTTTTATATGATAAAGAATGAAGAAATGTACTTCAGAAATGTCAAGAAACGTATTAATTCTGCAATGTCAGATGACCTCATTGAATTTATTTTTCCCCCCGGAAAATGACAAAAAGTGAAAAGCATAAGACCTGGGAAGCATGAAAAGAAGACAATTTTGTGGTAGCCGCAATTAAAGCTAAAAAGACAAAAATGACAGAAAAAATAAGTACTCTTTCAATTAAAGCTGCAGTACCTCCCAAAGTCTCTATGCAGTGATGTTAGCAGGAACACTTCATGTCAATTCAAACATGCACATAAAATATAATATAAATATAATATATATTGTCTGTATATATGTACATTTTTCTTAAATATTGTACATTTTAATAATTTTTGAGTAATTTATGGTGTCTACCATTTATTTTAAATTTAATTAATTGGGGTCTAATTGTTAGTGAAAAAGAACATTTGTAGCTAGGGATGGCAATCGTGTCGTGTTGAGTTATTTCGTGTCGAGTTGAGGGGGAATATCATAAAAATTTGCTCAACCCGAACCCAACCCAATAAATACTCAACCCAAACCCAACCTCAAAATTTTCGTATCAACCCGAACCCAACCTGTTTCAGCATATGATTATTTTTCATTAAAAATTCATCTAAAAAACTTACACATTTTATGTTCAACTAGAATCTTAATAAATAATCAATTTATACCAAAATTTTGAGAAAAGTCAACTTATGTCAAAATTTAAAAAAAAAATCAACATTATACTCTAGCAGCTCAACTTTTATACCATAGAGCAATTTGATAATTAGACTTCATTTAATTTTCTCTACAATATCAATAATATACAAATTTTCATATTAAACCAAAAGTTTTGCACGACTTAATTTTAACAACAATGGAGTCGAACTTTAGCAAAGAAGTATAATTCGTCTCATTCAATGATTAATAATCATCTCAATATCATCAAATAGTCAAGATTTACGTAGTAAATAATAATCATTAATTCTTCCAAATCAATCTAGAGTTAAATTGTTCAAAAATAACAAGTCATTACTTAAAAATGCAAAAAATATAGGGTTATTATCGTGTTATTAGGTTGTTATCGTGTAATCCGAAACCCAACCCGAACCAACCCATAATTTTTCGTGTTGCTTATCGGGTCGACCCAATATCGACCCAACCCAAACCCAATAATATCATGTCGGTTCGTATCGTGTCAAAAATTGCCACCCCTATTTGTAGCTCATGTATGCAGTTAAATTAAAGATAGAGATGATATGAATAGACTTGGGCCACGTTTGGAGCTACCACTCGCAGCAGGTTTTGAAAATACAAATGAGGTTTGATTGGGGAGGCGACTCTATATATACTTTTATGCATTTGTTTTTTAAATATACAATTATGTGATATGCATTAATAGAAGGGTGCTTCATGCTTGCATGAATTTATAAGTTTTTCGAAATATTTTATAAAATATTTAAAAAGTATCTTATATATATATATATATATATTTTTTTTTTTTTGAAAATGAGTTTATATTATTCTAAAATAAGATATTAGTATCATATAAGTATTTATTAAAAAAGTAAGGATAGCTTAACTTAAAATATATATATATATATCTTAACAAGTTTCTCTAATTTTAACTATTTTAATTGCAAAATTGTCTTTACTAACTTATTATATAAAATGTAGTAAGCTTAGCTATTTAGGATACATAAGTTTAATATTTTGATAATTTAAGAAATAATAACATAAAATTACTAACTAATTGATCTTGGAAGTTTAGGATATACAAAACATTTGATAATTTATTTACAAAAATCAAATATACAAACGTCAAGGCTAAATTTATTTATTTTTTTTGAAAGAGAAAAAATATATTTTGCAATAATTGTCTATGAATTTTTTTTTTCATATTGGTCTCATCGATATACATACCTCAATTAATTAGGAAAAGGAGTTCAACGGAGACATGAAAACGATGGAGCACTCTCACTATTAAGAAATATAGTTGGCAAAATTACAAAAATAACTTAAATAACACAAAAAAGAGTAAATAGGCTTTTATGGTAATATATTTTTATTTTAAATGATTGTAAATGACTTCGTTGACATACACAAGTATTCATAATTTTTCTTTAATTTTATAAACCTAGCTCAATAGATGATATATATATATATATATACAATTTAATGTCATAGTTTTCATATTTCCTAATACATGACCAAACTCCTATTCTAAATACGTTCACAATGAAGCCCTTCAAAATGTCTTTGTGATAAATGATTGAAATATTTATAGAGTGCTACTGAAGTGACAAATATTATTCAATCAATGTGGCCAGAGAAAATATTCCCATGTGATCGATCAGATGGTTTAGCCTCTGGATCAGGTTGAACTGGACTGATATAAATAAAATATATAAATCTTTTGAAGTATTTGGATATTTTAAAAATTTTCAGGAACTTCATTTGACCTACAATATCATTTAATCTTTGACGACTCTTTCTTTTTTACCCACTCTTTGGTATATATACTTTTCGCTTAGATTTCGTCTTTAATGGTCTCCCTTTTTTATGCCCTGTCAAGAAAGTGTTTTTTCTTTTATAAGTTATAACAATAGAAACTTTGTCTTCCATCAAATTCACGTTCATGGTTGTACATGACACTTTATGTCTACCACTCTCCAGAGGATTCCTTCTCATCTCTGGAACTTTCTAAGGCCCCGTTTGGTTTTATTTCCAGAGCCCTTTCCAATTTCTAGCCATTTTTTGAAAATTGAAAAGTTAATTATAGATTTGAAATGAAAATAAAAATGTGTTTTGATGATTTGTTAGAAAGTAATGATTAAAATATATATAGAATTGAAAAGATGATTGATTTATGTTTTTTTATATTTAAGAAGATTTATTTTTTAAAAATATATGTATATTTTATTAATATTGAAATGATTGTTGATAAATTATATCAAATCAAATTTGAATTTGATTGATGTGATAATAGGATGATAGGATATGTTTAAAAAGAGTTTGAAAATAAAAATAGAAATAGTTTGAATGAAAATAGAGAAAAAGTAATGGTTTTAATTTTTATTTTTGGATGAAAATGAAAAGGACCGTGGAAGTAAAACCAAACACCCTGTAAGTTCCTCTTCTCATTTTCATTTTTATTAAACATTTTTTGTTTTTATCTCTATGAAAGCTAAACATGCTATTTCTTCCTCTTCTTTTTCAAGGTGATCTCAAAATCATATACGACTATGACACCACTTTATTGAAATATGTTATGGACAAAATTACATGACTACATAAATAAGAGAGTAGAAGAACTCGTACTAGCATACTTTTTTTTTAAAAATAATTTCATTAAAATACATGAGGTAATGTTTGGTTATATTTTGTATATTTTGTATTATGTGTTTTGAGAAAATAAATTTTAGAAGTAAGATTGAAGAATGTAAAAGGTGTATTGGAAAATGTGATGGATGCTTATTTGTATTTGGGGGAATAGTTAGAAAGTTATTTTCGGTAGTTTTTGCATGTTTGTTTATGTTTTAGGAGGACGCAATTTTTAATTGTGACATTAATGCTCTTTTGTTGGTTTCCAAAAGTGAAAAGGGAATTAAGTAATTTTTTTATTGTAAGAATAATAATAAAATATAAATAATAAATATATGTGTATAAATATGGAAAATGAGAAAAAATTGATGACAATGAAGGATAGAAGAATGTTTTTTGAAAAAAAATTATTTTGACATTTTGGAGAAAAAGTAAATGCATGTTTGGCCAAAACATAACCAAACAAAGCCTTAAGAATTTGTATGCTTTGTTTAAAACCAACACAATTCTAGTATATAAACCACAATTTATATCATAGTTTTTATTTTTCCTAATAATACATGATAAACTCAAAATCTAACTACATATATATAATTCAATGTGTAAAATTCTAAATTCTAGTATATAAACCACAATTTATATCATAATTTTTATTTTTCCTAATATATGGTAAACTCAAAATCTAACTACATATATATAATTCAATGTGTAAAATTCTAAATTTGAACATTAACAAACTTTTAGTGTGGTGCTCATGTAAATAATATATATATATATATATATACACACCTCTAAAATCTATGTATTAGAATAGAATTTTCTTCTTCTTCCATTTCTAATTTTCGAAAGTTTCAAATTACTACTTTTTAGCACTAATGGCATCTGGAAGCGGGCAGCCAATTTATTTCTCCAGATTTTCAGACATGTGCGATGTCTCTGTTCTCTTTAGATCCCTCTCTCGCTTGCCGTCGATCTTCCCTTCCTTAAAAACCTCAAGTTCTTGAATTCTAAACCAATTCATCACCAGTAGCTATATTCTTACGAGGAACCCTCTGATCATGAGTTTCTATTTTCTTGGCCCTTTTGCCATTAAACATGGCTTTGAACTCGGGGATTTCAAGGCCTATAAACCCCATTCCTCTGTTCTCCGACCTTTTTCTCTCACGCAAATTTCACCAGTTTTCTCTTTTTTCTCCGGTTAAGCCCTCCTCTGCTTCATTTTCTCCTTCAACTAACGTTGGCCACTCCGAGGAACTCACGTGTATCAAGGTTAGTATACTTGTACTGCTACGCATATTGTCCATTTGTGTGACGTGCGATAATTGATTTGTCCTAATTACTTGATTAGTAGATTCGCCACCGCCCACATTACAGTTTTGCTTACCATGTTTCAAATGTTTACCCCTATAAATTTTGCTGTTGGGACCTAAACAGATCTGTGTCTTTCCCATTTCATGGTGAAACAAGAAGTCTTACAAAAAGATTTTTTCTTTTTTTTTTCTCTTCTTTTTCATTTTAGTAGAGAACGTAATTATTTTCTTCATTCTTTAAACTATTCACTTGAAGAAGACAACTTGTCTAAGTTGCAAAAGGAATTTTCAATGTTAAGAAATTATATATTTTCTTTGTCTTCCTCTTATCCCCTATACAAAAAAAAAAAATCCGAACTATCGGCTGTGCACGCGATCCTTCGCACACGTAATTTTTGTTATATAAAGAACAAATATTTTTTTAAAAAATATGCAAACTGTAGTCCATTGTCAAATCATAGAAATATATATTGACTCAAAAAGAAAAAACAAAAAAACAAAAGGAAGAAGAAGAAGAAGAAGAAGAAGAAGAAGAAGAAGAATGATGGCAACCAAAAAATTTGTAAATTGTATATTAGTCAAAATATTAATAGGTTAAAATAATATTAATTAATTAAAAAAAGGAAAAAATATATTACTAAATCTATGTGCACACAAATATTCAATAATTATTTTTCCAATAACCATTCTTTAAATTTAGTTTCAAATGAAGATCAAAATAATCTAATGCAAAAATTGCTTGTAAATATCTAAAATATTACCTAAAAAATTTATCAAAAATATTGTGATTTGGAAACATTAGAAAAATGGCTGTAAATGCGGTAGTAGAAAAATAGTATTTTTGATAATTATTTTAGTAATATTTCTAATATTTACTAAGACCCTATTAAGTGTTGTGTTTAAATGTGGTTGTAAAGCTATATTTGGTATCACATCTACCTAAAATATCCATATTTTCAAATTTCATCCTCTACATCGTCACATTACCTTTTTACGTTTTTGGAAGAATTGAAGGATAGATATGTAAAAGGATAAAAATGACCTCCACTTTAGATACAAATTAATTTTTTTTAAATATATATATAGACATATATAATAGTATAAATATCAAATCTTTGATAGTAATCTTTATAATTGCAGCGTGTCATTCATTGAAATTATATATAATGTTACTAATTTTGTGCTTGGTTTGATTATCAAACTTTATTTTATCACTATGTTCTTCTGCAATTGCTGTAAATATCAGTTTATTATTTCTTTTCTATTCATTGTATATGTTTTCACAAGTACTAATTGTAACATAATTTTTAATATAGTTATGCAAAATTTTGTTAACTTCCTTTTCATGAATTTTTTCTGTACTAGTGTATCTAGTCAAATGATACATTTTTTTTATAATATGTAAAAATTAGTTTCTCTTATTAGTTATTTAGAAATTATTAATTTCGTGTTTATGAACTTTTGCTTCTATAAACTTATTCAATCAAGTGATATAACGTTCTTTTAATGAGTGAAAAGTTAATTCCTCTTAGTCTATACATATATGTATATGTGTGTGTGTGTGTATAATTCATTGATATATAAAATTCAGTAGAATTTTTAATTTTCATTTATGCCTTCTCCTACATGATATATTAAGTTGTATTAGTCTTTTTTAATTGGATCTCATAGCTTAATTTCTATCTTTATATATGTTATGTCTAATTGTTAATCTTCAGTATCTTTTTCCTCCCATAATGATAGCTATCAGTATATTTTATTTACTCAAGATCTTTTATTTTTGTCGAGACTTTAATAATATAACATAGATGGAATTTTTCTTTCATACAACCCAAGAGTAGGAATATTTATATAAACACCACTATACTATATTGGTCTATAAGTTATGCCATGAAGCATCGAAATGTTTGGATTTTGAATTTTCTTGAGGAGTCGAGTGGTCAATTGGCCCTATCGTATGCCTTTAGACGTATAAGTGTGAGGCTTATGGTTCCGACCCTAACAAACTTTTGGTGTGAGTGCGTGGGTAAATATTAAAAAAAAATTCTTGAGGAAAATATTGAATGATAATTACATCATATTTTATTTTATTAAATTTATTCAGTTTGTCCTCATCAAAATTGAAGGGTGTTTTTATTTTAATATTTATTTCTTGCTACACGTTTTTTTCCATTATTTTACTAACTGCTTTTAATTCTTCAATACTAAAATGCTGTTTTATTGCCTAGGAAGATATTTGTATTAAGCTCCATATAATATTAAAAAAATAGGATATCTTTGAGCCTTGCTAGCTCTTTATACATATAATTTTTTCATATATGAAAAATTACAATAGAAAATTGATTATTTAAGAAAAAACTTGGTAAGAGAAAATCAGAGAAGTTTCGAGTATTAAGTTTTTACTAAAAATGTTTATGCATGGAATGGTCCTATGATTTTCAATAAAATAACTTTAAATTTCTAAAGAGTTTTCATATTTAAAAGCTTTATCTATTATTAACCTTCTCTAGACTCTTGGCTATTTATATTTATGAACCTATCTACTTTTCCACGATTGGAAAGAAATACTTCCCTAACTTGGTGTCTTTGTAAACATTTAGTGTTCCCCACTTTTATCTTTTATACAATTATTAGACTTTTTTTTATAGATTTGATCCTCATTTATTTAATATGTGATTCTTTCAAAAATAATTATATTAATCTGAATCGTCCTTTCGTAGCATGAAATTTATTCTACTAGGTACATATTGGATGAACCCCATTCAATTTTCTGTCTAAAATATTTTACGATCATAGATAAATATCTATTTAATTTTTCATGATATATTTTTTGTATGACTAACTAAACGCTTTTATTTTAATAATATAAATATAAAATCTAATACTAACAAACAATGGTATAGATACAAATAAAGTATACAAATACTTATAATTTTAATAATGAAACTAAAATTTAAAATCGACGTAGATTATAAGATATGTTTTAAATTTAATTTTTTTAAAATGTTAGAATTCAAGAAAAAGTATAAAGGGAATAAGATAAATAAATGAAATAAACCAAATGAAAATATTCTTTCTACTTTTCTTTAAATATCAAATTTTTTAAAAAATAAATTTAAAATTTCTTCTCATAACCAAACTTGAATTGAATTTGAATAGATTGATATTCTTCATACATATTATTGTTCTTTATTGAGTTTTACTTGAATCAAATCTTAAACTTAAGCAATATTAATTGGTATTTTGACCTAGATTTGCTAATTAAGTTAATAAACTGAGTTTAAATAGACTTTACGGATGAGATACTTTTGAAATTTATAGTAGTTTAGTTTGTTTTTGAAAATTATCTATGATTCTAGCATGGAAAAAAAAAGGAAAGAAAAAAAATCACATTCCTAACAATAATAACTTAATAAAAATATGTAAATTAAATTATCAATATTACTACTCAGAATAAAATAGATTAAGCTAATTATATTCATAACTATATTTGTCGATCAATATGTTATAAATGTTAGACGTCAAAATTAATTGCTTTGGTTTATTGGATACTCACTTGTTGGAGCAATCAAAATGTGAAAAAGATGATAAGCTTAGTTTCATAGCCGATTATAGACTATATTCTAGCATAGTTATTTTTCTGTTTTTCTTTTCTTTTATTATTTTATTTTCTGTCTAATTTTCTGTTTTGTCATCTATATGTTGTTCTGTCACACATAACATGCTTTTTTAAAAATTTGTTGTGTTATACATATACATTTTATTTTTCTCATTAATTGTGGTTCATTCCCTTTTTGGTCGCTTGCATCTCGCCTCATCTCTTGTCTTAATAACTATGTGTCTTAGACAAAAATAAAAGGGCAATCGTTTTTCAGTCAAGAATGTGTTCATAAAGAGTGGAAAGAAAAAGTAATAAACCTATATTAAAAAAAGTAACAAAAGAAAACATGTTTGAAGACATTAAATTTTTATAATATAATTTTCATAAAAAAGTCCTCTTTAACTCCATAAATGGCAATGAAGTTATTCCTAATGAACATTAATAATTAGAAATACAAAATTATTAGCGTTAAGATAAAACTAATTCTTGAAGAACATTATCAAGAAATTAAAGTTTTAACAAATAAAAAGAAATTGTATGCCTTGTAGTGATAGTTTTATTTGTACTTAACACGTAATGTTAATTATTTTCACATTTTTCGTAGGGGCTCAGATATTTCCTAGTGCATTCATAATTTTTTCTAAGAACTCTAATAATATTAAGATGAGGTTTAATTTTTTAATTTGGAGCATTTTGAGAAAATGTTTTAGAAGAATATGATCTAAATGGCTGTGTTTTTATTTTCATTCATTATTTTAATGTTTTAATTATTTCTATTTGTAGTAATGGATTTCATGTTAAAATGAAAATATATTTGTATTGATAGTGTGGGAATTTTGAACAAAGGTGGATTAAAAGTTACTTTTTTATATAATGGTGTTAAATATTTTAATTGGTAGTATTAAACATAATTATTAAATTTATTATGTGTTCCAATTTTTTTATATCCCATCACAAATTATGTTGGAAAAAAAAATCAACAAATTTAATGTGGTCTGCATTCTCTTAACAAGATAGAAAAAGAAAAATATTATTTTATTAATTAGTGGATTATATTTGAATAAAAAATTATTATTAAATATAATGTCGTTTCTATTATCTTGAGATGATAAAAAATTTATTTTATATAATTAGTAGTGATTTTTTATTATTTTTAAATTAGGAAGTATTCTAAATTTAAAAATAATATTTATAGGTATGAGAAGCAAAAGTGGTATTTTTGTTGACAATAAAGCAAATAAACATATTTTTTATTTTCGAAATGGTAAATGAGAAAAGTGGTTTTAAGAACTCCCATTCTGAGCCTATGTTTCTGTAGTGAACCGGAAAATGTGTTGAGAATATATTTATATTTGGTGTTTTTAAAAAAAATAAATTTTACTATTATTTTTCATTTAAGTTTTTGTTTGATTAATGGTGTCACATTATATTTGTATATTATTATAAGTTACTTTTAAAGTAGTATAGTAATTAAAATATATATTTGTATTAAAATAAGGAATTAATTTTTCAATAATATTTTGAAAGCACGCATGCATATATAGCAAATGCTTAAATGAGAGAGAATAGCTAGCCGCTATAGAGTAAATGAGCCTACTACTTCTTTTATAATCATATATGTAATAATAACAACAAAAGGACCACTTCGACCACCAGTTTCTTTGTAATATTAACATCCAGCCATCTATGACATGAATGATGTCTTTGAGAAACTATTCCACAATTGCAATGTAAAATTCAAGTAAAAAGAAGCTAATTTATGTGTTCTATCCAAAAAGCATATGAATAAAAAATATGCTCAAAAGAAAGGTCTTTTGGGGAAAGCACATGACATTATCACTGAAATTAAATGACAAAAGGGAAGAAGATAAATGCACCTTTCCATTAAAAGTTGCTGGACATCATCACAACTTGCTACACAAACAAAGTCTTTAGCTAGCACCAATTTCTCCTTCCACCACAATAGCACAATCTCAGGAACTCAAAGCCTAATGGTACATGCATTTTGCTTTTTGTATGCTTATACTATAGTGATGTCAATTTTAGGGAAGGAAGACAGGTACAAGACTACAAGTAGACTTGGGAAAATTGTACTATCATTTTGTTGGATTATTAATTATCAGGGGCCATACTAGGTGAATTGTGGTCCATTTTGCCTTATGTCGAATGAAAATATTAAAATTATCATTATATATAATGACGACGTTAAAAAATGATCAGAATTACTTTTAATAATATTTGTGTTGGCATTGAATTATTACTAGCTATACATATGTCATTATTATCAACAATGACAACTTAGGTACAATTATTGGTAGTATTAAGTTTGTAAAAAAATTATTGTAGCAAAACAAAAATTACATTGAGCTTTGCGGATGCTAGGTGTAAGTGTTCATGCAAGAAAATGATCTCAAATAATGTCAAAAAGTTAGTGTTTTATGATGACAAAACATAAGTACACATTATGCTTATGATTTTGATGAGAGGTTTGTAATATTGTATTTCTTTTAGGGGGTGACTGTAGTTATTTTAACCAGGAGCTGTAAAGGTATTCAAATTTAAGTTTAACTTCCATTTTATCTATTTTATTTTCCTTGCATGTGAATGCTGATAGTACTAAAGTAAATTCAATATATTTATTGAAGTCCGCCCGGCAACTCTGTTGGTAAGATCTTGTTACAACTGACAGGATCTTGGTTGGCGGGGGAGTTTAGCTCATTAAATGATCCTACTCTATAATGTGAATGAATTGCAGTCATAAATGGTTTGTCCTCTGATTCTGTTTTTGAATTTTCCAATAGTTTCTTAGAAGGGTTTAGTTGTGCATAAGTTTTACTGATCTGTAGTTGGTAAAATTTGGAAATGTTTACTCTTTCGTGGACCTTACTGTTTGAGGACATTTCAACTTATAAATTACTGTCTGAACAGGCTAGCTTAGGACAAGGGAATTGACAGCATAGTTTTACTGTACTAGGTTTTACTATTTTTTATAGCAATCAGAGTGGCCGCTATTGATTGCAGAGATTTGGTGGTTGGAAGATGCCAAGTAGAGTATTAAATTTTGTGACAAGGAAAAGCAGGGTAGCAACTACTCCTCTGTGTGTGTGTTAATTATTAAATTGCATCCTAATTGTAAAATTCTAATTTTTTTTTTTCTTTTCCTGAGGTACTGGTTATGCAATGAGGCAAGCCGCAATTCTCGTGGTCCAGAGTGCCACATGAGTACAAAGGTTTGATAGTCCTGTTAGTGCTTATACGTTGAATTATTTTACTTATTTTTCACAATGCTGTATTCGTATTTCTTCTAATATGTATGAAACTGTCAATATAAATGGGTGTTAAATATCTGCGTTACAGTTCGATTATTACTGCAGTGGGCCACTTGCCCATGTCTATGGCTGACAAGATTTATGGCAAGAACTTACGGTACGTCTTTGATCCTGTACTGTCCTTGCATAGATTAAACAAATTAAATGTTTCTTGTCTTGTCATTGCATAGGTATCTGGAATAATAGAGTTTTCCTATAAGGAGAAAAGGGATGCAGGATCTTAAGCTTGTTTTAGATGGATGCCTTGTTTTAGTTTACATATGGTAACTTTGTTATCTACTATGTTGCAAGAACCCAGACACATCACGGCCATGCACAAATACCATATGGTAAAGGTTATATGATAAATACCAAAAAGTTGATATGATAAAGTTGGCAAAACGTTAATTAGAAGTTCATAATTAAGTTTATGTCAAGAAAATTACAGCCAACAGAATTTGAAATTAGCAAATTGACAAGAGTATATTATTGTAAGGGGAATCGACTGTAGAGCATCTCACCAATGAATAGCACTAAGTTCTAAATATTTACCGAAGTGCATTTGTTAAGACAAATTGAATGGAAAGAGAGATTAGTTATTAAAATTCACAATAGATAAAAACACATTGTATCTAACATTTAAGATTTGCAACATTTTCAATAGATTTGATGTCACGAAGTTTTCATCTCGTAGCTGCTTCTTTCTATTATAAGGAAACATGGGGTTAGTGGGTTTGAGTTATTTAAATTAACATCTACCATTGAGTAATTAGGGCTTGTTTGCTTGAACATGTAGGATTAGACAAGATTCATACATTAGTGACACATAAGTTAGAAATGGTATTCAAAATCATATAATCTATTGTTTGCTTTGATCTTAGAAATTAGTGATATCTCACTTAAATTGATGGATAAGAATGATTTTTTCATTCCTTATCGGTCAGATTTAAAAGGGTGGAAAATGAATCAGGCCAAGATGGCTTGATTTATAAACCAGTTTGACTCATGATACCATGTTGGGCTGCAAAAGTATTATGGATCATACAAATGTGAAGCAAACATAAAATAAGGCTTGAAAATGAATCTATTAACCCTTAACTATCCAAGCAAACAAGCCCTTAAAGTATAGAAAATACATATAAAAAGGGAGAGAAGGAAAAAGACATGGACATAATTAGAAATATCCATGATGAAGAACAATTGGACTCCAAGAAGGAAGACCAAAAGAACTTGAAGAGATATTCAAAATTTATATGTGGAAATTTGTTGTGTGAAGTAGGTGCAAGAGTAAAGAAAAGGATAAGAAAAAGAAAAAGAAAATAAACAAAAGGGACATGATATTTATTCCATGATGTGAAAATTGCCTCAGTGACTAGCTAAAAGAATAGATCCTTTATTATTGAGAGAGGTCTGAAGTTTTCAGAGTCACATTTGTCATTAAAGATTCTAGGAAGATGGTTCAATGTTAAGAATAACAAGTACTATGACTCATATACATAGCATGCTATTTTAAGAGGAGTATATATAAGATGCTTCATTTCCATTCCTCAAGTGAAGTGATATAAGAATGTGCAATTAAGCTAGATTCTAATCTTAATAAGACCAAAGAGGAGATTTTTACAAACTATGGATGCACATTCTTTGGGGGTCTTACTTAAGTGAGAGTTGCCTTAAACCATGACTTTATAGGCTTAGGTCAACTTTAGAGAATTCACGGGAATCAAGATCGAGTGCTAAGCTATTAATGCACAAACTGTCTATAACCATGTCCTAGTATTAGCATAATATGTGTGGTAATTGAAGTTTGACTTTTGAGATATAATTCAAGACCAAATCCATCACGACTCCTTTAAGGATGCAATTCAAAGCTAAGTCCATTATGACTCTCTTAGATGGATATTTTCAACAATAAACCCAAAAAGGCACATGCACATGGTATAAAATTGCCATTTAATTCATTTCTAATATTAATTTTGGAAATCCTAGATTTGATGGAAGGTTGTTAGGAATAAGTTTTAAAATTTCCTCAAGTGTTATCATTTATAGCATTTTATTTCAACATAATATGGCTATTTAATTTGTTATTTATTTAAAGTTTATGACTCAATTATTATAGCTATTTTTCATGAGATTTTATAAGTATTAGATTAGTTTGTATTATATGTTTATGTGACTTACTTATTATTGAGTTCATTATAATATTATGAGTTTTTGTTAGACTAGGAAATTTTTTATAATGATAAAAAATTATTCTCATCATGCATCGCTGCCCATTTCTTATGCTCTCCTTTAGCCTTACCACACTCAGTTTGTAGTTACAATGGAATATTTTCACATATTTGGAAGCTTTCCTGTAAAAGATTTCTTTATATGATTTTTGGACAAAGCATCTGTTGTCTTATTCTAGGTATGGCTTTTTAAAACTCTATACAATCTTATGTTCTTTGGTTTCAGCTCATATTAGGTTTGCTTATTTTGACTTTGTTGTTACTGTTAATTGTATTTCAAGAATTCGCTATGCGGTGGAAGAAAATACTCTCCCCAGGTTCACCTTTGGTGCCATGCTTGCTTTACTGGTGCTAATTCTAAACCAATCTTTGTGATCAATTATTAACACTAAATCTTGCATGTTTCTTTCATATAAAGTTATCTTTTCAATTTTCTAGATTTGAATCCAGATCGGGTGCCTTAGGAAGATTTTGAACATTGAGATTGAAATCCTAATGTTTCAATCTAGATCGGTTGCTTTAAATTTGCTTTCTTTTTGTGAACATGGCATAATAGTTGTTTTGCTTCTCTAATTAATGTTTTGCTGCCTATTCTAAATATAAAAGATAGGAAATAGGAGAGACTATTTACTGAAATTTAGTCCTTTTTGTTAGTGAAAGTACAATTACAGTTGAAGAAATATAAAACAATCTTCAAGCTGAAGTGCGGATATCTCGCTCTCGTTAAGGACATTCAAGCCCACTACAGTAGAAATTTGTTACTGGTCTAACAGTAATACTCTTGAGTTGTCCCTTCCAAGATATAACAGCTTGATGACGTCGTATACCTCAAAAACTCTTGACAAGCTTTTGAGTTCAAAGTTCCACCACAAAGAGCACATTCCTTTAATTAGTATAATTCTCTTTTAGTATGTACAATATAGTAGTTGTAAGAATTCTTTTAAGCGACCAAAAGTAAGAAATGACTCCTATTTATAGGTTTGGAGGTCCTCCATAATATAAATGAGAAGTAGTGGATAATTAAATTAGAGGTTAGTCATAGGAACATGGAGGTTGGCAAATAAATTGAGGAGTTAGTGATATTAAGAAGATATGAAAATGGTGTTAGTGGCTACAAATGTGAATTGAAGAAGAGTAAAAAGGAGACTCTTCACTACACCAATAAAGAATAATGAGGGACTCTCCACTACTCCACTAATGTTCACTATAATGTCACCATTTTCTCATTATTAATGGAGTAATATGTAGGGACATATAGATTAATTTTAATATTAAAATGCTCATACACCAACATTCCCTCACTCATTTTAATATTAAAAGGGAGTATATCAATTGAAGAGAGACTATTATGCATAATGAAGGTGTGCTCTACATTGAACCAACACTTAGTAAAGCAGCAACATCTACTCTAGCACCAATAGTGGTCTTAAACTTGAACTGTGACTGCTTAAGGAAAATAAAGTATCACTGCCTGTATAATAGCCAAGGTGTTGACATAAGCTTTATTGGCCAGCACATTCCCCTTGTGCTATCCCGAATTTCATGAGTGTTTTTGAGAATAACGATTTTCATAGAAAGCGACCTACTTCTACACTCACATAGGTAAAATCTATCAAGGGTGCTCGTGTAACTCTGGCACCCCACTCATAAGAGTTGCAGATTTTCATTAAGAGTTAATGAACTCATCCTCCTCATATTGTTACAAGATAAATGCACTCACATCATAGGGATAAGGAATAAAATAGATATAACAGTACATTTTATAACAAGTCATCATATGATTCGTTTTTCCCATTGAACTTAGTTATAGGAACTCTAGTCCCCATGTTGGGTTTCCTCATATAGGACTTATGACTTTATGGGCTTCAAACCCATCTCCCTTGATGTGCTCAAACTGTTTCTCTTGCTAGGGCCTTAGTCAATGGATCTGCAAGATTATCAAAATATTTCAACTAATCGACATTAATGATACCATTTTTTAAGCAAGATTTCACAGTGCTATGTTTCCTCCTTATAGATCTAGATTTACTGTTATAGTAATGGTTTTGTACTCTATCAATCACAGCAATGCTGTCGCACTGAATTAATATTGGAGGAATTGGTTTTCCAAAATAAGGTATTTGGAACAGTAAATCTCTTAAACAATTGGCCTTGTCACTGGTTGAAGCTAAAGTAATAAGCTCAGCCTCCATGGTAGAATTAGTAATCATGGTTTGCTTTTTTGATTTCCAACAAATAGCACTACCACCCAAAATAAAAATATAACCAGTGTTAGAACAAAAATCACATTATAAAGTGTTTTAATCGGCATCAGAAAAGCCTTCAAGTACAATAGGATATTTTTTATAAAACAGCCCATAGGTTTTTGTACCAAGTAAATGTTTAATACTTGGTTTGTTGGTAAACTTGCTAAGTACTCCTAGGCTGAGTGCAATCTACCGCATGTCTCAAACTTCCAATTAAATTAGCATACTTATTTTGATTTATCACATAATTATCACTTTCAATAGGAAATAAATGAACACTTGAAATAAAGGGAGTCATAACATGCTTGCAATCAATAAAATTGTATTTTTTCAAAATTTTTTCAATATAATGCGATTGGTTAATGAAAATACGATCACATGTTTTTGTAATTTTCATACCCAAAATGAAGTTTGCCTTACCAAGATCTTTCATATCAAAGTAGCTACTAAGCATGCTTTTAGTCTCTTTAACAATATGCAAATTAGATCCAAAGATCAACAAATCCTCAACATAGAGGCAAATGATAACATGCGAATTATTCCATGGCTTATGATAAATGCATTTTTCACACTCATTTGACTTATAACCAATCTCAATTATGTAGGAATCAAACTTTTCATGCAATTGCTTAGGTGCATGTCTTAAGTTATATAGGGATTTAGTCAATTTACACACTTTGTTCTCTTGGCCTGCTTCTGTAAAATCTTTGAGTTGGTCCATTTGATGTATTTGTAAATAAAAAATTGCAACAATAGCAATCAAAAGTCTAATGGATGTTACTCTCATAACCAAAGAATAAGTGTGAAAAAATTCCAAACTTTCTAGTTGCTTGAAACATTTAGCAACTAGTCTAGCTTTATGTTTATCAATAGACACATCCAGTTTTAATTTTTTTCTGAGTACCCATTTACACCCAATTGTTTTACAACCCGGACGTAAATCAACTAAGTTCCAAGTTTTATTAGAAATTAGTGATTCTATCTCATTATTTATAGCCTCTTCCGAAAAAATATCACCAAAGAATAATAAAGTTTCTTGTAAAGTAAGTGGGTCATTTTCAACATTAAAGACATAAAAGTTAGAACCAAATATTTTTTTCTACTCTAGCCCTTCTACTTCTTAGTTGAAAATCATTATTATCTTGTCTCAAAATTGAAGTAGCAAAGCTAGGTAGAGACAAAATATTTTCATCATTTCTTTGGCCCCCTATTATTTCTAGAATTAAATGGAAACTTTTCTTCATGAAAAGTAGCATCACGTAATTCAATAATCACATGATCATCAAGATTTAAAAATCTATAGGACGTACTATTAGAAGCATAACCGAGAAAAGCACAAGTTGTAACATTTAGTCACAACTTTGGAATTTTAGGATTTGTTAGTCTTACATAAGCTAAACAACCCAAACTCTCAAATATCCTAAATTTCGCTTATGACCTCTCCATAATTTAAAAGGGATTACTTTTCTCTTTTTATGTGGCACCCTATTTAACACATAACAAGCTGTTAAAATAGTTTCACTCCAAAGATTTAAAGGTGCACTTGACTTAATAAGCATGGCATTTGTCAATTCAACCAAAGTTCTATTTTTTCTTTCGGTCACAACATTAGATGTGGGAAAATATGGGGGAGTAACTACATGAATTATTCCCAATAGTTTAACAAAAGAATTAAACTCATTGGAATCATATTCTCGACCTCTATCACTTTTAATCCTTTTTATTTTCTTATCGAATTGATTTTCCACCTTATGGAGTTAATCTTTAAGCTTCTCAAACATGTCACTTTTATTTTTCATAAAATAAACAAAAGTATATTTAGAGAAATCATAAAAAAAGTGACGAAATATTGATTTTCTCCACGAGTTAAAGTTCCTTCATGTTCACAAACATCAGTGTGAATTAACTCTAACAATTCGATTTTTCTTTCAACACTTGGATGAGGTCTCTTAGTAATCTTGGCTTTACTACAAGCCTCACATTTTCCAATATTCTTTTTAATCATCGAAATTAATTCTAAGTTACTCATGATTTCCACTTAATAGTTATTAATATGATGCAAACGAGCATGCCAGGATTAGTAGAAGAGAGCAAATACACAAAAGTAGAAGGTACTTTATTCATCTCAATGTTTAGCTTAAATATCCCATCATATGCATATCCCTTTCTCACAAAAACACCCTTTTTAGTAATTATATATTGATCAGACTCAATAATTTGCTTGAAGCCAACCCCGTTGAGGAAAAGATTAGACATCAAATTCTTCCTTATGGGAGGAGTATAACGTACATCATTCAAAGTCAACGCCTTTCCGGAGGTGAATTTCAATTCAACCTCTTTTATTCCAGGCAATTGAGTGGTATGAGAATTACCAAGCATAATAGTTTTGGGCTCTTCAAAGGGAGTATACACTTCGATTCTGTCTTTGTCATAACAGACGTGGCAGTTCGCATCAGAATCCACCCACCACCCATCAACACTTTCCACCATGTTTATGTCAGTTATTACCGCCACAGGTGGCTCCCCGGAGCAGGTTCATGTTTTCGATATTTGCAAAATCGAGTAATATGTCCACTCTTGCCACAGACATAACATATTTTGGAATTTTGATGTTGATGTTGTGCTTGGTTATTTTGACCATTATTTTTCTTAGGAGATTTACTATTTTTATAATTTTTCTTTTTTTGCTTCAAGTAGGTATTTTTGTGAGAGTTGGGTGCAACATTATTTGAAAAAACTAAATTTAACTTTGTAGAGATTGGTTGTGAAATGCTCTCAACCGATTTCATGAGTGCATCTTGGCCTGCTTGCTTCTTCCTCCATTTGATTTTGTATTATAAAAGTCTTAAAGAGATGTTTCCTTTTGCTTATGGTGCATATTTTTTTGAAATTCCTTCTAAGAAGATGGAATTATGCCACAAAAACAAGGTTATCTCCAATTTGATGTCCTTTGATCTAAGCTCTCCAACTATCATGACAAAATCTTGAGCTTGGTCTACCACTGATTTGTTGTCCACCATTTGGAACCAACAAAATCTGCTCGCAACATATTTTTTTTCACTTGCCTCCTCTGTATCATATTTATTCTACAAAGCTTTCCAAATTTTCTTTGTTATAGAGTAAGTTCTATCATAATAATCATAAAAATTATCAGATAAACAGTTAAGAAGATGACGCCGACACATGAATGAAGCATTGTTATAGTTTTCTACTTTCTTTTGGTGGATAGCGTATTCCTCATCATTCATATTGGCATTGTCTATCTTATTTAGGTTCCTCTTAGTGAAGACATAAGAAATATTGAGAAGACTTAGGTAAAATAGAACTTTACACTTTCACCTCTTGAAATGGGTACCAAAATGAAATGGCTTGTTGAGATCTCCTACACTGATATTCGTTGGTTTTTCAATTATAGATATTTAAATCTCCTTAAATTGTTAGCGAAAGTTCAATTAAATATAAAACAATTTTCAGGTTAAGGTGTTGATATCTTGCTCTCTTTAAGTAAATTCAAGCCCACTGCAATAAGAATTTGTTACTGGTCCAGTAGTAATGCTATTGACTTATCCCCTTTTAGGATATAACAGCTGACAACGTCGTATAACTCAAAAATTTTGGATGAGCTTTTGAATTCAAAGCTCTACCACAAAGAATACCTTCCTTTAATAGTATATCTCTCATTTAGTGTGTGCAACATAGTAGTTAAAAAAATTCTTTTAAGTGACCGAAAGGAAAATGGTTCCTATTTATAGGAGTGGAGGACCTCTATAATATAAATAAAAAGTAGTGGATAATTAAATTAGAGGTTACACATAGGAACATGGAGTGTGACAAATAAATTGAGGAGTTAGTGACATTAGGAAGATACGAAAATGGTGTTGGTGGCTACAAATATGAATTGAAGAAGAGTAAAAGAAAGACTCTTCACTATACCACTAAAGAATGATGAGGGATACTTCATTACTCCCCTAATTTTAACCATAATATCATCATTTTCTCATCATCAATGGAGTAATATGTAAGGACATATAGATTAATTTTAATATTAAAATGCTCATACATCAACACTTTTGTTGTGCATGCTTGCATGTATATGGTTCCTATGTAGGCAAGATTTATCCCTGTAGATTGCTACACGAGGAATTTAGAATAACGTGAACTTAAATCTTATGTACCTCACACCATAGAAATTGATGATGAGTAGGTTTTGAACATTTACAGGATTATTTTTATCTAGAATTATCTCTCTGTCTCTCGTTAATATTAACAGTTTTCAAGGAGATAAGCTATATGAAAGTGGAGTGTATAGGGCAACTTAAAGGCATTACAAGTTTTTTAGGATTGAATTTACATGGATTATCATTATTAAGTTTATCTAAAAAAGTGCTAAAAATAATGGGGTTCATAAAAAATAGGTCATACGAGTTGTGTTTCTTATACCAAATTAGTTTAAGCCCTTTTTAATTAAAAATAAATACTTAATTAATATATGTCCAATTCGAATAAAATTTTTTCCATAATCTTTGCTTGACAAATGTCAGTTGTGATTCTAAGTTTAAAAATGTTTAGAGAAAATGACTCTTGATGTTAAATATCAAGTTTAAATTGTAGATAAATTTTAAAAATAAATACAACAATAAGACATCTTAGAAACGATTTTATTCAATAAAATTACTATTAGAGGATTTCTATAGTCACACATATCGGCAACTCCACTAACATAAGAATGTATGCCTTTTCATTTTCTATCCTCTAATTTTCTTGTAAGAAATTGTTTTCTATATCAATATAAATTCTCAAGAATTCTAGTAAGGTATAAATTTTTAAAAAAATATTAAACCCAAAGAAAATCAATATGGGTTTCTTTTAAGACATGGTTTCTAAAATAAAATACCATAAAGAAAATTCAATGCCTTCATTAAAAGCCAAGTATATCTTAATCGCAACTTAAAATACAATATGATATCATTTATGAGACGTATTTATCTCTAAAGGTAACAACTAGTTTTAAGATATAAAAAATGGGTGTATACAAATACAAATTAATTTAAGAGCTCATTAAGATGCACAACAATCATTTTAACCCTATAACAAATTAGTTTAAATAATAAAATAAGGGAAAATTAAATAACTGCCAATATTTCATTAAATCAAAGATTAGGATTACATTAGAACTATTTCAACTCAATAGGTGGAAACTCTCTTTTAATTATCAATAAGCTAGAACAAAACCAATTATTTTGTATTATAGAAGAGTTTAATGTTTTATAAATAAATGCACTCTCTACTAACAAACAAATATTTCTCTCAAAATTTAATTTTTCTCTAAAAAATTTCTAGTCATTTTAAACTATTAGATCAATTAAAATTATATATACATATCTATATCTTTCAATCATTTTTTTTATATAATTATATACTAGCATGTGCTCGGTGTGATGCACCGGAAAGAATTTTAATATTGAAATAATTTATTTTATAATAATATTTATTTTACTTCATGTGATTAAAAATGAATCATAATTATTTTTGGTATTTAAAGTAACAAAATCTATTACAAATTAAATAAAATAATATGAATATATTAATTTAAAGATACTATGTTTGAAGATAATTTGTACTTAAATAAATTGTGGAATATGAAGAATTGTTAACTCTAAGTTTATAAATTATACAAAAAATTTTAAAATGATAAAGTTTAAAAAATAAATCAAAGAATTAAGAAAATATAAGTAGAGTAGAATATTTAACTAAATATGCTTTTTAAATTAGATATATATATTTATTTATATATACATATTTTGATATGATAGTAAGCAAATAATTTTTAAAATATCGAGTTTTTTTATATGAATTCTTAATGATATGAAAGTTACAGTTACAATTTTCATGACATTTGAGATTTCTAAACGTCAAGTGTTTTTTGTTATAGTAAATGTGTAGATTTCTTTATACTTTATCTATAAAAATAACTTACATCAGGTAATTATTTGATAACTTATTCAGTACATAGCTTGTAATATGCAATTTTTATAAACTAAAATATCTCTTAATATTCTATATAACTTTGATAAGTAAAATTTATTTATATTTATTTGTATATAGTTATTTTATTACTTTTAAAATTACCAATAACATATATTATGTACATGAATAAAATAATAAGTAAACCTTCAATATTCAATTTAAGATAAAATATCAGTCTCTCCTATATAAGTTTCTTTTGTAAATATATAGATATATACGATCAAATTTTTTTGCTCTGACATCATTAGATCATGTAAACATATTTTTTATTAATTATTATAAGAAAAGATATTAAAACAAAGTAGGTGATATAATTATAAAATTGTTTAACTAAATATATTGAAAAATATAAAAATTGATATTATTTACTATCTAATTCATCATTTATCAAACTTTTAAAAATGAGTTCTCAATTATATTGCTAAAAAACTAAAATAATTTAAACTAATAATATAAAAATAATGTTCAAAGTTTATAATTGTTGCAGGAAGGAACTTTTTTATATTTGAAATATCCTTAAGACTAAATTATTTGGTATATTCTACATATATAGTTTTATCTAAAAATGTTTTACATATCCAAAAAATACTATAATAAAAATAATTAAATTTTAAAGATTTTAATAAATTGAGCTCTTACATATAAGTTAATTTATAATTATTTATTTCTCAAACTTCTAGCTCTTTAATAAGGATTATGAAATATTATTAAATATATTTTGAATTTTGAATGAAAGAAAGTTAGAGATAAGATACAATCATATCGGTTAGAGATAATAATCAACAATTACTGAAATTTTTTTAATTGAACTAAAATACTCAAAATTCTAAGAATTTGCCATTTGGCCAAACTTGCACAATTAGAATTAAGATTGCATGATTATGGGTCTTACATTGTTGTGCTATATATAATAGTATAGATTTTTCAATTATTATCTCTATAAAAATAATATATATTAATACAAAAACTTGATGTGACACCATTAGTTAGACAAAAACTTATATGAAAGGACATCTATAATGAATTTTGTCTTTTCTCTCAAAATACAACCTAACATAACTTGATTCTCAACACTTTTCAATTATACTTCCAAGCATATTCTTCGAAAAACCCTCTATTAAAGCACAAACAAACATTCCCTTAGATTTTTTGAATAACAAGAAGATAGAAACAACTTCAGTTGTTGATTGTGGTAAGATTAATTAATTACCTTTATTATTTGGTTTTGTTGAGTGAGTGAATTAGAAAAATTGATAGTAATCAATAGGCCAATTCATAATATTTTAGAAAAAAATGCCTTCATTATTTGGTATTATTCGATGAGCTAATTAGACAATCAACGGCAATTAATAAGCCACAGTATTTCCTCAGCAGATGGAACGGATGGTTTTCAAGCAAGTTGTTTGTTTTGTTTTCTTGATGGATTGAAGATAAATATTTTGGTTATCGTCTGTATTGTTTTAGATTTTATACTATGGCTATTTATCAAAATTGACCATGAACTTGTTATATTTTCCCTTCTCTTTTCTTGGTAAAAATATTATATGCCCATATCTGTAGGGAATTGGTTCTGCTGGTTCTACTGTTTGACAATATATTGAACAATGCAGCGAGATATATCTAAACGCACCAAACAACATTAAGACCTTTAATAGGTTAGATCTTTCTTGTTCTGTGACTATGTTGAATATTCTTGAAGTGTTTTGACACATGTGTCTGGTTTTATTGTCCAACTGGAAGAGTGTAATGCTAGCAAAAATCATGTTCCATGGCTGTTGCAACAAAGTGGATTCCAATAGTCTATGATGTGTTCTTAAAACTTTCACTTTTGGACAACCTTTCTCCAAATTACTATGATCTTTTCTTTAGATTGGTCTAACCATACTTTCTTAGTAAAATCATGGTTTCTGTTCGATATGTGTCTCTTCTATTTCTTCCAGCACTGGCTAATAATTTGCAAAACTTGTTTTGGTTTCCATAATCTATAGTCCAAGATATAATCACCAAAATCCAGGACGCTTGTAGTGTATGGCATGACAAAGCATCTCACTAGTGGAAGTATCGCGATCTCCTTTAAGTGGCCACATTGTCACAAGTCATATCAGACAATCTCTTCCTGTCTCTAGCTTTCTAATGCACCAGTACCATGTTTGTTTTCTTCTACAGTTTGTTCATCATTCGCATTCAAGGTTATCTGGTCTTTAACTGTAGCCAGCCTCTTTCTATGGCTTGATGTCACTTTCACTTTCTTTACATTGATGTCCACAATAAAGACTCTATTCTAGTATTGTCAGATAAAATTCTTCAACTTGTGGTTTTTGACATTTGTATGCATTCTGGAATGGGGCTCGCTTTCATGGTTTTGTTTGTCCCCCCTTCTGATTGTCCTAATGGGAACATTTGCTTATTCTTGGAGATAATTGAATAGCATTGCATTACATGCCCACATTTGCTTGTGTTTATTTGGTCCCTCTGTCGTAATGGGGAAGGGTCACTCACCTCTTCTACACCACACTTCCATCATCTAAGTCATCCAATGATATTGCCCCAATTCCTACAGATGTGGGAAATCTAGTGGACAACTAGGACAAGGATGACCATTCCCTCCAAGTCACACAGTATAACTGCTTGTCTAGTAGTCTTTTACACCTAGTTCAAATGTTTTTCTCTTCAAGAAATCACCTCTGTTATATGTCTGCCCCAGGGAATATATTATGTTATTATATGTGATCATCATATTTGTTACGAATGAAATTTTATACAATCTTAACACTTCCATTGAGGAGCTACAGTTGAATATACTTTTAAGATTTGTGAAATTATATTGCTTCCTAGCTCTGGTTTTTGATGGTGGGTTGACAAACCAATATATTGCTTCCAAATTACGACTTTGATGGTTACATTACATGACTACATTATCAGGAGCGAATAATTCCTTATCTCAAAGGATGTAAGAAGCGTAGTGATTATATTTCTGGTGAGTCATAAGCCAACAACGTTAATGGGGCATGCATACAAAATCTTTGTCACAAACGCACTTCTTCCTCAGTTATCTCTATGTCTGGTAAACTAGGTAATTATTCAAGTAACTGATGTGTTTCCAGAATTCCTGTGGAATTTGGACAGGGAGAGAGTGAGCCTAGAAGAGCTGACAGAAAATCATCGGACTTGAGGAATTTCATGCTCGGCATCTTTAATCTTGTTTTTTTGGGAAATAATACGAGCTTAATGTCCTCTAACAGATGCTTCAGACCAAAAGTGTTTTAGGTCTTGTTTGTTTACGTTTTTTCAGGACAAACCCCAACTCTTAAAACATCACTAGAAAACTGTATGCATTCCTTGAGACCACTACCAAAATAATATAATTTTCTTTTTCCAAAATACCTTAGCCAAGCATATTATAACTATATATATATATATATATATATGATAAATCAATCATGACATATATATATTACCAATTAATCATTACATATATAGACATAGGAAATTTGCTTTCACCTACTAACCTAACAAAAATTGATATACATCTACAGTAAATATTGTCTTCTTCCATAAGATTTCCAAACAAATCATCTTCTCTAATAACATATTCCAACAACCTCAAAACAATAATAAACAAATATCACATTCTCCAACCTAACTATCAAAATATATTCTTCCAAAATATTTCCTAGAAAAATCCAAAACATAATCGAACAATAATTTCTGATTCCCCTCATATTAATCTTGTATATTTAGAGCAAACAGCGCTTTTCAAATCATTTTCCACATAACTACCTTCTACTCGAAAAATCCAAAACCAAGATCAATATAAGATTGCGTTTGCTCCCCATTTGTAATAAGATCAAAGTTTCTCACCAGTCCCACCAAAACAAATAATGCATAAGACTGAAAAAAGCAGGCAATCTTTTTAGTGGATAAAGAGGGAATGAAAACTGTATTTGTCCTTAGTGCCCTCATTGCATGCTCCTCTTTCTCAAGTACAGTGTTTTGTGTTAAGGTCCAACTTTGCTGGGTCTGTCAGTTCCAAGTGATTTGTTCTTTGAGGAAAACTCATTTGCCCCACCTTTTGTCTGCATGAAATTGGTGCCACTCCACCTCCATGTTAGTTGCCTCTCCCCGTGGACCTCTCTTCCTCCCCCCACCTCACCTTGTCTTTCTGTTCAATATTTTTAGCATCCCAAGTAAATTTTTTCCAGCTTTTTCTGAAAATATTGTGACTATGGCAAATATGCACACTCTAAAAGTACAGATTTTAAGATAAAATTTTTATCTCAGGGATGGAAAAATCTGTCTATTTTTCCAAAATACAAAAAAATTCTGTCTTTGAAGCCATGTTTTCTTGTAGTGAATTTCTTCTTTCTTATCCTTTCTTTTGTGTTCTTTACTAACCAGTAATGGTTTTCATTGATCAAGAATTTCGATTTTTATGCCATGATTTGAATCTGATAATTATAGAAAAAATTTCTTTCCAAACAAGTCAATTTTGTTAGTTGTTACACTTGATCCCTCTTTTATGGCCACGTCTTTTGGACTAAGTAGTGAGAATGGAAAGTAAGGGTCAATTTAAACTGTAAATGCATGCACAAACATATATGTACACACACATATATATGTATGTATGTTCTTATGTACTGGAATTAGTGCTTGTAGCTCTATGTCCTAATGTGACTCATCACGTTTCATTTTGGATAAAATTGCAATATTATCAGAAAAGTTAATCATAAACGAGATGTATCTTTTTTTCTTTTTATTTATACACATGTATACAGAGAGTTTGTTGGGTTGGAATCCTCAATGTTATACTTTATGTATGATATTAATGTCATTAAATCAAAAGATCACTCGCATGCATTTATTTTTTAGATTTGAGCCAGGATCATGAAACCCAGAGGAAAAGGGAGATAAGAAATTAGTACTATTTCAGTTGTTTGTTGTAGTATAATAATCGACATTTTTTTTTTTTTTTTTTCTGGTGGGGTGGGGGTGGGGAGCGGAGGATGTTGTGGTAATGTTTTTCCAGTTTGCAACCGGGCCTGGTTGAATATGACCATGAGAAACAAAAGGAAAAACATTTTTCTTCTACTAGTATAAGCTGAAAGAGTGTTGTTTGTGCCCTGTTCTTTCCTTTTCTCTGTTCTTATGAAAATGGTTGTCTACTTGTCTTATTTGCTTCCAAGTAGACCAATCTAAGTAAATCGTGTTGTTATCCTATTTGAGCTTACTTAATCGAAGACTGTTGGACAGTCATCAAATGATTAAAGACTTCAAATTGTTGATTGATTTGAGCAGTACTTCAATTCTTTCTTAAGTTATAGTTTACACAATATTTTTTTAAGACAGTTTCAATTTGATTTGATTTTTTTTTTTTTTTAATTTTTCCTAGATTTTCAGTTGAGATAGTAAATATAGTCAAGATGGAATCTCACCCTCGACATAAATGAGTAAATAATAGTTTATGCTAGGAGTGTAAAATGAGTTTTGGTCGTTCATGAGCTCCGGTAGTTGGGTCATCCATTGGTTATAGTTAAACTTGATCTTTAGTTTTATAACAAGTTGAAGTCAAACTCTAACTTAATTGTTCAACAGCTCGCAGGTGTTTTTTATATTATAATTAAATAATACTTATGTTTTAATTTCAACGTTAGAGTTCAAGCTCAAATTGATTAATAACAAGTGTGCCAATTCGAACTTGAGCTCTTTCTCCTTGTTTTGAGCTCGAGCTCAAGATATTCAATATGATTCATTGAACTCAAGCTCGAACTGATAATTTTTGTCAAACTTGATTTATTTACACATTTTGTTTATGCTCTTAGGAGGCCTTTATGACCTTTCTCAAATTTATTTAATTTTTTAGTTTTCTATATTTGGGCATCTTGGGCCGTAACAACTATTAGATTTTTGTGGGCCTATTGCCTGATATATCAATAAAAATTTACTAATATCAGAATGAAAATTTAAAAATCTATAAATGAATCTACCCATCGATCTGTAAGCATAAATAAGATTGAGTTGTTAAGAATATGAAAACAATTTGTGATCTATGCACCGTAGGATACGTATCCATATCTCCTGTACATTTGTGTGAGAGAGACACATATATACATATACGAGTGTGTGTGGGAGAGTACATTATGTTAGATCCCAAAATGAAGCAACAAAAAATATGGAAATACAATTTAGTATTGGATCCACTAGGAGATTTTCTGGAGAAAATGAGAAGAAACAGGGGAGACTGGGAAGAAGCTAAACTGATGTTTGTAGTCCAAGAGTCAGCATCTTTTGTGGAAGCCACCCAGGCTAGCTACAATTTAATGGAAGGATGTTGTGGTATGAAAGAACTGAATTTGATAGGTATGGGTTGTGAATTGGAGGAATAATTTTACAACATATTTTTGGGTGGGAAGCATGGTTGACACTTGACATCTTGATTTGACTAGAGCAAATATTATTTTTCTTTTTCTTTACATAAAGGTTCACTACTTTTTTCTTTTAATTTATTTTAGGGGTTTGGATGGGAAGAGGTAAATATTTCTTAAAAGGTGTGATGAATTCATTTTTGAAAAATAGAAATGAGATTTTTTTATTATTATTATTATTATTTTTTGTATAATTTCATTCTCAATGTATTATTTTATATTTTATAATATTTTGATCTCGAATTGCATTAGATGATGATGTTAGAAATTGGGTCAGATTTTGAATGAAAAACTCAATTGATATTCATATTTGAATGAATTTCAAATCTTATTTGGATGAAATTATATTTCTTATATATGTTTTCATATATAAGGTAACATTTTGTGTAATAAATAGAAAAGTATATAAAGTTTAATTAGTTTCCTTTTAAATAGACTATTTCAATCACTTCTAAAATTTCTTTATACCACTTTTTTTGCAGCATGATCACCACATCTCCATGTCTCATATTGAGGCGTTCTAAAGTAGGTATCTCTAGTAATAATATATTTACCACCGCAAATAAAAATTTGTTCTCGATTGATTCATTAAAGTGAAGCTTGTAGGCGAGCTTGATCCAACAAACCCTATATCATTTTTGCTACACACAAATTTACCCAATTCATCAACATGTGGCATATGAACAAACAAGATTGTCTTCTAAGAGGAGGAAATTATTAAAAAAATAGAAAAAGACAATGTGTTGTTTGTTGAAAACTTGGAAGTTAAAAATGAATCAAATTACTTCCAATCTAAAATTTTTCACTTACGAAGGATTACTTCAATTTTGTGTATGCAAAAAGCAACAAAAATTTGTTGTTAAAGTTAGAGCTGGAAAGATGCGACTGCCAAGCGATGATGGATGTATAGTGGAAGCCAGATGCAAAAATTCTCTTCGAACACATGCCAAGTTCTAGTGTCAAGACAAATTCTCAAATGATTTTTTAATTACAAGAATCTATAATTCCAATGGAAAAAATAGCAAATAGCACCAACAAGACAAACTATTGGAGGTACTAATCATGGGAAGCACCTTGAATATGGAAAAAGGGGCCAATCACCTTTTTTTCCTTTTTCTTTTTCCTTTTTTTGGGTGTGTGCTGGGGGGTTTGTGGGGGGGCGGTTGGTTCAGTACAAAGAGTGTACTACTTAAGCCCAATGGGATTAAATAAATTAATCATAGACCTATGAATTTGTATGCATGTAATAATACAACCTAATTAGGGATCTATTGAAATTAATTTATAGTTGGATTAATTTCTTAAAATGGGTTTATTAGGGGGCCAATGACATCACTCTATTATGTAGTTATCTAGGTAGATGTCCAAGCGGTTCTAAATTATAAAATTATGACAAATGATGGAATTGCATGTGTACATGAATCTAAGATTAATGACAAATGAGAATTGGAAAGTATAGGGAACCTAGGTATGGGCAACATAGGTCAAGGTATAGGGCATCTAGCTAGCATGTTGGCAAAATTGTGACAGCTTTACAATGTTGCGTAATTTGGAAAAAAATTTCATGAATTTTATTCTTAATGAGACGTTGGATAGATTCAAACGGTTCATGCATACATTTTATGCATTTGAATGTAAAAATGGTGGAATCGCAACTTTTTAAGGTTTTTTTTTCAAATTAAATTAGGGCAAAATTGTTTTGGATTCGACTTTATTATGAGATGAGTGAGTGGGATCAATCAAATTTAAGTTGATGATTGAAGTTATTACCATACCTACATGTATATTGTGTATAATATTTGAAGCAAAGTAGCTTCTCCATTTGTACATTAGAAAGAAAGGAAAAATTACAAGAAGTGGAAAATTCATTGAAATAAGCATACCATGCGCATGATTAGGGAGAGGTTTCAACTCTATTCTTGACGGTTTCCCGATTGATGAATTGATTGTCCTTTATCAAGATGGCATGTCAAAAGTTTGGAATAGCTACGTTAAATTTTTTAAGATATACTTTTTGAAAATTATCGTCGTCTCTATCCAGTAATGTGGATAGTATAGATGTCTTAAGTGGATCGATTGGGTGACTACTCTAAAAAGTTTTATTGGTAAGATAATTTATCACACTAGTTGCAAAATAGTCATCTTAAGGAACAATCATCAAATTCCTTGTGAGATTTATACTATGTTTGGTCCAAGGATTTTGATGGGGAAAAGAAAAGAAAATGCAAAGGAAAACATTTTTAATTGTTTGGTTGAGAAGAAAAATGCTAAAGAAGAGAAAACTTAGGGTAAAATATAAAGTATTGGAGGAAAATAAATTTTCCTTACAAAATGGTGAGGAAAATCCTATCTAATATCTCTTTCCTTGTCCAAGGCATCCATCACCCTTCTTCTTCCAATTCTTTTCTTCATTATTTTCTTTAACAACAAAACAAATTTGAAATTTTATATTTCCATGATTTCACTTTTCTTTTCTCTAACATTTTTCTTTCCTCATCAAAATCCTTATACCAAACATAGCGTTAATGATTTTAAAGACAATAAAATTTACTTTTTATCTTAATCTCTCATCATTAGTTCTTTCTTTTACAAGCCAATTAGAGTTCTACTTGTCCATATAAATAATTTCTGAAGGATGATTGAAACCTCACGATCCTCGCATATCTAAGATAATAAAATTTGCGCAGAAAATAAACTTATCAACCTCTACCAAAAACATTTTCAATTTAGAACTATATTAAATGTAGTCATAATCGAGCAAACCAAACTCGATCAAATAGTGAAAGATTGCAACAATACCCAAACACGCTAACCCTTAATCTCCCAATATATCCTTTTAGGTATCAATTTACCATACGAAAAAAATAAACTTCGGAAATTGCTAGAATGGGTAATTAGTTAGACTTCTATACCCATATTTGGTAAGCTTGTGGCTTCAATTTTCTTGGATTATCCACGACAAAGTTTGATAATATTGATCATGAAACCACTATCTTGTGGGAACCTCTCGTGTCAACTTTGTGATTGGGTATTCTATAAATATTGGCACAGATTGTCACAACTTGTAACCTTCAAGCCAAGGCGTTGGGGAACAAAGATGGCCACTTGAAAATGCTATCATGTGGATCAAACAGAAAGTGTCACCAAAAAAAACACGTCCCTCAGCTGGGTTTTCTTTCACTAGGAAAAGTCAACTCTAACCATTTCAAAATTTTAATAATGTTCCTTAATTTGGATGTTAATGATGCTAGATCTTTTCTTGAACAGTTAATCCTTTTTGAGTTGTCCCTGATTTTGCCAAGTAGAAAGTCGTTGATCAGGGGCTAAATAGTCATCTTACATGAGAAATATGCAACCCCATTTGGGTTGAAAAGTGTGGAAGTAGTGGGCTGCTGAGATTTTAATAGTGCAAAGTAAAAGGTAAGCAAATACATCAATCACATAGATTTAATAAGCTTTATGATTGAAGGGTTTTGCGAATTGCATACTATCTTTGGTACTATTAAAACTGTACTCGAGTAAAACTAGAGTTGACTTTTGAAGATTTATAAGACAACATAATATTAATTGAAATATTGAGCTATTTGAACCCATTTTAAAGTTATTTTTTTTTATACACACAAACATATAAAAACTTTATTGGAATTCAAACATCAAATCTCATGCTTCTCTGTGTAAGAGCAATATCATTGACCAATTGACAACTCGGTAGTCAATTTTAAAAGCTATATATAAATATTTACACATACACGTACAAAGATTTCGTCAGAGTTCAAATTTAAATCTCACACATTCAAGTGTGAGGGCAATGATATTGGGTTAATTAGCCATTCGACGCCGATTTAACAACCTTGAAGCATAGGAATTGAGTTTGACCTAGCAAGATTGATATTTATCCAGCCACTCAAGTTGTGTTATAATTAAGTAGATCCAATTCGTTTGATACAATTCACATCTTCTATTTTAATTGTATTTCATCATTTATTCACTTCACAGATACATGTCAAGTATATTATATATTTTTGTAAAGAACATTTAATTCTTAAATATATACACACACATGTATATTCAAAATGTAAATCACTAGAGAATCTAAATGCATCTTAGACCCTAAATTGGCTTGGCCATATAGAAGATGATTTCTAATTATAATCATTTCTACTCCTCAATTTCAAGGTGCCAATATTTAATAATTAACATACCGTGCCCTCTCCTAAACATGAAGAGTTTGGCACCCCAATTTAATTAGGCTAGCTAGATAAGTTTGTTTTTTACTCTTTCCTACCAAAAGAAAAACCAAAACCCATCGGGAACCGCCTATCTGTCAACACTACAAACAACAAAACATGATGGACCACTGCCTAAATTTACTCAAATACAGGCCCTTCACTGCAAATAATCCCATTTTGTTGTTTGTGTTGGTGACACTGGCAGAGAGACTATAAAGATTCTGAGTTTTGTTCACCAATTTTCCCCAATGAACGGCCTTGGCTTTTCCTTTATCACAACTCTCAAACTTTACCTCAATTCCCCTCTTCTTATTCTCCTCTCCTCCCACTAAACGCTCCCACTTATATATCCATAAATTTACTATTTGAAAACTTAAAATTTCACACAAGCACTTCATGCAATGACTATTAACTGCACGATCACCAGCGAGCCTTCCATGTCTCAGCCTGACGACCAACAAAACTCAATAGTTTTCGATGCGAACGTACTACAACTTCAATCCAACATACCGCCACAATTCATATGGCCCGATCATGAGAAGCCCTGCGCCCAACCCCCGGAATTTCACGTTCCGTTCATTGACTTAGGCGACCTCCTCTCCGGAGACCCTGCTGCCTCCATACGAGCATGCGAGCTCGTAGGAGAGGCGTGTAGAAAGCATGGTTTCTTTCTAGTGGTGAATCATGGCGTCGATGCCAATCTCATATCCGATGCCCATCGTTATATGGACCATTTCTTTGAGCAACCCCTTCATGAGAAGCAAAGGGCTCAAAGGAAACTTGGTGAGCATTGTGGCTATGCTAGTAGCTTCACCGGAAGATTCTCCTCCAAACTTCCATGGAAGGAAACTCTTTCCTTTGAATACTCAGCAGAAAAGGGCTCATCACACATTGTGGAAGACTACTTCCAAAGGAATTTGGGTGAAGAATTTGCGCATTTAGGGTACTAAAATTTTTATCATTTCATTTTTTTAATACACGTGCATGTGAGAAGTCCGTTAAGTTTGAATTCTGACCTCTACTTTATGTATGAGACTTATGCAATTGGCCAAAGGCCACGCAACTGCCATTTCATTAAGTTCTTAAGATACTTTCTTACAAAACTTTTAATCATGGGATTGTTATATAATTGCAGGAAAGTCTATCAAGACTATTGTGGTGCCATGAGCCGGCTCTCTCTGGGAATCATGGAACTTTTGGCCATCAGCCTTGGAGTGAACCGGAGCCATTTCAAGGAATTTTTCGAAGAAAACGAATCTATAATGAGATTGAACTACTATCCACCATGCCAAAAACCGGACCAGACCTTAGGCACGGGACCTCATTGTGATCCAACGTCACTAACCATTCTTCATCAAGACACGGTTGGTGGACTCCAAGTGTTTGTCGATAACGAGTGGCGGTCAATTAGTCCAAATCTCAATGCTTTTGTTGTCAACATTGGAGACACTTTTATGGTAAAAATGGATAACCCATTAGCAAAATTTTAGATTCTCCATGCCACATGATAAAGTCAAGTGATTCTAATCCTTTTTCTTTCTCTTATTTATTTATTTATTTTTTTGGGGACAGGCACTTTCAAATGGGAGGTACAAAAGCTGTCTCCACAGGGCAGTGGTGAACAATAGGAGTCCTAGGAAATCTCTTGCTTTCTTTCTGTGTCCAAAGAAGGATAAGGTGGTGAGCCCACCAGCTGAACTGGTGGACTCCAGTAATCCCAGAATATATCCAGACTTCAGATGGCCAACTCTGCTTGAGTTTACACAGAAACATTACAGGGCTGATATGAATACTCTCAAAACTTTCTCAAACTGGCTTCTCCAACAGAAAACATCTGAAGTGATCTTGTGATTGTTTGATCAATCCCATGTTGTCTTTATCAAACTTTGTTAGTTTTAAATGCCTGTCCTGTGATTATAGTTCAAGAATCAAACAAGAGACTATGGAGGGCACAAGCCGAGAAGGTGAAAAGAAGTGGGGTGGAAAAAAAATATGGAGAGAAGGGATGTGGGTTTTAACATAATTGAAATAGACAGGGAATTGTGAATAAAGGAATAAGTTAATAATATTGTATCAGGCAATTTTGTAATTTTTCATATGCGACCATATATAGAATCATTCTCAAGATCTTCACATATGTCTACTTCTTATAATGGTGTCCAATGTAGATACCTCAAAGATAAAGGAACACTTGCATTTGTCGTTTCATTAACTTATGCTCTATTTCTCATGAAAAAGAGGAGTACTTTTGTTCACCTTTGTAAGAAGCACTTATCATTAGTCAAAAATTACAACTGCTCTACGGAGGCATGGTTTTATTTTCTAGTACACTTGGCAATGTAAAACATCGTATTACTGCTCCCCCACAAGTGTCGTGAGTTGAGTGATTCATCCTGGTCAATTTATTTTTTTTGAATTAAAAAAAAGTGCTAATAATAAATGCAGAAAATTTTATTTTTTATTATGAAGTCGCCAGTAAAACATGCCCTCTAGCTAAATATACTTTAAACTCATGTTGTAATACTATTGGTGCAAATACTAATATTTACTCGATATTTTTTGTTAGACAGTTGATGACTTCAAATAATTCTGTACTATTTTTTTTAAAGTTTACTAGTGATTCCAAGAATTTTATAACTAATTTTTGTCGACGCAAAATTTTCATATATACAAATTGGAGATTGTCTAAACTCAAAGGACTAAAAGGATAATTTAACCCATAGTTTGATTTTTTATTATGTTAAAATTTAAGGACTTGAGAAAATAAATCCAAGATAGAAAGGGAAAAAAACATGACCCACCAAATGAATCATGATTCAGAAGAAAAGGAGCTAGAATCCATTGAGGATTGACAGAGCTTTCAATGCAATGGATTCTTGTGCAATTGGGTTCTTTTTAATTATATTATTTTTGGCACCATATAAACTTATTATATATCTGGAATATTGGAAGTTTGTGACTATATAGAATGCCAAAGGAATACTTGGGACACTGTCCTGGTGTTTGTCCTTGTATGCTGCAACATTCTTCCTATGATATTATAAACACAAAACATAGCCTCTTTTTTTCTTTTTCTTTTTTCTTTTTTTTTTTTTGATTTTTTTAATTAATTAATTAATTTTTTTTTTTGGGAATTTGGGTGAGAGTGCAAGTCCCCACGTAAACTACAATCTCAGTTCAAAAACTATATATGCCAAAATTTTTAATAAGTGGGATTTTTAATTAATTTTGGGATTGTGTGAAAAGTATACAAATTGAAAAACTTAACATTTTATGTGGTTTTACTGTTGAGGCAAGGCAAGAATTACTAGTAACAACTTTTAGAATTTTATTTATGTATGAATCATGAGTTTAAGAAAAAAAATATGGAAGATTTTTTTTAATATCAATTATTAACATAATCTTGTATTTTATTCTATGTAGAATAAGGGGTTGGTGTGTTTTGCTCCTCTAACTTTGCAATTGTGAGGCATGAATGTTCAACATTTATTAAATGTGTATGTGCTAAAATTTCTTAGTCGATTTTTTTATGGAATATTCTGTCGGCGATGCCAGCATACTTCGGACATAATGCACATTGCCCCCCGACCTTTAACAAAATGCTCCATTTAATCACCTAATATATTTCTAAAAAGTTTTATGTATTCCATCATAATATTTGGCAATATAACCCTCATTAAAATAACTTAATATATTATCTCACCTACATAAATTTAGGAAAATATCAATGAATTTAATTTTATAATTTTAAAGAAACTTGATATGACTGAATTATTGATATAAGAGCATTCGAATAATACAGAACAATATTTTGATAAAATATTGCACTTCATTCCACTAAAATAAGGATTCAATGATGAAATGTGATGTTCTAGAACATTTAAGATGACCAAAAGATATTTCTTAAAACTTCAAGAGGCAAGGTGCCAAACGTCCAAAGATTTCAACAGAAAAACAAAGACAACAGATGTGTGGTCGCATTTAACAAAAAAATTATTGATTGTTCTGCATATTTACAATGATTTTATAATATCTTTTTATTTTTTAATTTTTTCTTATTAAAATTTAAAATTAATTCATAATACTAAACAAAAAACGTACTTGAATGTGAGAATTGTTCGAACTTATCATCTTCAAACTCATCAAAATCCTCAAAATTATGGTGTGGGTCAGATAGAACACCTATACACTTATCAGCTATCACCAATTGTTTTTGTTCAAAAAAAATGTAAAACTTAAAATATAATTAAATATAGGATAATACATTTATAGAAAGTATGGCTAAAACTTAAGCTAAGCTAGAGCAGCCATGGAAAAAGACAATAAATAGGGTGATAGTCCCTTTCCTCTGATGGGTTCCAAAAAGGCCCGGCTTCACGTGGCAATCCTTTGTTTCTTTGCAATGAGCCAATGGCTCTGCATCTGCCCTCTCTGCTCTCTGTTTTTTCCCCAACTTTTGCGGTATTTTTTCGGTTGCTGCATTTTTCTAACTTATAGCACTCAGTATACGACACTTCTTAGGATTATGTCAGGGATTCCACCTGTCCTACTCTTCATGTTTTTTCCCTTATCTTTTATTTTATTTTATATATATATGTAAATGTAATTACTAAATATAATTTTTGGCCCTTTAGTGCAATATAGAGATTTAAGTTACAAAATAAACATATTGAGTGGCCTATGCCCAACATTATAAAATTTCATATATAAAGTGTAAAGTCGATAGTTTCAAATTTAACTAACATCTGATGTACATGTGTATAAATAATAAAATTATGAAATAAATATTAAAATTATCTGATATATATGTAAAATTTAAGGTTCTTATTTAGGGATTTTAAGATAACACGCTTAACTTGAAACATAACCAAAAGAAATGTTAGTATATGATTTTTTTTATTTTTTTATTACAATACAAAAGTTGCTGGTAGAGTTTTGATCAGATTTCAGCTTTAACTGCTAAACTATAGATTATGACCTCCTTAGTATATTAGTACTGATGCAATCATTTCAAATGTTATAACAAGAGAAGTTCAGTGGTTTCCGACCCAATGGTATAAATTTCTCATATAATGTGGGATATTAGAAGTTCGAAACTTAATGGGCTTCTGATGTGTTTAAATATAAAAAAAATGCTATTCCAAGAGAAATTTAATTTCTTGGTTCTTGCACAAGGGTCTTTTTTTCTTTCTAATTTGAAAGAATATTCCATTTAAATTTTGTTTTTTATATCAATATTTAATTGAGTTGTGTAGTTCATGTAAGATGTGACACGGTGATATTAAAATTTGTCATCTGCTTCATTAGTGACGCAAATGATCTTATTGTTAGTACTAAATTTTTTTAAAGAATTAACTTGATTGCACTCTAAATTATGGGATTATCACCATAAAAAAGGTACTTAAGGAAGTGTCCAAAGTACATACAAGGTTCAAAACACTCCCTAAGCTTCAATAATAGTTTATCTCACCCTTAGTATGTCAATTGTGAACTATTTAAAATGTTCAAATTTTTCTTAATGGGTCTCCTCCAAATTAATCATATTGAATCTTAGACATGTGAAAAGTGCAATTAGACTTTAATCACCAAAGTAAAACTAATTAATCATCACTATTAACGACCATGATTATGTTCATAATTAATGTTTAACTGACGCCAGCTGACAAATGTCATTCTAGGAGAATCCTAGAGAGTAATAATTGGACATGATCTAAAGTGAATCGAATCTTAATTAATTTGCATTATCTCTAACTTCAATTTAGGATCTCATGTTGTCTTCTAATTGGTCACAGCAAAGCCATGAGCAAATTTGAGCAGCTGTACTGGATTTTGTGCACAAGAGATTTTCTTCTTGCGAATGGGTCCCAGCACATGAATTCTCTGACCTGGCTTTCATGTCCCAATATACTTAATTTAACATATAACTTCTTGTTTTATTTGCCCGAAACAAGACAAACAAATCTTGTTTTTATCATTAATTGTCCCATTATTAAATTTTCACTTTGCAAATTCCCACAAAAGGTTTAGTTGAATATTTGTAATAATAGTCATCAGTGAACACCAAAAAGGAAAAAAAAACAGAAATTGTGATAGAAAACAGCACAGAGAAAGAGATACAAATCTCTCTCCATCACCAACTTCAAGATTTTAACTCTTAGGTACTATTCCATTTTCTTTTTCTTTTTTGTGGTTGTTGTTTCGATAAAACAACATATTTATCTTATCATCCTTTTTAATAATTAAGGGCCCGTTTGAATTTATTTTTTGGAGGTATTTTTATTTTTTAGTGAAAATAAATAATAAAAAAATTAGTTATAAATTTGAATTTAAAAATGAAATATTGTTTGGAGATTTTGTTTAAAGTGTAATGATTATGTAGGGTTGAAAATTAATTGTATTTAGAAAATATAGTGTTTTGTATTAAAAGTCGTGAAAATATAAGTAGGAGAAAATGAAAAATAATGAAAAGTGAAAATGAAGAGATAGTGTAATAGTATATTTTGGAGAATATTTTGAAAATGAAAATGTTTGTGAAAATAGAGGAGAAGTTGATAATTTTCTGTTTTCATTTTCAACTGAAAATAAAAAAGGTATTTGAAAACAAAACCAAACTGGCACTAAATCTTCGTTCGTGTTAAAGACCCATGTCTCAACTAGCTCTAGTTGATAGTTGGACGGACAGATAATGATTTTTAAAGGTAAAAATTAGGGTCGAATGGAATTAAATATCCCAATAATTTTAGTCGTAAACGATGATTGCTATATTACGTGTAGTTTATTTGAATTTTCGTATCAATCATTAATTTATGCTCATACTCTCATATCATAACTGTGCTCGGGAAAATAATTTTTCATTCAAATACTCATCTTTAATGATTGTGATATTTATTTTTGTCTTTATGCCACTCAAACTCTCACCATGTGATTATATTTTCTAAAATCAAGTGTAATTATTTTTTAATTTGCATAAAAGGATAAGTTATATTGTCGTCTTATAGTATTTTAAACGGACATTATTACACGTTAGATTAGGTTACTAATGATATGTTTTAAGTTGTCAAATCTAAACTTGAGTTGGGCTACCTAATTCTTAATTAATATTTAACCTTAGGTTTAGCTCTATAATTACGTGCCAGCATGTCAAACACACATAACGGCTGATTAATTTACACAAGGATTTTGTTTCTTCCATTTGTTTGTCTTTTGTATTAGCAGTTTACTTCTGATAACGATTTTAAGAATGTGCTTACATATTTCGTACGAATATAAAAAATTGAGGACAGGACAAATTTTTTGAAAACATGCACTTTCATCCCTCTTGTCCTTTCTTTGAAATAATAAAAGATAATATTTCAATTTTTGTTGATTTTTTTCACTAATAAACAATAAATAATAAATATCAACTACATGCAACAATCAATTGAGACAAATATCTATAAAATTGATTTAACAAAATTTAAAATAAATGTTCTAATCTCATTACGACTGATTCATAGTTGATTATTATTATTTTTTATCTTAATATATATTAATTTTCTTACAGATAATGTATCAATCTTTTGCGCTTGCAATGAACATAATTATGGATCGGTGGTGAATGTTGTTTCGTTAGTTTAAAAAATTACATTTGCTATAGAGAATTTGTAACTATAATTTATAGTCATAGATATAAAATTAATTCTGTGACAATCTTTTCATAATGAACACCTAAGTCTTTTATAGTTAAAATTAATAATTGACACATTATTTAAAAATTTAAATATTAAGAATGTGAAATTTCCTTTTCCAACACGATAGCACTCCTGTCCAAAAATTTTGAACTTATCCTTAAATTTAATTTTAAAATTTATGAAAATGACGCAAGTTGAAATTTGCATTTTGTTGGGACATGTAACGCTAGGATGAAGTTAAATATAATGTTTTATCTACTAAAAATGACAGGATGATAATTGAATAAAGTATCCAACATGAATAATTGGGGTGCGATGGAGGATGAAACAAAAATCTATATATAATAAAATGGCCATCCAACAAAGCATTTATGGACAATTTCACTGGCTAAAATTCACTTTTTATCCTTGAGTTTTCACTCAAATGACAAAATAGTTCATGTACTTTTTTATTTTTATTTTTAATTTTATTTCTCAATTAACTTTTTTTGGTGGTAATTCTTGGAAAAAAAAAATCAACTTGACTGGAATACTCCGTAAATAGAAAACCTATTAAAAAAAATTAAAAAAAAAACCTAAGTCTTGAAATAATTGCAATTGAACCCATTATTTTTAAACGTTTAGGCACTTCATTGTTGGAGTCAATTCCATTGCAAATTGTTACAATGTGTGAGAATTTTGGCATTTATGAGTGATGACCCACCAACTTTGGTTAGAGTTTAATGAGAGTTTTATAAAGTCAAATTTAATGACTTTAAATTAACAATTTCATCTCATTGAGGAGATGTTTATTAAGTGGTTATATGCCAAAAATTAATGAGAAAGTGAATGAGAAAATTGAGCTAAAAGAATGGAGAATAAGTTAAGGAATGGCTAAGACATATGTGGATGGATGGCTTTAAAGTGTTTATCCCACATTAGAATCTAAGCTAGAATTGAGCTAGTAAAATAACTTGGGCGTGGCCTAAAGGGTTGGACCCCTTTGGGGGTACCCAATCTTTTGGAGGGGAGAGGATCTACATGAGTGTGGGTTTTGGTTTGCTTGCAATGAACGACACACGCGCTCACGCCGGCTGGCCGGCTCGAATTGGGGCACAAGTGTGGGTATGCTTGCTTGTAGTCCGAATATTATCTTTTTAGAGAAAATTTATTTAAAATAAATAAAATATTTTTTATTTTATTTATTTATCATTAATAATTATGTTATATAATTAATTTGATTTTGGTTTTGAGATCGACCTCTCCTAATGGTCATGTCCAGAAAATTCAAAAAGTTGCAACCATGTTTGTTCGTTTGAGTGTTTATAGCTATTTTCTTAAAATTTAAAATTAAAGGTCATAACCTTTCTTTATACAACACACATATTTCTTTCACGCATACACAACATCATTCTAGCATAAAACAGAGGTTCTAGTCGATTAAAGGTTTGGAGTCCAGTCAATTGGAGTGCAGCCTTTGTCTGGCCGGGTCGTTGTATCTTAGGAGGTTGTCCGTTGAAAGTCCTCGTGCATTGTTGGGAGGCAGATAAAACCTTAAGGAAACTGCGTTTGTGCAGGCCTTGACTCAATTGACGTGTTAACACAATTACTGTTCCTGGTTTGTTTTATTGACTTTTTGTCCTCTTAATTTCAGTTTCTCGTGATCAATGTTCTATGTGCTAATTAATTATGCTAATGTTTTGTTACTGCCTATTTGATGCATACACTGGTGCATATATCATATGCTAACAGTCTTAAGGTTTTGTGCTTCTGTAATGTTTCAAGTAGTCAGTTGCAATCATTTTTTTAATTGTTTAAGTGTTTATAGATATACATTCTGTTTTATCTTAAGTTATAAGTCCTTTAATTCATTTGCAAATAAAATATCTATCTACAAATTTGTGCTAAAGTGTTTTGTTTAAATCTGCACAAGTGGTTCTATTACTGTAACAATAATTAAACTGCTCAGGTTTTTCTTGGTTATATAAATCTTTATTCATCGTTGCATAATTTATTCTTGTAGAATTTTATGATGGCGACAAATGTGCCTATTGAGTCCAACGTCGGCAGTGTTGGTGGTGGATCACAGAATCCTCCCATTGCTCCCCTTTCGGTGGCTGTTCTTCCTGCCACAGTTGCGGTTGGTATTGCACCTCTTGCTCCTGTTGCAGTCGTGCAAGAAGAGAAACCAGAAAAGTTCAATTGGAAGGACTTTAAAAGATAGCAGTAGAAGATGTTGTTCTATCTTACAATGCTGAGCCTAGCAAGGTTCCTATGTGAAGAACGTCCTGCCTCAGAGGAAAATCCAGATATGCAAACCGTGGTAGCCGTTGAAGCTTGGAATAATGGGAATTTCTTGTGCAAAAATTATATTCTCAACGGTCTAGACAATGCATTGTATAATGTTTACAGTTCAATTGCTACAGCTAAAGAACTTTGGGAATCACTTGACAAAAATTACAAAACGAAAGATGCCAGCACGAAGAAATTCGTTGTAGGTAAGTTTCTCGAGTTTATTATGATTGACTCAAAACCTGTGATGTCCTAGGTAGCTGAATATCAGATGATATTGCATGAGTTGGCTGCCGAAGGAATGATACTTGGAGAATCATTTCAAGTGGCAGCATTTATTGAAAAATTACCCTTGGGGGGGAAGGACTTCAAAAACTACCTCAAGCACAAACGCAAGGTGATGAATCTTGAAGATTTAATATTGAGGTTGAGAATAGAGGAAGACAATAGACTTCCCCAAAAGAAAATTGGTGGTAGTGCTTATGGAGCAAAGCAAACATTGTGGAGGAGGGTTCGTCTAACTAACGGAAAAAAGATGCTTCTGACAACCAATATGACAAATGAAAGAAAAAGAAGTTGGAAGGAAGCTACTACGTTTGTGGCAAGTCAGGCCATAGGGTAAAGGATTCCGAACACCGTCAGCAAGGAGGAATTCCAAAGAAACATGGGTTCCCAAAAAAGAAAAGGAATGCTCATGCTAAAATGGTGAAGTGGATAATCTCCCAGATGGTGTCATGGTCTTGAACCTTTCAACATGGATTTCTGAGGTAAACCTAATTGAGAATCCGAAATAGTGGTAGGTGGACACCGGGGCCACTCGACACGTGTGCTCAGACAGAAGCTTGTTCACAACATATGAGAATGCAAAGGATGAGAACTTGTTCATGGGAAACTCATCAACTTCCAAGGTGCATGGATTGGAAAGGTGGTACTTAAAATGACTTCTGGGAAGGAGTTGACTCTTAACAACGTGCTTTATGTGCCAGATATAAGAAGAAATTTAGTGTCAGGTCCTATGCTTAGCAAGAATGGATTTAGACTAGCTTTTGAATCCGATAAATTTGTACTTACAAAAAATGACATATATGCCTGGAAAAGAATATCTGTGTGATGGTCTTTTTAAAATGAATGTAATGACCATCATACCAAAAAATGTACCAGAAGTTGTTATTAATGAAAATAAAGTAAATTCGACTTATCTGTTGGAGTAGTCTTTAGATTTATGTCATCATAGACTAGGGCATGTAAATTTTGGTACTTTGACTACACTAGCTAAAAATTCTACCTAAGTTGAACTTTGATACAAAAACTAAGTGTGAAGTTTGCATTGAGGCAAAAATGACAAAAACTCCATTTAAGGCATTAGAGATAAGCACTGAACCATTAAATTTAATTCACACAGACATATGTGACTTAAAAATGATGCAATCAAGAGGAGGAAAAAGATATTTTATAACCTTTATTGATAATTGCACAAGATATTGTCATGTTTATTTACTTTCAAGTAAAAATGAAACTATTGAAGTATTTAAACATTATAAGAGTGAGGTTGAGAATCAACTTAGGAAGAAAATAAAAATACTTAGAAGTGATAGATGAGGTGAATATGTTCACCCCTTTAAAGAATTTTGTGTTGAACATGGAATCATCCAAGAAGTAATAACACCTTATGCACCACGAGCAAATGGTACCGCTGAGCGCAAAAAATGAACTTTAAAAGAAATGATGAATGCATTATTAATTAATGCAAGGGCACCTCAAAATATGTGGGGAGAGGAAGTGTTGACTGCAAATCATTTACTCAAAAAAATACCCTACAAGAAATTGCAAAAAACACCATATGAGGCATGGAAAGGACATCCCCCATCTTATTAATATCTTTGAGTGTGTGGGTGTCTAGCTAAAGTAGGATTATCACCTCCTAAAATGGTCAAAATAAGACCAAAGACTGTTGATGGAATCTTTATTGGCTATGCACAACATAGTGCTGCATATCACTTCCTTGTACATAAATATGATATTAACGATATTCAAGTTAATACGATAATCGAGTCAAGGAATGCAAGCTTCCTTGAAGAAATATTTCCTTGGAAAAAGGAAGAAGAGCGTGTGATATTTAAAAGACATTGAGAAGTTCAAGAGTCGAGCAAAGAGGACTTGGAGCCAAGACGTAGCAAAAGAGCTAGAACGCCTAAATCCTTTGGACCTAACTTCTTGACCTACATGCTAGAAAGTGAACCGAGGACGTTCACTTAAGTAATGACCACACCACCAGAAGCTCCATTATGGAAGGAAGCGGTAAATAGTGAAATAGAGTCCATCATGCATAATCAAACTTGGGAACTAGTCGATTTACTTCCTGGAAATAAACCTTTAGGATGTAAATGGATTTTCAAGAGGAAAATGAAAGCTGATGGTACAATAGACAAGTATAAAGAGAGGCTAGTGGTCAAGGGTACTAACAGAAGAAGGTCTTGACTATTTTGATACGTACTCATCGATAACTAGAATAACTTCAATTCGATTATTAATTACGTTTGCTGCTATTAACAATCTAGAGATCCATCAAATAGATGTAAAAACAACATTCTTAAATGGTGACCTCGATGTGGAAATCTATATGGAACAACCCGAAGGGTTTGTGGTTCCGGGACAAGAAAAGAAGGTGTGCAAGTTAATTAAATCCTTATACGGTTTAAAACAAGTACCTAAACAGTGGCACCTTAAATTTGATCAAGTAACGATAGCCAATGGCTTCAAAATTAACGAATGACAAATGTATGTATATTAGAGGTACACTAACTGAATATGTCATTGTATGTTTATAAGTAGATGATATGTTAATCATGGGAAGTAACAGTGACATAATCAAGGAGACAAAGAAATTGCTAAGTCGCAATTTCGATATAAAAGATATGGGTCGTGCTGATGTCATACTTGGAATTAAAATTATAATAACACCGAAAGAGATAGCATTAACACAGTCGCACTATATTGAGAAAGTGCTACAAACTTTTCTAGATCCCACTAGTAGTTCGGTGAAAACACCGATGGATGCAAACCAATAACTTATCAAGAATAAAGGTGAAGGAAAAGCTCAAGTAGAATACACACGCATTATTAGAAACCTCATGTACGTTATGAATTGCACGAGGCCAGATATTGAATATTCAGTTGGTAAGCTAAGTAGATACACAAGCAACCTTAGACAAGAGCATTGGAATGCTATTGTCAAAGTACTAAGATACTTAAAATAGACCACGAAGTATGGGTTGTATTATAATAGATATTTAGTTGTAATTGAGGGATACATCAATGCCAATTGGATATCTGACTCAAATGAGTCCAAGTCCACAAGTGGATATGTATTCACTCTAAGTCCAACTTTCATATTGTGGAAATCCTCAAAGCAAACCTGCATAGCAAGGTCAACGATGGAATCGGAGTTCATCGCTTTAGATAAAGTAGGTGAGGAAGCAAAATAGCTACGCCAATTTTTGGAAGACATTCTAAACTGGCCAAAGCCTGTGCCTGTAATTTGCATTCACTGTGATAGCCAATCTGCCATAGGAAGGGCACAGAATAGCATGTATAACGGTAAGTCTCGACATATAGAGAGGAGACACAACACCGTTAGACAATTGTTCTTTAGTGGAGTTATCTCAATCGACTATGTAAAGTTTAAAGATAACCTTGCGGATCCACTAACTAAAGGTGTAAATGGAGAGCAAGTAAATAAATCATATGAGGAAATGGGATTGAAGCCGTTAAATAACTGAGTCACCATGATGGGAATCCTGCATATGTGATTGGAGGTCTTATGAAGTAGGTTCAAAGGGAAAAACAAGTTATGCAACTGTGACTCAATGTGGAAACACTGTGAGAGGGGCCCAAACCCTCTAGCCTTATTCTGTTGATGAGGAGACAATGCACATGCAAAAGTTCTAGGTTAAGCGTTGCTTTTAATAGCTCTCATATCATGATATTTTCGAGTGGGGGTGCAGTAGGAATCTCTTAATGAGAAGTCACCTATATAAGTAGGGATTGGGCTGATCCTATGAGAAATTTAAGGTTGAATTCTCAGAGTAGTACTCATGAATACTAAGAATTATTCAGGGCCGAAATGAACACAACATAAACCACAAAAAGTCTACCATTAAGTGGTATTGTATGTAGTTCTATTGTTTTGGTGTACACAAAAGCCGAACAATTCAAGACAACATGTTCATTGGTTGGCAAGTGCACTCGATAGTTCTCACTAGAGAAGGTTTAAAGCCAAAAGCTGCTTCTCCTGATGCAGTACCATTTGAGCTGAACTTCTGTCATTTCATTACATTTATAAGTATACCTATTAGATAATTTGCTCATTCATATAGGGGACTGTGAGAATTTTGGCATTTTTGAGTGATGACCCACCAGCTTTGATTAGAGTTTAATGAGAGTTTTATAAAGTCAAATTTAATGACTTTAAACTAACAATTTCATCTCATTGAGGAGATGTTTATTAAGTGGTTATATGCCAAAAATTAATGAGAAAGTGAATGAGAAAATTGAGCTAAAAGAATGGAGAATAAGTTAACGAATAGCTAAAACATGTGTGGATGGATGACTTGAAAGTGTCCATCCCACATTGGAATCTAAAGCTAGAATTGTGCTAGTTAAATAACTTGGGTGTGGCCTAAGGGGTTGGACCCTTTTGGGGGTACCTAAGCTTTTGGAGGGGAGATGACCTACATGAGTGTGGGTTTGGGTTTGCTTGCAATGAACCACACGCACGCGCGTGCCGCCTGCACGTCCGGCTGGCTAGCTCGGCTCGGGGCGAGGCGTGGGCGAGGGTACAGGTGTGCTTGCTTGCAAAATATTTTATTTATTTATCGTTAATAATTTTGTTATATAATTAATTTTGATTTCAATTTTGAGACCGACCTCTCCTAATGGTTATGTCCAGAAAATTCAAAAAGTTGCAGCCATGTCTGTTCGTTTAAGTGTTTATAGCTATGTCCATAAAATTTAAAATTAAAGGTCATAACCTTTCTTTACAACCTAAAATATGTTTGATGGGTATATGGTCATGCCTCATGCTATTAGGCACTTAGCATCATAAATATGGGGGGTACATTTGTGCATTGTTCATCAGAAAAAAAGATACAACACACATATTTCTTTCACGCATACACAACATCATTCTAGCATAAAACAGAGGTTCTAGTTGATTAAGGGTTTGGAGTTCAGTCAATTGGAGTACAACCTTTATCTGGCCAAGTCATTGTATCTTGGGAGGTTGTTCGTTGGAAGTCCTCATACACCGTTGGAAGGCGGATAAAACCTTAAGGAAACTGTGTTTGTGCAAACTTCGACTTAATCGACATGTTAACATAATTATTGTTCCTAGTTTGTTTTATTGATTTTCTATCCTCTTAATTTCAGTTTCTCGTGATCAATGTTCTATGTGCTAATTAATTATGCTAATGTTTTGTTATTGCCTATTTGATGCATACACTGGTGCGTATATCATATGCTAACACTATGTTGTACAGAAACACACATATAATTACAGTATGTGATGTTAAAGGTTTGAATCTAATGGATTCTTGATGTACGTGTGTTTAAATAAAAAAAAGGGCAAAAGAAAAACTAATATAGGTTTGGATTGTCGAGTGACTAATTGGTCTAGTGACATTGCTCTTACACTTGTATGTATGAGATTTAGAGTTCGAAGTCTAATGAATATTTGAAGTGCATTTGTAAATATATATATAAAAAAAAGACTATTTAGGTTAAATTAATTTTTTCCCAAAAATTGCTACAAAAAAATTAATTGAGGGATGAAGTTTAAGAAAATAAAAAGTATAGAGACTATTTTGCCATTAGCGTAAAAATTCAAGAATGAATTAATTTTACCCTAATTTTACATTTCATTTTTTTCTAAATAAGCTTGAATACACACTCTTTTTTTTTTTTTTCTGGGTGGGGTTTTGGTTGGGGGGGGGGGGGATGGATTTAAGTAGACATGGCCTCAGTTTCTTTATCCAAAAGTGACAAAAATTTGTTTGTGTAATATAGTTGAGAAATTGAAATTTAAACACCTAAATTAACTTTTGCATGCTTTATATTTTTTAAGATATTATCTTGAAATATAATTGTTCTAGATAGGCATGACATAGTAGTTGTAGTATGTGGTTAAATTGAAGATCTATTAAATCTCTATTGAAGTCCTATTCATTAAATTTTTCTTTTCATTTGATCCATTACTAATTCATGAAAAAATTATTAAAAAAATAAATACCCACATTTAAATATAGATATATCCAATTTTTAATTGGTAATGTGTAACTTTCACTTTAAAAGAAAAATAAATAAATATATATATATATATATATATATACAATAACAAATTTCATATATGGGCTGAGACAATCTGATCCTTGTGGCCCATTTAATTGGTCGATGATCCACTTCATATGTCTAACCATACCACCAGTTTAATATGCTCAACCCAAAAAGATTCGCCTATAAATTGTCAGCTTACTTCCGTATAGAAAGTTTAATATGAAACTTTTTTAAGGCCCAAGAGTTTGTCCAGTAAATTTTGGAAGCCTAGATCTAACTAGGGCTGTCAATGGATCGGATTTTAATCCGAATCCGATCTGAATTCTATTCGAATTTTAGGATTTTTATCCGATTAAAATATTCGATGGATCAGATCCGATTATAAATATCCATAATCCGAAATAAGTGGATCGGATATGGAATTATACAATCCGATCTGATAAAGATCCGAATTCGAATTTTATTAAATATATTATTAAATTGATAATTATATAGTATAAATTATATTAATGAAGACTTTTGACTGGAATGCAATATATGTGATATTATAATTGATAATGCCCTAATTTTTTTTATTTCTTTGAAGCAATTAATTTAATAAAGTAATTATATATATACGTATGTTTCATATTATAGCATAAATACACAATTTATAATGACTTATGCACTGTAAAATATACATTACCGAATGATCAATTTGATACAATCCCCATGAATTATGCCGTAAATCTTTAGCTTTTGCAATGATATGATAAAAAGTTATGAAAAAAAATCTAAATTTGAGCTCTCTTAACTTTGTAAATATTATATTTGGATTAAAAGGTAATCTTGAAATCTCATATAACATGTCTTATAAGACAGTTCTTTCTAATAATATAAAAATTTAAAGAACGTAAATTTTTTTTGACTTTCTTATCGGATCGGACTTTCTTGTCGGGTTTCGAATTTTTATCGGATCCGAACATGGAATTGGCATGCATAGATCCTATAGGACTCGGATTCGGATTCGATTATATATACATGTTATCTGATTCAGATTCGAATTATCCTGATTTGATCCAAATCCGACCCGTTGACAACCCTAGATCCAACAATGTCATTACCCCCATGGAGCCTTTTTAAATTTAAGGGTATACATAGACATGCAAATCTATTTCTTGAATTTAGTTCTGATTAATTAATCGAGTGACATCATCCCAAATTCGAACCTGGAAGAATGATAAGTGTATGTGCATGTATAAATTATAAAAAAGAATCAATTCGCTTAAAATTCATTAATTTTAATTTTTTTTCTTTTCAGAATGGCAATTTCGTATTATTAAAATTTACCACATGAAGTTTGATGGTTGGTTCAACAATTAAAATCTATCTGGACATATATATACACACGCCTATATATATTCTATACATAAAAACGCATTTATACAGTGTTTTTCTTTTTTTATAATAAAATTTCATTTTTAATTAACAATGGATAGCTTTTCAATTCCCACCAAGGATTTCTATAGTAAGAACTTAGTTTTATCCTAGCGAACCATATTCATTCTGTTCTTTTTTTGTTAACAATATAACTTAGTTACATTGTAACTATAAATCAAGTATCCTTTTTTATTTACTCATTATTTTTTGACGAAATAACATTAAATAAATTGAGTTCACATATAACTTAAAAACTTATAACCGATTAATCCAAATACACTGAATGGTTAATTGTCATCATATTTATATGTGTGAATTTATGATTCAAACCCTAATAAAATATTAATATGTGCATTTCAACAACAACAACAACAACAACAACAACAACAACAACAACAACAATAATAATAATAATAATAATAATAATAATAATAATAATAATAATAATAATAAACCCCATAACTCAAACACTACATATATATATTATATTGATCCAACTGGACCTAACGAACTGTTAAAATTTTTGTTCTGATGACGATTTTGTAATACTAGCATTATCCCCGTGCTACGCATGAGTTCTTTAAAATTACTATATATTAATATAATGATTGAATTATAAATATAACTAAAATAATAATATAAAAATAAAATATCTGCAAAAATATCAAGTAATTAGTAAAATTAAATTTAAAATTTTAAAATTTGGTATTTAAAAGTTTGCAACATATAAAGACATCTCATATACATTATGCCATAAAAAATAAATTTCAAAATTATTCAGTGATAAGTTAAAAAAATTTAAAACATCCAAAAATAAAAATCTATGAATATGATTATGTACTTTATTAAAAAAAAAAATTATGCGATCAAAAGCTAGTAGATAGTTGTATTAAAAAATAAAAATATATGAGAATAATATAGAACACAAGATTGATGGCTTGAAAGTTGTTTGAAAAAATTTAAAATTATAATACTTTAAGATTATTTTAAACTTAAAAGAGGATGAGTATATATTAAATTAAAACTTAAAATATAAAGAATTAGATAAAATATTAGTTGCCAAGGATTAGAAAAATATTATTTAATTTTAGTTTTTGACTAAAATTAAAATCAATTAAATAAAGAGAAAACTACGATAGTAAAGATAAAAAAAAATAAAATAAATATATAAAATAATTACAAAATTAAGATCAATATTAGTATATAAGTTCATAAAAATATTTTAATTTGACTCATAGCTTAGTTATCGAATAATTAAGTGAATAAAAAGGTTGGATATTAGTAATGCAAAGCTAAAATCAAAGTAAATTGATAAAGTAATTATAAGCTCAAAATTAATTTTAAATAGGAATTAGTGATAGGATATGAGGATGAAATTAGAATGTAAAATAAAATATAAAAATAAATAAATTATTATGTTCATTCTCAATTTTTTTGTATGAATGTAATTGGATCTTCATATTATATTTCACAAATAGTAGAAAAAAGTGAATAACGAAAAAAGTTGTTAACCTTTCAAACATCAAAATTTAAAAAAATAATAATAAAAAATTTTATATATATACATATATATTATATATTGATAGACTAAATAATGTCTAGAGATATAAACTTAAAAAGTTAATAGGTGTATTTTCTATTGAAATAACCATCTCATAATTTTTTTTAAATATATCAAAAATGATCTAAGAATATATATATATATATATATATTGATGTAGTACATAAAATTTTTAAAAACAGTTCGAATTATACATATTTATACATACATAATTACAAATATATGAATATAAAATAAAATTAAATGACATACTTCTAAAATTATAAATATTCAAAAGTTGAAATAAATTTTAAAAATATTAAAACAAAAAAATAGATCTCATCCTATAAAACTATAAACTTAGATGAGCTAAAAAAAATGCGAATTAAAAAATAAATTAATAAATTGATTCAGAAAATGAGTAAAAGGATGCTAAATGTATAATAATTTAAATAAAATAAAGATTATGACAAAATTTACCAATAATTAAGGAGAAAAATGTAACTAATAAAATAAAGTTAAATTAAAAATATTAAGCATAGTTAATAAATCTCATAATAAATGAATTGATAACATAAACTAAGTAGTAAACAAAAAAAGATATAGAAATTTACAAATTTAATAGTAATAAAAGCTAAATGATAGATTTTATTTAGGTTGAAAAGAAAATTATAGCACTAAAATTCAAAAAATCTCTTCCATCATTTAATATACCTTAAATAAAATAAAATAAAAAAGGTGAACAATAAAATCAAATAAACAATAAACACTTTGAATAATGAACTAAAGATGCATGCAAAGAGATAGAAAAAAAATGCTAGAAAATAAAGAGGACACAAAGAATAGAGTGAAAAAGTTGCTAGAACATGAGTATATTAATGAAATAACTTTTGAAAGACTTTATATATAGTAGTATAGATATAAATTAGTTATTAAAGATAAGAGAAAATCATGAAAAACTTATCAAACCATAGAGTTCAAATATATTGAAAGTAGAGATGGAAAAGATTTTGTAGATAGATGCAATTATTATTTGAGATTAGAGATAAATAAAGAATATTGTTCTAATCAAAAAATGATTTCAAAAAATCAGATATCTTTAAAAGGAATAAATAATATCAGATTTAATAACTGAAAATCAATCTTTAAATTTAATTAAAAAACTCAAAATTCTAAGAATTTAAAATTTGGTCAAAATTGCATAATTATAGGTTCCACACCACTGTGTTATATATAATAGTATAGATATGCATAGAAGAGTTTTAACACATCTAAAAATCTATAACATTATCTCATAAATGATATGAAAGAGATAATTTCAATTTCGATTCATCAATTGAAAACTCAAAAAAGAAATTCTTTATCTAATGAAGATTTTTCTTTTCGAATATAATACATCCATATCAATTAAAGATAAATAAGAATAAATATCTTTAAAAATGAAATAAAAAGTATCAAATTTAATAACCAACAATTAATGAAATTTTTTGAATTTAATTAAAAACTCAAAATTCTAAGAATTTGCCACTTGGCCAAAATTGCAATCAAAATTGAGTAATTGTGGGTCCCACACCTTTGTGCTATATATAATAGTATAGATTCATTACAATGGGAATTGGGAAGGTTGTGTGGAGGTCACAATACAATACGACATATATATATAATATTAGTAACAAAATAATAAATGGCAAAATAAAAATGGTCACTAATAACATGTCTTAAATGACAATAGCTTTTGTCTTGTCATAATGATAATTTTAAAGTGACAATAATTTTTATCTTATTACAATATTATTCAATGGTGACAAAAATTAAGAACAAATTGTCACCCTATGGTAACAACCTAGTGACAATGGAAATTGTCACTGTAATTTGTGATGAGATTTTTCATTGTCACCATAGGTGTGTTACTAACGGCCCGTTTGGTTTCATTATCTGGAGCTATTTTCATTTTCTAGTGAAAATGCATAGTGAAAAGTTAGTTAGAAAGATTATTTTTTAAAATATTGAGTTGTGTTTGGATGTGTTGTTTAAAATTGTATGTTTATATAGTTGTGAAAATGAGATGTATTTGTATGTTAGGTTTTTTTGTATTATAAATTGTGTAGTTTGTTTTTAAATTTGAATTGATGATGTGATGTGTAATTGTTTGAAAAAATAATACTATAATTTGAATTTGAATTTGAATTTGATATTGAAGTTATAATATTTTTGAGGTGAATGTTGTTTGAGAAGTATTGAGAATGTAAAAAGTAGATACAGGTAATAATAGGGATTGAAAAAGGTATGAAAATGAAGAGAGAATATAAAAAGCAATGTTTTAAGAATGAAAATATATGAGAAAATGGTGTAAACATGGATAGTTTTCTATTTTCATTTTGAGAAGAAAATAAAAATGGGGTTTGAAAATGAAAACAAACGGGCTGTAATTATCTATGGTGACAACTTAAACACTATTATTGTCACTATTTAACTTGTAAAATAGTTAAGGTGATAAAACTAAATCTTTTGTCACCTAATATACATAGTTAGTGACAACTTTTGTATTGCCACTAATTCTTTTATCACTAATTTATCTTTTTTTCTTTTGTAAGAAAAGAAACTTAAATAGGGTTGTCAATCATGTTGGATTCAAATCTAAATTTGAAAGTAATATATTATATCCAAATTCGATCTAAGATCTTATAGATTTTTTAGTTGGTATAACTATATTCGAATCTAAATAAAAGTCAGATATCCATCGGATATCCAAAAAAAATCCAAATTCGAATACTCCCAAAATCATCATAAATTTATTATTTTTCTAATAATATAGTAGAATCCAAACTCAAAATAGTCATCCTTAAAAAAAAAAATACATAACAGATTAATGAATAAATTTTCAAATCTATTGATTACTTAAAAGCAATAATAGAACTTAATTTTATCACATTCATTCATTAGATTATTGCATTTTAATTTTTGTTGCTGATAATAGTGCTTATCTGGCATTATAAATACATAGTTATACTTGATTCTTCAATCAACTAATTATAGACTCAAAGTTTGATAAAAATGAAACTCATTTTAATTAAATTGAGATTTGCATTTTATTCTTGTTGTATCATGAATTCAGCTCCTACTCATTCTTCTTTTTGCATAATTTTCTATTATAAAAATAGAGAAACAAGTGATGTAATTATGATATAAATAAGCTCAAAATCTAATAATTTATATAAAAAGTATCTGATATGATATATTACGTAGGAGTTTATTGTTCTCTTCATTCAAATATCCACTTTGGCATTGTTATAGGACCCTGTGTGTATATATATATAACATTAAATATATTTGGATTCAGATTATTAATAGATCGGATTGAACCATATCTATATTTGCTTCATTTATTTTCAATTATAAACTTTTTTAATCGGATCATATTCATAAGATCTAACCGAATTCAAATCGAATTTAGATTAAAATATGCTTAATTAACAATCCTAGACTTAAACACAAAATCATACCTTCCAAGTAGAAAGCCCACCCAACAACTTATTCACAATCACAAAAAAAAAAAAAGGAAAAATACTTATAAGGAAAGAATAAAATTCTTTACAACGCCATAAAATATTTGGCTTTAGATTCATCAACAAGCTCAACTCCATGAAATCCTCCGTCACTAAACTTGTCGATCATATTCAATCCCCTCTCTTTTAATACTTTTACAAGTTCGATTTGTCGATCGACTAGCGTGCCTCCATCACAGCCCGTAACCAAAAACTTCCACTGTTCATCCTTCATCTTTTCGATAAGGTCTAATTTGATGGACCTCGTTGGATTGGAGTACTCATGATCACGATCAACGCCAATTGGCAACCCTAAGTCCCACATCACATCCGCTACAGACGGCGGAAAGACCTTGTCATTCGCCAATCTTATCTCCGATGGGGTCCTCTCCACCCCACCGAAGAAAGGTTGATGCAATATCAACCCTTTGATTTGAAGAGGCATGAGATGATCAACGCACGTGATCGCGCGTAAACCAACATGGTACGCTATGTTGCCACCCGCACTAGTTCCCATGAGATAACACTTTGAAAAATCAGCGTATTCCGTCAACCACTCCTCACCGGTGGTTTTGATCCAATGCAAGCCTTCCACGCAGTCGTCGTAGGCGGCCGGCAGGCTGTGCTCCGGCGCGAGATGGTACTCCACGGAGACGACCACCGCCGGTATTGCTTTCGTGATTTCCGAGCAAAACTTGTGGAAAAAGGATGTGGCGTCGCCGCAGAGGATGAAGCCACCTCCATGATAGTAAACTATGAGGGGTAGTTTGGCGGTGGAAGTGGCGTCAGAATATTCCGGCGGCCGGGGGAGGTACACGCGTGCGGGCCCAAGTATTGTTTTCTTGGTTGATTGGGATGTCCTTGCTGAGAACTGAAATGGGATCGGCGGGATCAGAAGGGACGGTGAAGGTGGGGAGAAATTCCCGCAGCCGTGTGATGGAGCCGTCGGGGTTTGGGATGATTCCTATGTAGCGACAGGGATCAGTATTGGGATCAATTGTTGGCGCATCAGTTGAAGACATGTTTTAGCTAGCTAGGCTTTGTGTGTTAATTGGTAGAATTGAAGAAAATGGAGCAACTTTATGTATAGAAAAGTCTAAAAAAGTTATGAAGATATATATAATCAATGAAACTAAGCATCATTGGTGGGTAGGTGAGATGCCAATTAATATATTCAAAGACCTAATTCTTGCATAAATTACTAGTTGAGTAGTTGGCTATTGATAATATTATTCACACATTCCAAACGACAGTAGGTTTGACGAGTCCACCAAAATTATTCAATTTACGTATTAAACATTTCCTAAATATGTTGTCCGAACTCTTATCAGATACAGTGTATATAATTATTTAATTTACTAAGTTACATGATAAAAATTTGGAGTGCAGATGAGTCGAGTCGGCTTGTAATCGAACCGTATAAGTTGAGCTCGAGCTAGCTTCTTGTGTTCGAGTTTGATTATCGTTTGAGGTTTTCTATCTTATACTATATTACTATTATATTTCAAGTTTGAGCTCAAGCTCAAATTCGTGTGTGGGTTCGAGGGAGTTCGCGATTGTTTATAGATCACTTGAATTCGAGTTTAATCAAATCGAGTTGAGTTTGATCTCAAAATATAGTGAGATTGTGTTAGCGTTAGCCCATAAGATGTCTTAATAATTTTTATTACAAGGATCACATTCGCTACTCCCATATCTTTTATGTCAAAATTGCTACTTATCAACTTTTTAGTCGCTTTGATTATGTTATTGTTGCTTCCTATAATTAGCATATCATCTACATATAGACACACAATGACATACTTAGAAACATTGTGCTTGACATATGCACATTTATCGCACTCCTTGATCCTAAAGCCATTTGTAAGCATGACTTGATCAAATTTTACGTGCCATTTTTTATGTGCTTGTTTTAAGCCATATAATGACTTCACTAACTTGCACACCTTTTTCTCTTATCCTGGAACAAAAAACCCTTCTACTTATTCTATAAAGATTTTCTCATCTAAATCACCATTTAAAAAGGTTGTTTTAACATTCATTTGATGAACCTCAAGATTATTGATAGCTGTAAATGCAATCAACAACCTAATGGATGTTATCATAATCACTGGTGAATAAGTGTCAAAGTAGTCGAGACCTTCTTTTTGTCTATATCCTTTGACCATTAATCTCGCCTTATATTTATCTATTGTTCCATCTGCTTTCATCTTCTTCTTGAAAATTCATCTAAACCCTAAGGATTTATTTCTAGGAGGAAGATCCACCAATTTCCACGTGTAGTTTTGCATGATGGACTCAATTTTGCTATTTACCGCCTCTTTTCATAATGGAGCTTCTGGCGTTGTCATAGCATCAGTGAAAGTTTGTGGTTCACTTTCTAGCACATAAGTCAAGAAATTGGGTTCAAATGATTTAGGTATTCTAGCCCTCTTGCTACGTCTAAGTTCATTTTCCTCTTTGTCCGATTCTTGAACTTCTCGAGATCTTTTGATTGAGATTTGTCTTTCTTCTCTTTTCCAAGGAAACACATCCTCAAAGAAACTTGCATTCCTTGACTCGATAATAGCGTTAACATGAATATCATCTATATCAAATTTATATATAAGGAATCTATATGCTGCACCATGTTGTGCATAACCAGTAAAGATTCCGTCAACTGTTTTAGGTCCTATCTTGACCATTTTAGGAGGTGGAACTCCTACCTTAGCTAGACACCCCACACTCGAAGATATTGGTAGGTAGGTGGACGATCTTTCCAAACTTCATAAGGTGTCTTTTCTAGTTTCTTATGAGGTAACTTATTAAGTATGTGGTTTGCTGTTAACACTGCCTCTCCCCACATGTTTTGAGGTGCTCTTGCATTTATTAACAAACCGTTCATCATTTCTTTCAATGTTATGTTTTTACACTCTGCAATGCCATTTGATTAAGGTGCATATAGAGCAGTCACTTCATGGATTATTTTATGCTCTGCACAAAACTCTTCAAATAAGTAAACATATTCCCCTCCTCTATCACTTCGAAGAGTTTTTATTTTATTCCCAAGTTGATTCTCAACCTCATTTTTATATTGTTTAAATATTTCCAAAGCCTCATTTTTACTTGAAAGTAAGTAAACATAGCAATACTTAGTGCAATCATCAACAAAAGTAATAAAATATTTCTTTACACCTCAATTGATTTGTAATTAACACGTCTTAATCTATGATGACATAAATTAGATGACTCAAGTAAGTAGGGGTGGGCGTTTGGATCGGGTAATTCGGGTACTGACCTGATTCGATCGGGTCGGGTTTTCTTATTTTAAAAAATTACGAGTCGGGTACCCAATGCCCAAATAAAATTTCGGGTTGGATATCGGGTAGGAAGTCCTACCCGATCGGGTAGCTCGGGTACCCGACCTTAATTTGTATATAAGTAAATATATATTATATATAATAAGTATCTTTATATATATATATTATATTTAATATATATAAATATATAGATATACATATATATATTAAATAGGTAAAATACTTATTTTACATGTACCATATATATAAATATATATTATAGATTTCAACATATATATATATAGGACAAATGTATTTTTAGCCCCATCGAAAAAGCGATTTTGGTGGTTTACCCTCCTATAAAAAAAGGGTTGAAATACTGTTTTGTGCTTTTAAAAACTAGTGACAAACCCGCCCTGAGATCATAAGTGGGGTGCACGTGCCAAAATATGCGAGTGGTTGTAATATTTTATAGATAAAATGACTATTATGCCCTTAATATATCACAGCAGGGTAGACCACCCATTTCGTATAACACGGGGGGGGGGGGGGGTAAAAGATTTTTGCCCAATGTATACTTGTTATGAATAATTTTGTATGCCTATATGTATATATATAATTTTATATATATGTGATTATATATATATGCCTGTATATAATTTTTTATATAATTATATAGAATTTGATTTATATAAATACGTTATATATTTTATAAATATGAAGTTATTTAGTTTTGATAATTATATATATATGTATATATATAATTTTATAAATATTAAATAATATTTGATTTATATAAATTTGTTATATATATTTCATAAATATAAAATTATTTAATTTCAGATTAAACAAAAGGAAATTTTTTTTTTTATATCTATGTATATAGATATGTCATAAATAATTATATATATGTATGTATATATAATTTTTTAAATAATAAATAGTATTTAATGTATATAAATATGTTATGTATAATTTTATATGCATATATGTATATATATAATTTTATATATATATGTGATTTTATATATATGAATGTATATAATTTTTTATAAATATTATATAGTATTTGATTTATATAAATATGTTATATATATTTCATAAATATAAAATTATTTAATTTCAGATTAAACAAAAGGAAAAAAATATACATTTTATATCTATGTATATAGATATGTCATAAATAATTATATATATATGTATGTATATATAATTTTTTAAATAATAAATAGTATTTAATGTATATAAATATGTTATGTATAATTTTATATGCATATATGTATATATATAATTTTATATATATGTGATTTTATATATATGAATGTATTTAATTTTTTATAAATATTATATAGTATTTGATTTATATAAATATGTTATATATATTTCATAAATATAAAATTATTTAATTTCAGATTAAATATACATTTTATATCTATGTATATAGATATGTCATAAATAATTATATATATGTATGTATATATAATTTTTTAAATAATAAATAGTATTTAATGTATATAAATATGTTATGTAAAATTTTATATGCATATATGTATATATATAATTTTATATATATGTGATTTTATATATATGATTGTATATAATTTTTTATAAATATTATATAGTATTTGATTTATATAAATATGTTATATATTTTATAAATATGAAATTATTTAGTTTTGATAATTATAAATAAATATGGGAACAAATTAAAACTACTAAACACAAACAGGCTAACTTGTTTGCATGACCAAATTACACATATATTTTGATGATCAAGCAGAATATATAACCAAACAATGGTCAGATTTAGTTTATTATTAGAACATAGAACTTAATTAACCACAAGCAAACGGAACATTGAAATATTTCCTTAAGATTGTTAGGAAATTTATTATTATACCGTGCATGCTTGTGCTTTGTGTAAATATATAATTGAAATACATACAGATATAAAATTATGTAAACACATAAAATGATTTATTGAGTAAAAAAAAAAAAGAACAGAAACCTACTTGAATGCAAGACAAAAATTGTATTAGTTGAGGCATGTTACTTCAACAGTCTCCTTAAGGTAATATTGATCTTCACATGGTGCTAGAAGGCTCCTGGCAATTGACCTCCCAATATACAATGGCTTTCCTCAAGTCTAAGGTAGCACTCAATAGAATGGAACCAGCGGATTTTATTAACTTGGAACTCTTCTATTAAATGAACAGTGATGTGAAAATGCTTAATTTAGTGCTCAAACAAATGCTAGTATGTATTCTTCTCTTTTTTAATTATTTGGGTTGGTTCTAGGCACTCCTATTTTTAATTGTACGATGCAATTTTTTGACTAGACATGATTCTTCACTAAAATTATAATTTTTTCTTTTAAGGACACAATCTATAGGATAGAATCCCATAATTTACTCTTTTAATGAAGATTATAGCTCCACTAAAGAATTATGAGTTCAAGTAATAGCTCTAACTTTTGAACTAACTTTTCTATAGGGGTGTGTTCATTGAGATACGTTAAAAACAAACTTTAACTATTTTGTTTACGCACACGCACCCTTTTTTCCAACGTGGATAGACTCGTTTTACCCACTAAAATGTCCTTAAATTATTTCTCAATTTAAACTCAATTTTCTTATTCAATTATTTAATTTTGGCATATAAGTATGCCGAATATTACAGACACTATATATATTATTTTACTTATTGCAACTAACAAAAATGGGAAAGTAAAGAAAATGAAAAAAAGGAAAAAAAAAAAAAAAGAGGTGTAAGAGAAAAAACATCGAGAAAAATGACAAACGGAGGAAAATTGATAGAAAAAATTAGATGAGAAGAAAATTTAAAAACTAGAAAAACTAAAGAGTACTGTTTAAAAAAAAAGAAAAATGGAAGATTAACCCTCCATCGTCAAAGTAGTACTACAACAAAATATAATATTAATGTCAAAACAATAAGTGATAATGTAAAAATTATTATTAATAACATATATTAAGTGACAATAAATTTTTTTGTCGTTAATGATATTTTTAAGTGACAAAAGTTTTTGTATTTTTGACACAATATGATTTAATAGTGATAAGAACTAATATTTTAAGTTGTTACCATTAATAATTAATAACACATCTATATTGACAATTTAGTGACAACAAAGATTGTCACTCTAATTTGTATAATTTTCATTGTCACTAAATTATTGTTACATGTATGCCACTAATTATCAATGATGACATCTTGAACACTGTTCTTGTAGCTATTAAGTTTGTAAAAATAATCAAAGTAACTGCAAAATTAAATTTTTGTCACTTGATATATATTATTAGTAACAAATTTTACATTATCATTTATTATTTAATCGCTAATTCTTTTTCTAACTATCAAGGTAATTTATAACTTTCAAAAAAAAGATTACTATTTCAATGGAATTAAGTTTAAGAAAGAACATAACTTATTAATTACTTAAACATATCATGCTATCATATGTTCACCAGGTGATTATATTACAATATGGTAACTTAACTTCCAAGGCTGCATTTTTTTTTTTATTATTTGGCATTGATAATATTATCCACACATTCCAAACAACAGTAGGATTGACGAGTCCACCAAAATTATTCAATTTACGTACTAAACATTTCCTAAATATGTTACTGAACTCTTATCAGATACAACTTATTCACACATTACATGGTGAAATTTTGAAATATAGATGAATCGAGTCGGCTCGTGAACGAGCCTTACAAGTTGAGCTCAATTTAGCTTCTCGTGTTCGAACTATGTTTCAAATCGATCTCGATCAGTTTGTATTAAGATTCGAGGCTCTCTATCTTATCCTATATTACTTTTATATTTCGAGTTTGATCTCAAGCTCAAATTCCAGTACAAGTTTGAGGGAGTTTGCGATTGTCTATAGATCACTTGAATTCGAGTTTAATTAAATCGAGTCGAGTTTGATCTCAAAATATTAGCCCTATCTAGTTCGAACACGAACTTGAATTTTTTTTTCAAACTTAACTTGATTCGATTGCACTCCTAACAAAGATAAAGGAAAAAAAAAAAAAAAGTAGACCACAAGATTTTAAAATTGAGTTGAATCAATTACAAAATCCCTTAAGCACATTAAAAAGATCATTAGCTTTAGATTCATCAAATAATTCAACCCCATGAAACCCTCCTTCACTGAAATCACCCACAACTTGTGCACCATTCTCTTCCAACAGTTTGACAAAATCAATCTGACGGTCAATCAGTGGATCCCCGTCACAGCCCGTCACCAAGACCTTCCACCGTTGACTCTTCATCTTCTCCAAGAGGTTTGGCTTAACTCCCACCCTTGGATTTGCATACTTGTGATCGCGGTCAACGCCGGACGGCAACGCTAGTTCCCACTCCACATCAGCCACGCAAGGTGGCAAAACTTTATCACCAATCAGACGTTGCTCCGACGGACACCTCTGGGCCCCACCAAAGAATGGTTGCTGCAATATCAACCCTCGGATCTGTATGGGCATCAGATCTTCAATACAGTCAACTGCACGTAATCCTCCGTGGTATGCTAGGTTGCCGCCAGCACTATTGCCCATGAGGAAACATCTCGAGAAATCAGCGAATTTTATCAACCATTCTTCGCCGGTGGTTCTGAGCCAACGCAAGGCTTCGACGCCGTCGTCATAGGTGGCCGGGAGGCGGTGCTCCGGCGCGAGACGGTACTCCACCGAGACGACCACCGCCGGGATTTCTTTCGCGATTTTCGAGCAATACATGTGGAAAATCGATGAGGCGGCGCTGCAAAGGACGAAGCCACCTCCATGATAGAAAACTATGAGGGCCAGTTTTGTGGTGGAAGCGGCGTTGGAATATTCCGGCGGCCGGGGGAGATAAACGCGGGCCCAAGTGTTGGTTTCTTGGTTGATGGGGATGTCCTTACTGAGAACTGGAATGGGATCGGTGGGATCAGAAGAGGCGGCGGAAGTGGGGTGACGCTCCGGCAGCCGTGTGATGGAGCCATCGGGGTTTCGAATGATTCCTAAGTAGCCATAGGGATCAGTATTGGGATCAACTGGCGTTGCATTAGTTGAAGGCATTTCAGCAGCTCGTTATATGCTGCGTGTTTTAAGTGCTAGAACTGAAGAAAATGGAGCTACTTTATGTATAGAAGAAGTCTAAAAACCTTGTGAAGGTATATATAGTCAGTGAAAATAAGCATCATTGGTGGGCAGGTGAGATGCTAATTAATATATTCAAAGACGTAGTTCTTGAGATGACTACTGATAATGATATTCACACATTATATTCCAAACAACAGTAGGATTGACGAGTCCACCAAAATTATTCAATTACGTGCTAAAATTTTCTAAATATTTTCTCCCAACTCTAGTCGATTATAATAGTACATCTTACCTTATACAACTTATATAATTATTCAATTTGCTAAATTACATGACAATGACTAGGGATGCAATTGAGTCAAGTCTACTATAAAAAAACAATTGACTTTTGTGACCGCCAAATTGGTCACAAATGCGGCAAAAAATTGGTCACTGACACTGTCAATGATTGCATTTGTGACCGATTACAGTAGTCACAAAAGCCCTCGTCACAAATTCAAGCTTGTCACTGTTGAACCATGGGGTCACAAATTAGTGATTGTGAGCATGGTCACTAACGATTTAAATTCGGTCACTAATTTATTGTATATAATAGTGAATAAATGGTAAATAATTAGTGACCGCTTAGTGACCATAGTGGGGGTTACTGATAGTTGGTCATGTAACCAACTACTCCATTTGTTATTGATTTGTGACCGTCTTGAAGTCACTAATCGGTCACAGATTTGTGACAGCTGCTTGTGGTCACAAATTTTCTGTATTTCCCCTATTTAGTGACCGCCTTTGAGGTCACTAATCGGATATTGATCTATTTATTTATTTTTGTTTATAATGTTTAATTTAATATATTTATCCAACTTGTTTTTGTTCTCATTAATAACAATTTAAAACTACATCATTTAAAATACAATTCAAATTCCAAAGAACACCAAACAATAATAGAAATTCAATAATATTGTATCCAAATCCATAAACAAAACAAAGATTTTAAGATATTTGCTGCAATCTCTCCATTCATCCCTGATCCAGTTGCCTGAGAACCCGAATTAGAAAATATTAAGTTATGATTATATTTCTAGGCACCATATTTTAAACCTTAAAGCAGAAGTAACAAAACTTTGTATAATGACGACAAAAGCAAGGCAAAATTCATCAAAATTAAAGCTGTCTTCTGATCAAAGAAGGAATGAGCCAAAAATGATGCCAAGAGTTAAAGGTGATGAGAAGAAAATACGCACATCTGCAAGGATGTAGCCGAGGGGAAATAAACAATAGTATATAGCTCCTGTATCAAGGGCTCAAACTCCTGCAAACACAATAAAGAATAAAATTATCAAGTGAAAGAAGGCTAGTCTAGGTTGAAGGAAACACTAGAGCAAGGTTATGGTATATTCAGTAACATGAGCAATGAATCCAAGGATATGAAAATTTTGACTGAAAACAGCTGTCACGGTTTACCTTTACTCCGTACATCACAAACCATTCTAGATCAAGACACGTTAATGCCCTCCGACCACCACCATCATTGGGCGACCTTCGCTACCTCGGTAGCTGAAACGAACACAAGGTATACAAATTAAGATCTGGCTGTTGATACAAGTAACTCACTGTTGCCATTTTTTGTTTAACCGTAACAGAAAGAAAGAGAAATATAAGCTTTTGAATCTCAAAACAGTTTAGTAATCCTTTTTGAGCTATGCCTAACGTATAAGACCTTTTTAGGATCAAAAGTCCCTCTTACATAAGATAATCACAAACATTCTACCCAATAATCAGATCCCAAAATAGACTAACAACTTTGCAGGCCAAATAAACAAACCAAGTTTCAGATACGAGGTTTTCATATGAGAAAATGGGAAATCAAAGCAACTGTCAGGCCCTAGTATAATTTGAGTCCAGCTACTTCTCGATAAAAAGGTACCACGACAATCAACCCTAAGAAAAACATCATAAAAATCAGCATATATTTTACCATAGATATTTAAGTTAGGATTTCAAAAACACCTGTGTCAATTGTAAAAAGATGACACAGAGTGCAAGTGTCATCATTTGCAATTATATGAATAATTGACTGTCTATATTAAGTTGGCCAGCAAAAAATTTGCAAGTAACAATGCCCTACAACAGAAATTCACAGTTTATTAGAGTTAAATCAGAAAATTCTAAATAAACAGATAGCTTAGTTAGTTTATTTGTTAATTTTCTATTTTAGTGGTAGTTAGGGTTTTCTCAACTATATTTAGTTATATTGTTAAGCCACAATTAATGGCCAACACACTTGTATATATTTTGATGACAATTAATGAAGTTAGCACACTTTTTCCTGCATTGAATTCTCTTGCATTGCAAATTTGCTATTCTGGGAAATATTTTGCTTATCAAGATGGTATCAGAAGTTCTTCTCACCATCGCCACTATATAATCTCCCTACGATCATTTCTTCTGGCCAGTACTTTTCCAGTAATCCTTTGATTATAATCTTTCATCTTCCTTTCCTCTTTATTCCTTCCTTCTCTCCAAATGGATAATCATCACTCCTTCACCACCGTCAACTCCCTTGGCAATTTCGTCATGGATGAAAACTTGAGTCCATTTTTTCTCCACCATTCAGATAATCCTAGTCCTATCCTTGTCTCACAGCCTCTCACAGGCGATAACTACATTCCTTGGAGTCGAGCCATGACCATAGCCCTATCAATGAAAAATAAACTTGGATTTATCGACGATTCAATTCCAAAACCTTCTTCAGATGATCTTGCTCTCTTTCTCGCCTGGATCCGTAATAACAATGTGGTGATTTCATGCCTGCTCAACTCTGTATCCAAGGACATATCAACCAGCATCATATTTGTGGAAGCGGCACATGAGATATAGAAAGATTTGAGAGACAGATTTTAGCAAACAAACGACCCTAGAATCTTCCAACTTCACAAGGAACTAATCAACCTCACTCAAGGTTCCAACTCAATCAGTGTGTATTTCACAAAGCTCAAGGCTGTTTGGGATGAATTAAACAATTTCAGACCTTCCTATTCATGTGGATAGTGCACTTATGGAGGCATAAGAGATCTCTCAGAATACTACAATTGAGAATTTATGATGGCATTCTTATCTGGCTCGAATGAGTCCTTCAATCAAGTTTGAAGTCAAATCCTTCTGAATGATCCATTTCCTCCGATTACTCGAGTGTTTTCCTTGTTCACTCAAGAGGAACAACAAAGAAATCTCAGTTCTAATTCCTCAACATATGTGAACAACAACACTACCTTCGCTGTCAGAATAGATCAATCCAAGTATGTTTCCAAACTGGCTGAAAAACAACCTTATAGTTCTCAGAAAAGATACAAGAAGGAGCGCCCTTACTGCACTCACTATTAATATTATAGTCATACAGTTGACACATGCTACAAGATTTACGGCTATCCCTCTGGTTGCAAGTTTAGGAACAAGCCACAACATACTCCTACACAATCTTAGCTAACTACCAACTCAAACACTACATCCATAAACTAAGTAACTGATCACCAGCACAGTGACGAAGTCGGATCTTTCCTTTAGACTCTTAATTTGGTTCAATACAATCAACTTCTGAAATTGCTATCCAGGCATGTCAATGCCACTACCAAGCCTGTAAAGCCAGAATCACCTCCTGTCACCATGGTTTGCAAGAACGGTCGTGAAGAACGGAACGGAAGCTATCGTTCCAGTTCCATTGCAATGTCGCGGAATGGTCGCGGACGTTCCGCACATTTTGTAGTTTAAAATATTCAAAAATTTTAAAAAATCTAAAAAATATTAAAATATATAAAAATACCTATTAATCCTTATATTATATAATTAGCATATTTTATGTATTATAAATTGATATAGATTTCATAAAATTTTGTTATGACAATATTGATGATAATGTTTTATGAATTTTCCATTCAATTATTCAACAACGTAATGAAAATGAAATTGATATAATGAAAATATAAACATTACTAAGTGTATAATAATGTTACAAAATGTTGTAACATTCCTTACTGTATTTTTAACAAAATATATTGAGATAAAAATGTTCTATAAATTAATTGTAATGTTTTTTTGTTTTTTTTTGTTTGAAGATGTAACTAATTAATTAGAATTTTTCCATCATTCTATAAAATTAGAGTAAATTATATACATATATATTATATTTTTCTTAATAAGATTTAATTTTTTTAAAAAAATTCAAACAAAAAAATAATATTTTATATATTAATTCCTTATATATCATTCTTCTCCTTGGTAAATTAAAAATTCAAATTTACAAATAATGAAAAATATAATATTTAGAAATTATTAATTAAAAATGCAAATTTAATATATTTTAAACTAATATATTATAATATTTTGTTTATTTATAATAAATTTAAATAAATATTTATTTGTTATAAACTTCATATCTAAAAACTAGAAAACATCTAAATATAATTTTTAAATAAAAAAATTAAAGTAGTATATAAAAACCCACAAAAATAGAAAACAAGAAAGGAAAGTTCATCTTCTTCAGCGGTCCTTTAGTGTCGCTCCAGCTACCCTGCCACCATTTCCGAGTAGTGAATCCCATCAAACCAACCACCGAACAGTCATCCTGCCACCAAAATTCCCTTCCAAGATGTCCTCAAAGTTCCGCTTTTAACAAGCGTTCCGTTCTGAAATACCGCAACACTCCGATAAATCGGAGTTTCGCGGCGTTCCGGCCGATATATCGGCCGATGCAGCAATTCCAAGTTTGGAACCGTTCTTTACCGAAACAACGGAACGTTGACCCTCGTTCCGGTTCCGAAATGCCTGTTCCGGCCGATTTATCGGTGTTCCAGTGAACCATGCCTGTCACTCACATGACAGGTACTTGCATTTCAAACTTTCAACATCCTCCCCTACTTACCCTATGGATCATGGACTCTGGTGCATCCAAACACATCTACTCAGAAGTAAAACTCTTCCAGAAATTGATTTCTATAACCAACACTTCAGTATCTCTCCCCAACAACAATCATATTTCGGTTCAGTTCATGGGTGACATAATAATCAACCATGCATTCACTCTTCGTAACGTTCTTTATGTTCCTCAATTTCATTTTCAACTAATTTTTGTGAGTACTCTCCTTCATGAAAAATCTATATACATCTCATTCTTTCATGATCATTTCCTTGTCTAGGAACTCAAGACTTCATCTGTGATTGGCAAGGGTAGAAAAAATGGTGAGCTATACTAGGCTAATTTATCAAAATACAGCAAAAATCCCATAATTTTACAAAACTACCGTAATTTTGAAAAAGTTCCAAAAATGCCGTAAGGAGTGGCTCCAGGCCACGCCTTTCATTTCTGAATTTTTTTTTTTTTTATTAAAAGGCCACGCCTCTGGCATGGCTTTTTTTAATTTTGTAAATATGGCAAGGCGCGCCTCTTGCATGTTTTATCTTTTTTTTTTTATTGAAAATTCAGAGGCGTTCTGCCACGCCTCTGAATTATTCATATATATATATATATTCTATACTATATATTATATGTATCATATATTGTATAGTATATATTGCATATATTATATATTATGTGTATTATATACTAAAATATATAATATATTACATAATTATATATTATGATATATATATATATAAATTATATATTTATTTACTATATATATATTAAAATATATAATGCACCATATATGTAAATTGTGATACACATAATTTATAAGAGATGTAATTTTTATAAATAAGTATATATCATTTATAATTTGTTATAAAATATTTTACTTAGATAGAATTAATTTATTATTTAATTCTAATTATATATTATGTGTATTATATACTAAAATATATATAATATATTACATAATTATATATTATGATATATATATATATAAATTATATATTTATTTACTATATATATATATTAAAATATATAATGCACTATATATGTAAATTGTGATACACATAATTTATAAGAGATGTAACTTTTATAAATAAGTATATATCATTTATAATTTTTTATAAAATATTTTACTTAGATAGAATTAATTTATTATTTAATTCTAATTATATATTATGTGTATTATATACTAAAATATATATAATATATTACATAATTATATATTATGATATATATATAAATTATATATTTATTTACTATATATATTAAAATATATAATGCACTATATATATAAATTGTGATACACATAATTTATAAGAGATGTAATTTTTATAAATAAATATATATCATTTATAATTTGTTATAAAATATTTTACTTAGATAGAATTAATTTATTATTTAATTTTAATTTTGTAACTTAATATAAATTAATTAAAATTTAATATAAATTTATTAGCATTTGAATTGCTTAATAACCAGTACTGTAAAAATATTGATACTCCATTATGTGCTTTTATTTTTTCATTATATATGAATTAATGATTACAAAGGAAAGACCACAAACATAAACTAATACTAATGTCATGCAATTTCAAATGATTCAAATTAAAAACTAAAATAACTTTCGCATTACAATATCAATTCAAACTTAATAGTAAACAACTCAAATTAATATACTATCAAAAATTTGAAAACCAACCTGATATTTGTGCGTCAAAATCTTCCTTCTCCTATTTAAGATTTCTAACCAAACTGAAAAAAATTCAAAAAAGAATTTTCAATATATTATCTTAACAATACAAAATTAATAACATAAAATAATCAAAAATAAAAAATTATAATCTTCAACAGCATAAATTAAAATTTTATTTTATTTTAAACACAATTTCTTCTTCTTTATATTTTCTTCTTCCTTCTCTTTTTGCTTTTTCTCTTCAATTTTTTCTGCACCTGTTGCAGCAACAACACTAAAGAGGCTAATTTACCTAGATACTACTTATACCCCTGAACACCATGTAAATTTTTTGAATAAAGTCACCATACACGCTTGGCATAGCAGACTAGGACATCTATCTTATAGCAAACTTAGCATACTAAGGCCTCACCTTCACTGTGATACGTTTGATCAAAAAGAACATTGTACTGTCTGCCCCCTTGCCAAACAAAGACACTTATTACTGTACATATCTCACAATAATAAATTTGATTTTCCCTTTGATTTGATTCGTGTGGATGTCTCGGGCCCCTTAAACACTTTAGCTTACACAGGAGCACAATACTTTTTAAATATCGTGTATGATCACTCTAGATATATATGGACCTTTCTCATGAAAAACAAGTTAGAAGTATCTTCTATCATTCCAAAATTTTTCCAATTCATCCTCACTCAGTTTCACACAAAAATTAAGAAATTAAGGTCTGATAATACTAAAGAGTTTTCCCTCAAAAACTTTTACTCTAAACAAGGTATCCTCCATCAACTCTCCTGTGTTGAAACACCTCAAAAAAATGCAGTAGTTGAGAGAAAGCACCACCATCTCCTGAATGTAGCTAGAGCCATCTATTTCCAATCATACCTTCCCATAACTCTTTGGAATGAATGTATCCTAACAGCTACTTACCTCATAAGCCGTACCCCTTTTACTCTCCTTCAAAATAAAGTTCCATATGAGGTTCTATACAATACCAAATTTGATTACTCCTATCTCAAAGTTTTCAGTTGCCTAGCATATTCCTCGACACTTCAGTCACACCGGCATAAATTCTCCCCAAGAGCCAAACAATATGTCTTCATTGGTTACCCTCCTACAACCAAAGGATACAAATTGTATGATATCACCACCAAAGAAATTATCACTCTAGAAATGTCCACTTCCATGAGAACATATTTCCATTCAAAGATCATCCTCACACTGACCCCATCACAGATCCTTTCCCTAACCTCTGGCTCTTCCAATCCCCAGAACTGACCTCCCTCAAAATTCTCAGCCACCCACTACTATAGCTTCTAGCACTAATCCACAATCCCCTCCAATATCTGAAGAACAACATAACATTCCTGTAAGAAGATCCTCAAGAGTCAGTAAGCCCCCCACATATTTACAGGATTACCACTGTAACATGTCTTCCACTCAAAATCCGCATGTCCTCTACCCTATACCTATATCTAACCAACTAGTGTACAGTTGCCTCTCTTCATCACATCAAGCATTCCTGTTTAATGTGTCATCTCTCAATCTGAACCCAAACACTTCCATCAAGGATTTTCGTATCAATCATTAATTTACTCTCATACTCTCATATCATGACAGTGCTCAAAAAAATAATTTTTCATTCAAACATTCATCTTTAATAATTGTGATATTTATTTTTGTCTTTATGCGACTTAAACTCTCACCATGTGATTTTATTTTTTAAAATCAAATGTAATTATTTTTTTATTTGCATAAAAGGATAAGTTATATTGTTGTCTTGTAGTATTTTAAACGGAATTATTACACGTTAGATTAGGTTAATTACTAATGATGTATTTTAAGTTGGCAAATATAAAGTTGAGTTGGGGTACCTAATTCTTAATTAATATTTAACCTTAGGTTTAGCTCTATAATTAGGTGCCAGCATGTCAAATACACATAACGGTTGATTAATTTACTAAAGGATTTTGTTTCTTCCATTTGTTTGTCTTTTGTATTAGCAGTTTACTTGTGATAACGATTTTAAGAATGTGCTTACATATTTTGCACGAATATAAAAAATTGAGGACAGGACAAATTTTTTGAAAACATGCACTTTCATCCCTCTTGTCCTTTCTTTGAAATAATAAAAGATAATATTTCAATTTTTATTGATTTTTTGTAGGGGTGTTCAAATCCAATCCAATCCAAAAAAAAACCGACGAACCGATCCAAAAAACTGAAAACCGATTAAAACCGATTTTTTTTGGTTTAAATTGGATTTATTTTTTTATAACCGATCGGTTCGGTTCGGTTCGGTTTTCGGTTTCAGTCTGAAAAACCGATCCAATCCAAACCGAACCGATTTATATATTAATAAAATAAAAAAAATATTTTAATTATAAAAATATTAAATATATTTAAATAAAACTAAACCTATAAGTGTAAACCCTAAACTTAATTTTCCACTTATTCTATTTAGATTTAATTGTTCTTTATGTAAAATTTGGACATGTCCAGTTGGTACATCAACCCTCAAAAACTGATTATGTTTGGAGGTTGCTAAAGGTATTGGATGTATTTGTTGCTGTCATTGTGATTCTTAATGAGGATAGTCTCTGCTGGAATTACCTTGGCTACTTTAATTTTTTTTTTTTTTTGTTGAACTGGATATTCGAACCTATGTTGTACTAGAGGCTACAATTTCATCTCAGCTTCTTCTACTGTTGCTGGCCAATTACTTTTGTAATTACTCTTTTGGAAGTCAAATTTGAAACTTGATGAATTTATGAATTATGTTTATTGTTGACTTCTTGTGGACTTATATAATTTTATAATCTAAGTATCCTTACTTAATTTAATTCAATTCTGTTGCCAAATGATATTATTTTCGCTTACTTTAAAAAAAAAAATAAAAAACCGAATAACCGATCCAATCCAAACCGATTTAAAATGGATTGGATTGGATTGGATTTACTATAAGAATCAAACCGATCCAAACCGATCCAAAAAATATTATACAATTTGGATCGGTTAGCTTTTTCCCCAAAACCGATCCAATCCAATCCGCGAACACCCCTAATTTTTTGTCACTAATAAATAAAAAATAATAAATATCAACAATCAATTGAAACAAATATCTATAAAATTAATTTAAAAAAATTTAAAATAAATGTTCTAATTCTCGTTACAACTGATTCATAGTTGATGATTATTTTTTTCTTAATATATATTAATTTTCTTACAGATAATGTATTAATTTTTTGCTCTTGCAATGAACATAGTTAAGGATTAGTAATTAATAATTGTTGCTGTTTCATTATTCTAACAAATTACTTCCGCTTGCAATGAACATAGTTATGGATTAGTAACTAATAATTGTTGCTGTTTCATTATCCTAAAAAATTACATTTGCTATAGAGAATTTGTAACTATAATTTGTAGTCATATTGTAATGATATGTGGGATCAAGAGGGGGTGAATTGATCATTTTCCCCAATTTTACTCTTTTTTAAAAGGTTTTGTAATAGATTTTATAAATCAGAAACAAAGATCCAAACGGATAATAATTAATAGAAATTAACAAGTAAGTGAGACATGAAGATTTATAGTGGTTCGGCAAGTTTACTCCACTACCTAAGATATAATATTAGGATTTTTACCCTGTACTTATATTCAACAAACGTGAAGATACATAGAAGAAAATATATATGAAATTGATCACAATAAGCACCTTCCTATATCGCAGAAAACTACCAACAGACTGGAAGATGGAAGACAAAGGCAAACCTCCATTATAGCTTCTAGAAAATGTCCTGCTGAGTTCTGATCTTTTGAGAAAAGCTTTGTTAACTTGAGATGTTTTCTCATTTAAATAGACTTTTCTTCCATTGAGGTCTTTCCTTCTTTACGCAGATTACCATATAGGGATTCCAACGGCTACTTCCTTTCCTTGCTTCAAAATCTTTCCTTTCTGCCTCAAGCCCATAATTGGGGCCGGCTGATTAGTTGCTGATTTTGTGTGATTGATTTGGTTGACCTTTTTTCCTTATTTGTAGCAAATACAATATGGAACAAGATTTGTTTAACAATATCATTACAAAAGATCATAGTCAAAACATGTCCTGTGGGCTGCGGGGATTCCAACACATATATATACAATTAATTATGTAGCAATCTTTTTATAAAGAATACCTAAGTTTTTGATAATCAAAATTAATAATTGACACATTTTAAAATTTTAAATATTAAGAATGTGAAATTTCCTTTTCCAACACCATAGCACTCCTGTCCAAAATTTTTTAACTTATCCTTAAATTTAATTTTAAAATTTATGAAATGACCAAGTTGAAATTTGCATATTGTTGGGAATGTAACACTATATAGGATGAAGTTAAATATAGTGTTTTATCTACTAAAAATTACAGGATGATAATTGAATAAAGTATCCAACATGAATAATTGGGGTGCGATGGAGGATGAAACAAAAATCTATATCTAATAAAATGGCCATCCAACAAAGCATGATTTGTATGTATTTATGGACAATTTCACTGGCTAAAATTCACTTTTTATCCTTGAGTTTTCACTCAAATGACAAAATAGTTCATGTACTTTTTTATTTTTTATTAATTTTATTTCTCAATTAACTTTTTTTTGGTGGTAATTCTGACCAAAAAAAATCAACTTGACTGGAATACTCCGTAAATAGAAAACCTATTAAAAAAATAAAAATAAATAAAACCTAAGTCTTGAAATAATTGCAATTGAACCCATTATTTTTAAACACTTTATTGTTGGAGTCAATTCCATCACAAATCATTACTGCATTGTACAAAAACACACATATAATTATAGTATGTGATGTTAAATGTTTGAATCTAATAAATTCTTGATGTGCGTGTGTTTAAATTACAAAAAAATAAAAATAAAAATAAAAACTCAGATGGGTTTGGATTGTAAAGTGACTAATTGGTCTAGTGACATCACCCTTGCACTTGTATGTATGAAATTCAGAAATCGAAGTCTAACTAACATTTAGAGTGCATCTGTAAATATAAAAAAAATAATAAGACTATTTAGGTTAAATTAATTTTTTCCCAAAAAATGCTACAAAAAATTAATTGAGGGATGAAGTTTAATAAAATAAAAAATATAGATACTATTTGCCATTACTGTAAAAATTCAAGAATGAATTAATTTTACCTCCCGCGCGTTTGATATTTCCTAGATAAGCTTGAATACACCTTTTTTTTGGGGGGCCGGGGGGGGGGGGGGGGGGGTGGGGGTGGGGGGGAATTTAAATAGACATAGCCTCAATATCTTTATCCGAAAGTGACAAAAAATTGTTTGTGTAATATAGTTGAAAAATTGAAATTTAAGCAACTAAATTAAATTTTGCATGGTTGCTATATTTTTTAAGATATTATCTTGAAATATAATTGCTCCATGCATGGGTTGGCATGACATAGAATTAGTTGTAGTATGTGGTTAAATTGAAGATCTATTAAATATCTATTGAAGTCCTATTCATCAAATTTTTCTTTTCATTTCATCCATTATACTAATTCGTGACACAATTATAAAAAAAATAAATACCCGCATTTGGACATAGATACATCCAATTTTTTTAATTGGTAATGTGTAACTTTCACTTTAAAAGGAAATATATATATAAAATAAATTTCATATTTGGTGGGCTAGGACAGTCCGATTCTTTTGGCCCATTTAATTGGTCGATGGTCTGTATATTGATCAGCTTACTTCCAAATAGAAAAATTAATATGAAAGTTTTTTAAGCCCAAGACTGTGTCCACGTAAATTTGGGAAGCCTAGTTCCAACAATGTCATTACTCCCACGGAACCTGTTTAAATTTAACGGTATACGTGGACCTGCTAATCCATTTCTTGAATTTAATCAGTCGAGTGGGATCATCCCAAATCCCAACCTAGATGAACTTTCATTTTTTTTTTTTTTTGAAAGAGCGCATTACAAAATGATGAATTTTTATCCTTTTAAATTTCAACAAATCAATATTTTTCTATTTTTATATTAAATAAATTAATATTTTTTATATTTTCAAATTAAACAAATCAAAGAATAAAATTACACATAATACGTATAAGGTGCATAATGTGTTTGTTTAGGGTCCAATGCAAGAACTCTTATATAATAGGGGAGATTGATGTCACTTGGGCTACAAGCACTGAATTAAATAAACTATAACTATGCATGTGCATGTATATATTATTTAAAAAAATCAATTCGCTTAAAACTTGTTAATTTTAAATATTTCTTTTTGCAGAATAGTGATTTCATACTATTAAAATTTACCACATGGAGTTGGATGGTTGGTTCAACAATTAAAATCCATCTGTACATATATATATATATATACACACCTATATATATTCTATACATAAAGCGCATTTATATAGTGTTTTTCTTTTTTATAATAAAATTTCGCTTTTAATTAACAATGGAAAGTTTTTCAATTCCCACAAGGTTTTCTATAGCAAGATTGTAACTATAAATCAAGTATCCTTTTTTGTTTACTTGTCATTTTTTTGAAGAAATATCATTAAATAAATCGAGTTCACATATAACTTAAAAATTTATAATTCATTAATCCAAATACACTGACTGACTAATCATCTTCATATTTGTATGTGTGACTTAATGATTTGAACCCTAATAAATTTTAATATGCGCACTTGTATAACAATAAAAAAAAATAAAAAATAAAAAATAAAAAAAACCCATTAACTCAAACTCTCTCTCTCTCTCTCTCTCTCTCTCTCTCTATATATATATATATATCCAACCGCACCTAACGAGCCATTAAAGAATTGTTCTGATGACGATTTTGTAATACTTGTTACAATGGAAATTGGGAAGGTTGTTTGGATGTCACATTAAGAAAAGAAAATGTTGATGTGGGACTTAAACATCAAAATCACTATCTCCTGACTACAAAGCCAAATCAACAATTTATTCACAACCACAAAAAAAAAAAGAAGGGAAAATTGTTTACAAAGAAAGAACAAAATTCTTTAGAATGCCATAAAAGATCTTGGCTTTAGATTCATCAACAAGATCAACTCCATGAAATCCCCCGTCAATAAATTTGTCAACCACATTCAATCCTTTCTCTTTTAACATTTTCACAAATTCGATTTGTCTATCGACTAACATGTCTCCATCACAGCCTGTAACCAGAAACTTCAACGGTTTATTCTTCATTTTTTCGATAAGATCTAATTTAATCCCCTTCGTTGGATTAGAGTACTCATGATCACGATCAACACCAATTGGCAACCCTAGATCCCACATCACATCCGCCACACACGGCGGAAAGACCTTGTCGTTGGCTGACCTTATCTCCGATGGGGTCCTCTCCACCCCACCGAAGAAAGGTTGATGCAATATCAACCCTTTGATTTGAAGAGGCATGAGATGATCAACGCACGTGATCGCGCGTAATCCCACATGGTACGCTATGTTGCCGCCCGCACTAGTTCCCATGAGATAACACTTTGAAAAATCTGCGTATTCGGTCAACCACTCCTCACCGGTGGTTTTGATCCAATGCAAGGCTTCCACGCAGTCGTCGTAGGCCGTCGGCAGACGGTGTTCCGGCGCTAGACGGTACTCCACCGATACGACCACCGCGGGGATTTCTTTCGCGATTTCCGAGCAAAACTTGTGGAAAAAGGATGTGGCGGCGCTGCAGAGGATGAAGCCACCTCCATGATAGTAAACTATGAGGGGCAGTCTGGTGGTGGAAGCCGCGTCGGAATATTCTGGCGGCCGGGGGAGATACACACGGGCCCAAGTGTCGGTTTCTTGGTTGACGGGGATGTCCTTGCTGAGAACTGGAATGGGATCGGCGGGATCAGAAGAGGCGGCGGAGGTGGGGACAAATTCCGGCAGCCGTGTGATGGAGCCGTCGGGGTTTCGGATGATTCCTATGTAGCGATAGGGATCAGTATTGGGATCAATTGTTGGCGCATCAGTTGAAGACATGTTTTAGCTAGCTAGGCTTTGTGTGTTAATTGGTAGAATTGAAGAAAATGGAGCTAGTTTATGTATAGAAAAGTCTTTAAAGTTATGAAGATATAAATATAATCAATGAAACTAAGCAGGGATCCGATATTTATGATTTTAACCGATCGTTCTACATCTCTTAAAAAATTAACACGTATACAAATAACTTTTTTAAATCAATAATAATTAAGTTAATTTACTATACTAACATTTTTTAATTAAATTAAAAATAAAATAATTTTTAATATGAAATACCTTAAATATTCTTATAAAAAATTAGAACATTGGTTGGTTGGTTGGGGGGGGGGGGGGGGAGAGGAAGGTCTGGTGTAGAAGAAAAATAATTAAAATACTGGTTGGGCATTTGAAGAAGAGAAATTGCTTCTCATACATGTATGTTGAATTTGGGAATTGGGTGGGTTGAATTGATTTAATTTAAAATTTATTTTTTTATTTTTTAGGTAATTATATTTTATATTTTAATTCAATTATATATTAATTTTTTATAAGAATATTTAAGGTATTTCGTATTAAAAACTATTTTATTTTTAATTTAATTAGAAAAAAATAGTATAATAAATTAACTTAATTACTATTGATTTAAAAAATATATTTGTACACGTGTTAATTTTTTTAAGGAATGTAAGATGTTAGGTTAAAATCATAAGTATCGGACTGTAGCCAACTCCAACTAAGCATCATTGGTAGGTAATTACTAGATGGCTCCTGATAATATTATTCACACATTCCAAACAACAGTAGGATTGACGAGTCCACCAAAATTATTCAATTTACGTACTAAACATTTCCTAAATATGTTGTCCAAACTCTTATTAGATACAACTTATACAATTACTTAATATACTAAGTTACATGATAAAAATTTGGAGTGCAGATCAGTCGAGTCAACTCATGATCGAGCCTTACAAGTTGAGCTCAAGCTAACTTCTAGTGTTCAAACTGATCTCGATATGTCTGTATTAATGTTCGAGGCTCTTTATCTTATACTTTATTATTATTATATTTCGAATTTGAGCTCAAACTCAAATTCAAGCGCGAGTTCGTGATTGTCTATAGATCACTTGAATTTGAGTTTAATCAAATCAAGTTGAGTTTGAGCTTAAAATATTAGACCTATCGAGCTTGAGCATAATATATATATATATATTTCCAGCTTGAATAGGAATTTAAATTTTTTTTCCAAACTCAATTTGATTCGATCGCACCCCTAACAAGGATAATGGGAAAAAATAAAGTAGACTACAAGATTTTAAAATTGAGTTGAATCAATTACAAAATCCCTCAAGCACATTTAAAAGATCATTAGCTTTAGATTCATCAAATAATTCAACCCCATGAAACCCTCCTTCACTGAAATCACCGACAACTTGCACACCATTCTCTTCCAACAGTTTGACAAAATCAATCTGACGGTCAATCAGTGGATCCCCGTCACAGCCCGTCACCAAGACCTTCCACCCTTGACTCTTCATCTTCTCCAAGAGGTTTGACTTAACTCCCACCCTTGGATTTGCATACATGTGATCGCGGTCAACGCCGGACGGCAGCGCTAGCTCCCACAGCACATCAGCCACGCAAGGCGGCAAAACTTTATCACCGATCAGAAGTTGCTCCGACGGACACCTCTGGGCCCCACCAAAGAATGGTTGCTGCAATATCAACCCTCTGATCTGGATGGGCATCAGATCTTCGATACAATCAACTGCACGCAATCCTCCGTGATATGCTAGGTTGCCACCAGCACTAATGCCCATGAGGAAACACCTCGAGAAATCAGCGAATGTCGTCAACCATTCTTCGGCGGTGGTTTTGATCCAGTGCAACGCTTCCATGCCGTCGTCGTAGGCGGCCGGGAGGCGGTGTTCCGGGGCGAGGCGGTAGTCAATGGAGACAATTACGGCGGGGAAGGCATCGGCGATGTCGCAGCAAAACTGGTGCTGCTTTGAGCTGGCGGCGCTGCCTAGGACGAAACCTCCACCGTGGAAATAAACTATCAGTGGCAATTTGGTGGCCGGAATGCAATCAAATTCCTGCCCCCGCTGGCGCCGCGGTAAATAGAGTCGTGCCCAAGTGTTGTTTGCTTGGTTAATGGGAATATCCATGCTAAGGACTGGAATGGGATTCTCGCCGGGATCAGAACAGGCAGGGGAGGTCGGAAATATTTCCCTTACACGTGCGATGGAGCCGTCGAGGTTTTTGACTATTCCGAGGTAGCCATAGGGATCGACGTGGGGGTCAACGGCAGAGGTGATATTAGTTTTGGACATGGTTTTTGTATTGGTGGAGATAGAAAGAAGAATGAGTACTTCTGGAGAATTTCAGGCAACGCCGTCCCTATAGTAATATCATTACAATGGTATATGATGTTATATTCTTTTTCTTAGTTAAGATGTCCAAATCATTATGATTAGATGTCCAAATCATTATGATTTAAAGGATAACAACTATATATTAATTTACATGAAAATTTTTTGTGCATTGCCAATTTATAAAAATAATGCACTTTTGTGGAACTTTTACAAAATTAGCGTAGTTGTTGAGAGTTTGTAAAATTAGTGTAAGGCGTGGCTGCAAGCCACGCTTTTAAGTCCCGCTGATTTTTTTTTTTAATAAAAAAATGAGAGGCGTGGCTACAAGTCTTGGGGAAGCAATTTTTCTTTTTCTTTTTTAAATCGCAAGAGTAGCCATGCCTCTTGCATGGCGGACGACAAAGAGGCGTGCTTGCAAGGCACGTCTCCTGGGGAATTTTCTTTTTTTTTTTTTAAAGCAGCCAAGAAGTCCTCTTGAACTTGGTTTAATTTAATTTGTTTTTTAATTTATTTGCTAAATTTATTTTTTTAAAGAATGTTTCTTCGACTGACGTCAACATTCGTTAGGTCTGACATCGGGCCTAATATTGTGTGTATATTATATTTATTAAAAAATAATTTTTATTTATTTTAGAGTAATAAAAGTTATATTCTAAAAACTTAATTTAGAATATGCTATTTTATATTTAAAATTTGAATAATTATTTTTTTTTTCAAAATATTAAAAGTGAGCCCTAAATATGTAGTATAAATTTTTAAAATATTTTATAAATTTACTATTTGATAAAATTCAAGTGATTGAGGCATATTTCTATAAATTTACTATACTCTATGCTTACTTCAATTGATGTAGTATATTAACTCGTGAAAGGATGCTTGTAAATAACCTTGGCCAAAATAGGCATGTAAAACCTCAGTACATGATTATATATTAATACATTAATCAAGAATTATTATATCTTGTAATCATCAAGTGATGCTTGTAATTTTGGGGTAGGTTATTATTATGGCATGTGAAACTATCACATAATGTTGTACGTACTCGGTCTTATTTACCTATTCCACAACTAAATACATAAGGCACAATTCACATTACTTCATCAATGGTTTTTTTTTCATCTTTTAAATTTGAACTCAAAAATGGGAGATGATCTATTTTTTGAGCTTGGATACACATGGTTATTGATAGAAATAAACGTTCATTGTCAATGCCAATGCATCTCGAATGAAAATGATTAATATCATGTATCATTTTTATTAATTCTTGCTATTCATTAAAGTTCAAATTTGCATTTTAACTACTTCCTAAGACAGAGCCGGAATATTGGCTTATAATGCTAGATATATTTTATTTTTATGCGTCTAATATGTAATACTCACTACTTAATTAAAGAACAATATGTGGGATTTATTCTTTAAGTATGTGAGTGAAATGTAAAAAAAATCACAACTACCTGAAATTTTTGAAAATTTTCACCAAATTTATTATTCATAAAGTATGATACAAAGGAAAAACATAAAAGAATAAAGCCCAAATTACAAAGTTGGAAGAATCAAGTATGTTGGGTTTGGGCTTGACGGCGGGCTTGTTGTCTCGCACGTGCTTGGGACCAATCCATTTCATTTTGGATCCGAGTAGTCCGATCCCTTTCTGTAACATGTCTCTCTCTATGGGCTAGATTATGGACTAGCTCAAAATTAGGTTCATCCCAATAATCTTCGCCCCATATCAGCTCAAAGCTCCCTTGATATGTTGCCAATTTATATTCAAGATTGTAATATGGCTTGACAAATACTGCAGCGTTTATTCCAAAATGTCGGCATGCACTCATCACATGTGAGCATGGAATACCAAGTTCAACCTATTTTTCACATGAGCACTCACGTCTCATAAGTTTGATTGCTTGCACATGATTTCCCTGACCTGTGTGCATCCACATTATGATTGAAGCTGATTGTTGAGTGTAGTCAAATTTTTGAACAATTTGCTCAACAGAGTGGTGTTGCCAGTTGGAATATATATTATATGCATAATCAGCCCACAGTTGTTGCTTCTGCATTATATTATGAGCTTTGGTCATCCGATCAAGGAACAATTTGACACAACGGGAGAATGTCTGTTGCACAATAGCTGTAATTGGCAGTCGACGAGCACCTTTCAGTACCCCATTGAAACACTCAGACATGTTCATAGTTAGAATACCGCAACGCCATCCTCCATCATGGCAGAATGTTCATTGAGCTTTGTCAATGCTTTGCAAATATGAAGGCATTCTCATTAGTTTCTCTTATTTTCCTTATATGCTTATCAAAATTTTGAATCTGGACTGCAGCGCCGACTTTCCAACATAAATCCTTCAATTGAACATTTTTGAAATGTTTTTTGAAGTTGGAGCAGACATGCCTTAGACAGAATCGATGTACTCCACGAGGGACGGTGAAATTGGGTATGCATTCAACAGCAGATAAGAGGCCACAATGTCGATCAGAAATTAGGCGCATGCCTTCCATCCCTCTGACGATGTGCTTAGACAACATCTCCAAAAACCATTTCCAAGATAAAAATGTTTCTTCATCTACAATTGCAAAAGCCAATGACAGAACTTGTTGATTTGCATCCATAGCTACCACAATCAACATCTTGTGTCTATATTTCGTATATAGATGAGTTCCATCTACACTGATAACTTTGCGGCAATGTTTAAACCCATCAATACACGGTTTGAAAGCCCAAAACACATACTTCAACATTTTCTGCCTTGTTATGCCTGTTTGTTGATGCTCCCACTCAACAATGGTGCCTGGATTCCACTTTTGGAGAGCTCCCATATACTTGGGTAACATTGTTACTGAACTCTCCCATGTTCCAAAAAGGCAATCCCTTGCACGTTTCAATGCATTCCATGCTTTGGCATATGAGATTTCGTATCCATATTTATCCTTGATATTTTGCTGCACACTCTTTATCTTATATGCTGGCTCATCACGAACATGTCCCAATAAGTCCACAGCGATCATATCTTGACTTAAGTTTTTATGATCAACCAAAACATCGTTCATCAAACAAGTATGAGAGCCCCCATACTTTGTAATCTTCCACAGTCCCATATGTTCTTTAAGAATTGCCTTGACACTCCATGAACACGTTTGCACACCACTTTCCATAGCTTTTTTGTACTCTGAACAACGCGATATTCTCGTCTAGCAACATGTATGGAGAAATCCTTGACAACATCCTTAACCTATTTCTTATCTTTAAAAATCATGCCCATCTCAAGCTTCCCGTGGCTACTGTCATAATAACCCCCATACGCTCCAGATGGAATATCCACAGAGTCTCAGGGTAGATCTTTTTCTATTATGGAGAAGAATGGAATGACTGGATAAAAGTGTGATTGATCGGCTGTAGAGGGCATTGTTGGTCCCCTAATCACTTGTGAATGATTAGAGGTTCCTTCACCATGTGATGGTATAAGCTCTTCATTGGCATCATCGGCTACTTCATCCGTGTCATAATCATCGAGCTCTGAATCACTAAGCTCTAGATCACGGAAACTGTCTGCATATGGTTCAGGGGAGCTGTGGTCTGCATTTCGGCTCTCAGGCTCATATTGGTGTCCTCCTGAATATTCTCGATGAGAAGTAGAAGGACCAACATTGGGTTGTTGATGAGATGTAGAACCACCACCATAAAAATTATGGAGCCCAAAGTTTATAAAGTCATCTGTTACAGTGGGCAAGTTAGGAATCCCTGCCTCTGTGTGTGGAATTATATGCCCATATTCGCCACTAAATTGAGTGGCAAATTGGTCTCATCCCAATGGATTTTGGTGAGGTGTAGAAGTACCGCCCAAAGGATATTGCATCAAAAGTGACATATAGGATCCATGCTCTCTTTGCAATGACATACCTTGCATATTATTAGGGCGTATTGGTTCAACTTCGACGAAGAGCTCGACACTATTCATGCCAGTCCTCGGATCCAATAAGTTTGACAAATTAATGTCATTTTCCATTTGCACGATTGTTGATTTGCGAGCCTCCTTATCCAAATAAATCTTTGCCAAAAATTTTAAGAAATATTGGTTATTATAACCCAATACTTCATATAACTTTGACAATAACTCAGAGAATGTTGCCGAACGGGAGAGTGGTATATATCCACATGCAGGACGATCATATCTCACATAATCAGAGTCCCTTGTAATCTTTCCTCCACTGTATACCACAATGTGTATCATGTTTATGTTCGTAGTATGTGCAAGAATAATGTTAGTGGCTATTCGTATTCCTCAAAAAAATTTCCTTTCTCTCTTTTTCTTCACTTGATCTTTTTTTTTTCGTACTTTTTCCACTCCTCTTTTTTGTTTTCCTCTCAAATCTTTCTATTTTCACACACTTCTTCATTTTTGTTCCTACAAGTATTGGTCCAACACTTATATTTAAGCTACAAAAGTGAATATCACATTTCACCCTTTTCTCACCCTTGAATGACAAAAGTTAATTTGTCATGTTGAATGACAAAATAATGCATAAACAATACACTGAATAGTTTTTCTCAGTAAAATTAATTTATGATTGACAACCACTCTACATGAAAGACTATTCACATTTCACTGAATGATAAGCCTGAACTATTCATTTAATTGTCAGGTTGAATGACAAAACAATGGAAGAGACAATACACTGAATAGTTTTTCTCAATAATTGAAGGCTTGAAGAAGGTAGCCACGTGTATCAATTAATCGGTAGGGCAAAATTGAAGGTTTGAACAAAGGTAGCCACGTGTGTCAATTACTTGGTAGGGCAAAATTGAAGGCTTGAAGAAAGGTGGCCACGTGTGTCAATTAATTGAAGAATTAAAAAAAGGCGTTGCTACAAACCACGCCTTTCAATTATCCTAGCAAAATTTAAGTGAAAAAGCCATGCCTTTCAATTATTTTCGGTTGAAAATAAGCACAAAAGGCGTGGCTTGCAGGCACGCCTTTTGTTCTTTTTTTTTTTTCTATTTTTTTATTATGTATTTAAGTTAAATAATAAAAAATTTAGATCCATTTATTAAACGAAACAAACAACAAATAATGAAAAGGTTAAATTTGAATGATTGTGCCAAGTTTGTAATTTATGTTTTTTTGACTATTACTTGTTTCTTTCATGCTTCATGTATTCATTTATTTTTGTCTGTTCCTCTGCACGAATCACTATTAACTATTGTGTAGGAAAAGTTATTTTTTTTTACTATTATTTGCTTCTTTCACGATTGATGTATTCACCTATTTTTGTCTGTTCCTCTACACGAATCAATATTAACTAATGTGTGGGAAAAGTTGCACTTGGTAGGGCAAAATTGAAGGCTTGAACAAAGGTAGCCACATGTATCAATTACTCGATAGGGCAAAATTGAAGGCTTGGACAAAGGTGGCCATGTGTATCAATTACTCGGTAGAGCAAAATTGAAGGCTTGAAGAAAGGTGGCCACGTGTGTCAATTAATTGAAGAATTAAAAAAAGGCGTGGCTACAAGCCGCGCCTTTCAATTTATTTTGCTGCTAGGGCAAAATTTAATTGAAGCCACACCTTTCAATTATTTTCACGGGAAAATAAGCACAAAAGGCATGGCTTGCAGGCACGCCTTTTGTTCTTTTTTTTTCCTATTTTTTTATTACATATTTAAGTTCAATAATAAAAAATTTAGATCCATTTATTGAACGAAACAAACAACAAATAATGAAAAAGGTTAAATCTGAATGATTGTGCCAAGTTTGTAATTTATGTTTTATGTTCTGTGATTTTTTTTTTTTTATCAAACTTAATAAATAATAAATTTAGTTAAGTATCATTTGTAATATGGTGCACGCATCAAAATTAAATACATATAGCATTATAGGCCAATCAATATTCTCTATACCTTGCAATGACATAGTTGATATGCAAATTAGAACTTTAAAATTACAAACAATAGAAATGATGCATGATGTTAATCATCTTCATCAAAAATATGATAATCAGACTTATAGTCTGGATGATTAAGTACATTATGAATCTCACGCTTTCTGAGTCTTTGACCTCGTGAAAAAGCGACTTAATAGTAAACAAATTAAATTAAAATACTTTTAAAAACTTAAAAACCAACCTGATATTTGTGAGTCAAAATCTTCCTCCTCAAAATTAAGGTTTCTAACCAAACTGTAAAAAATAAAAAAAAAATACAATATATTATCTTAACAATTCAAAAATAATAACATAAAATAACCAAAAATAAAAAATTAAATCTTGAACATCATAAATTATAATTCACCTTATTTCAAATTATTTTAAACACAATTTCTTCTTCTTTGTATCTTCTTCTTCCTTCTCTCTTTGCTTTTCCTTTTCAATTTTTCCTACACTTATCGCACTCACAACACCAGCACTCCCCTTTGTCTGAGAATGAGAAGTATGAGAATATCAATAATAGTGGAAGTGAGGGGTATAAGAGGCATGGCTTGTAGCCACCCCTCTTGGTTTTGACAATTCTTTCCGCCATGCAAGAAGCATGGCGCTTTTTTAAAAAAAAAAAAAAAAAAAAAATTCCCCAAGAGGCACCATGCAAGAGGCGTGTAGCCATGCCTCTTGCGATTTAAAAAAAAAAAAATGCTTCCCCAAGAGGCGTGGCTGCTAGTTTGATAAACTCTCCAGAATTGCGCTAGTTTTGTAAAAAATTTACAAAATTGTATTATTTTTATAAATTGACCTAATAAAGGACATATATATTTAAATAGAGCGCATTCGTTGAATGAGAGTAAGATGATATATATACCATCAAATTGTAATATAGTGATGTCATCAATATATAATTTAATAATTTATAATTTAATTGACTATGTTAATTAATTAAATGACATGCATGACATGAACTCTTTGAAAAGACACACCTTGTTTTAGAAAATAATAGATTAATTGTGATGCAATTTATTTTTTGAAGGCTAGTGGTCAGCGCACACTATTTTTTGTGCATAAATTTAACTAAGTTATCATAGTAATAATATAAATTGTACTGATAGATAATAGAATACTCAAATTTTTAGATAGTAAATATAAATAACAATGTAATAATACTAACCATGTTGATTAACATGTTATGTTAAATATTAAATAATATAAATTACTATATGTCAAGTAATATTTATGTTAAAAAAGATTAAACATTATCTAATTATTTCACAACTTAAAAATTCAAGAGAAATGACCATACAATTATTGCAGTCAAATTTTCAAACAGAATATAACTTATGAAGCACTTAAATACATCATGTTATCATATGCTCACCAGAAAATTGTAATATTATATGGTACTTTTTTTTTCTTTTTAATTCATACATTCATATGAGGTATTTGCTAAGTTTGAACCCCCAATTTTACAATTTATATTTGAAACTTATATGTTTTTGGGCAAACTTGGCATAATTATAATATTTATGTGGTACTTAACTTCCAAGGCTGTGTTTTATCAGTCAGCATAAAGCGCCTTTAATTAATTTGGCATGGATACACACGAAAATATTTGCCATATAAATCTTCTTGCTTGTTCAATTCCCCCTTATGCTAAAATCACCTCCATTTTTATGGCTGAGCTCTTCTAGCCCAGTTGAAAGAGGGGAAAAAAAATGAAAAAGTTTCATGGAATGTTTCTTTTGCTTCTCTGAAAAACAACCCAAGATTAGGTATATATATATATATCTTCTCTTGTCTGATAAATTCCATTTACTATAAAGTCTATAATCTCATTCTAATTTTATCTTGTGATTCTTTTCTGTATTTATTTTTTATAAACTAATTTTAATCAGGTCAAGCAAGAATAGAGACTCTCCAGTGTAGATATACACTCTCAAAGAGCTTGCTCATGCAACAAACAACTTTCACAAAGACCACAAAATCGGTGAGGGTGGATTTGGAAGTGTTTATTGGGGTCGAACCAGTAAAGGCGTTGAGGCAATTTTCTCTAATTAACCTCTTCATCTGTTCTTGCTCTTTCTTACAATATGATCTTATCATCGTTTAAATAGAAACAACAAAAGAAAATCTATATAATATCTTTGTACATATTATTAGAAGCTGAACGTGAGCATAAGAGATTGAACTTAGTGAAGAGAGATTCATTCATTCTACATCTATGTACATACGATTTATATACAAGTAATGAGCTGAAACAAATGCTAACTAATTATGTTGACTATCCTAACAGATTAGGAGCTAACCTTAACAAACTGTAACTTCCAGCTAAAACATAAATAGAAGCTGATTATTGTTGATTTTGTTGAGCTTGTTCCAATACCCCCCATCAAGGTGGATGACAGGATTTCGCACGGACATCTTGGACAATATGGACCAAAGTGATGTGGAAGATAGTGCTTCGGTGAAGAGATCAGCTAGTTGGTGATTGGAGCGAACCGGGAGCAATTTGACTGTACCATTTGCTGTTTTCTCATGAACAAAATGGCAATCAACCTCAATGTGTTTAGTGCGCTCATGGAAAACGGGGTTGGATATGAATAGCGGATTGGTTGTCACAAAATAACACAATTGGTGCATGTGAGGAACCTGAAAATCAGTGAGAAGTTGTTGAAGCCATATGATCTCAGCAGTAACAGTAGACATGGCACAATACTCGGCTTCTGCGGAGGAGCGCACAATAGTGGGTTGCTTTTTAGATTTTCAGGAGATAAGCGCGGAACCAAGAAACACACAGAAGCTAGTAGTGGACCTTTAGGTGGTGGGGCAGAAAGCCTAGTCAGCATCTGAGAATGCAAAGAGCTGAAGCTTAGATGCAGAGGGAACGAAAACTCCTTGACCGAGGGTGGCTTTAAGATAGCACAAAAGATAATGTGCAGTGGCAAGATGTGGAGAGCGAGGGCTGGCCATGAATTGGCTGAGCTTGTGTACAGTAAAAGAGATATCAGGTTTGGAGAGGGTGAGGTAGAGAAGTTTGCCAACTAACCATCGGTATTGATGTGGATCGGGTAAGGGAAAGCTATCTTCAGTGTTGAGCTTGAGGTTTGGATTAAGAGGAACATGTGTAGGCTTGGCAACTAGAAATCTAGTTTCCTCAAGCATCTGTAGTGTATAATTGCGTTAAGATAAGAAAATTCCTGAAGGGGACCTAACAACTTCTAGACCTAGGAAATATTTCAAGCGGCCGAGATCCTTCAGCTGGAACTGTTGTTTGAGAAGAGACTTAACCATGGAAATAGCTTCTGATGATGGGCCGGCAAGGAGAATATCATCCACATAAACTATTAAAGCAACAAAGGAGGTTCCGGAGCCAAGAATAAAGAGACTATGATCGGCAGCTGATTATTTGAAACTGAATTTGAACAGAGCTTTCGAAAGTTTAGAATACCATTGTCTGGAAGCTTGACAAAGGCCATAAAGTGATTTATGTAACCTGCAAACCATTTTAGAGGAGTGTGGTGTGTGTTGTGATGTGTTTGGTGTGTATTCGGGTGAAAGATCCATTTAAGAATGCATTGTTAATATCTAATTGTGCAATGTGCCAATGTTTAATAGCAGCAAGAGACAACAAAATTTTAACTGTGGTAAATTTGGCAACAAGAGAGAATGTGTCTAAGAAATCAATCCCTTGTTGTTGTGTGAAGCCTTTAGCTTCCAGCCTGGCTTTGTGCCGGGCAATGGTGTCGTCGGTGTTAAACTTCAACTGGTAAACCCACCTACACCCTACTGTGTTTTTGCTTGGAGGAAGAGGCATTACTGACCAAGTATGGTTTGATTGTAAAGCTTGAAGTTCAGTCTGCATAGCATCACGCCAGGCAGGAATTTTGGAAGCTTGATTGTAGTTTTGAGGCTTAAGGGTGGCTGTGATGTTACATAAGAGGTGTTTGTATGACGGAGAGAATGTGATATAGGATAAGTACTTTGATAAAGGGTTTGGGCAGTAATCAGTAGAGGGTTTGGATTGGAGAATATTTAGATGATAATCTTGTAAATAGGAAGGAAGTTTTGTTGTTCTTGTCGATTTTCTAATGGGAGGGGGACCCAGGGATGGAATGATAGGGGGCTGAGATGGAGTAGAGGATTGGGTGATATGCTCATTAGTTGGAATAGGGAGAACCAAATGATGAAAAGGATCTAGTGTGGAGATAGTAGGTGAAATGTGTTGAAATAGGAAGATATGCTCGTGAAATATGACATGTCTTGAGACGAGGATTTGTTTCTTTGCGAAATCATAAAGTTTATAGCCTTTGGAAGTTGCTGGATAACCAAGAAAGACATAAGGATGAGCTCTAGGTTTGAACTTAGTTCACTGAACTTGAAGAGTAGACACATATGCAACGCAACCAAAGGTCTTGAGACAACTATAATCAGGTTGATATTTGTATAGCAACTCATATGGACACTTGCTTTTGAGCAAGCGAGATGGAGTCCTATTGATCAAATATATAGCAATGAGAAGACATTTTGTCCAAAAGACTAGAGGAACACGGGATTGAAAATAAAGGGCCCGAGCTACATTTAGAAAATATTGATGTTTTCTCTCTACCACCGCATTTTGTTGTGGGGTTTCAACACATGAAAGCTGGTGAATAATGCCATTTGAGTTGTAAAAATCAGGTAGAAGAAACTCTCTAGCATTGTCGGTTCTAATCTTTTTGATATGGACATTGAATTGGGTTAAAATGAATGTTAAAAACTTAGGAATAATAGCAGTGACTTCTGATTTGTTAGTGAGGAGATATGTCCAGGTATATCTAGAGAAATCATCCATTATAGTCAGGAAAAATCTATGATTTTTGTGTGAAGGAGTGTTAAAAGGGCCATAAACATCAACATATATGAGTTCGAATGGAAAATTAGACAAATGATTGTTTGATATAAATGGAAGATGTTTCCGCTTAGCTAAAGGACATATACATTAAGGATCTTTTACATCCAAACTGTCAAAATGAAGTAATGGCTTTAGTACAGTAAGTGTTTGTGGGGAGGGATGACCAAGCCTTTGGTGCCAGTATATGCAGAAACCTTATTTAAGAACTGTAAAGTATGAGTATTAGAAGAAGTAGCATGAAACAAGTACAGATCATTAAAATTGCTACCCTTGCCAATCACATTCTAGGTTTTGATCTCCTGGATAATGAAATGGTCATAAAAAAAGGATACAGTGAGATTTTGGTCATGTGAAAGAGCACTTAGAGAAATTAATTGCATGCTAAACTGTGGAACATACAAGACATCTAATAAGGTAATGGTTGGAGTGAGAGTAATGTTACCAATGAAATGAACGGGTATTTTTGTATTATTAGGAAGGGAGACAGTGGTATTGAGGATAGGTTTCATGCTTTGGAACATATGCTTATTTGAGCAGATATGACGGGAGGCTCTAGAGTCTACAATCCAAGTGTTTGGAGGAAAGTTAGATTGAACTGAGTTTAGAAAGCAAGTACCTATGATATGACTCGTTTGTGCCTCGTTATCAGCCTGATTGGGGGAGGAATTAACATGAGAGGCTAGGAGGTTGACAAGCTGAGTGTATTGAGTAGAAGTTAGGGTCTGTAAAAATCCACCAACACTGTCAACAGAGTGCTTGTCAGAGACTTGATTAACTGTATTGTTGGTAGGAGACTGATTTTGAAAAGAGACTGATGCAGTAACTTGAGGAGCAAGCTGAGAACGTGGCTTCAATTTAAAACCAAGTGGATACCCATGCAATTTGTAACATGTATCAATCGTGTGACCATAGTATGAACAATGTGTGCAATATGGCCTGTCCTTTCGGATAGGATATCCTGAAGAATTAGTAAGTTTTCCATTATATTTAGGCACAGACTTGGTGCCGTCAGTGTAGGCAGCAAAAGCAGTGTGTGAAGCTAGATCATGAGATATATACGTCGCAGCGTTACGTTATTGTTCTTCCTGTGACACTAGAGAAAAAACTTTGTTCAACGGCGGCAATTGATCCATAAGTAGAATTTGACTTCGAGTAGGCAATAAAACGTCGTTGAGCCCCATGAGAAAGGCCAAAACATATTCACGCTGATGATGATTGGCAAGAGCACGAACGCCGCTACAAGTGCACTGATTGCAGGAGCATACCAGTCTGTAGTTACTAAGCTCTTCCTAGAGCGTTTTGAGCTTGGTAAAATATGCAGTGACTAAATTGTTACCCTGAGTGAGAGTGATCAGATCGCGATGTAGCTGATACAATCTAGGACCAGTGCTTTGCTGGAAGCGATGCCTGAGATCAGTCCAGATAGCATGCGCAGACTCGGAGTAAATGAGACTTGCGGAGATCTCCTTTGAAATAGAGTTCAACAACCAGGAAATGACCATATTATCATTTTGGATCCAAGCACTCCAAAGGACATGATCATCTGTAGGAGGCTTCAGAATAGATCCATCAACACATAAAGGGCTATGGACATTGCACGGTTCCACGAGGCATAATTCTCGCCTGTAAAGGGTTGAGAAACCAGAAGGAGGCCTGGATTATCTGTATGGTGCAAGTAGAAGGGGTTTGATGCATCATCAATGGCGGAATTACCATTGGATACAGCAGAAGTAAAGGATCTGAGATGCTCCATGAGAGTAGAGGAAAAACTGGAAGGAAAGAAGAGGAAGAAGAAACTGATTTACAGGATGAAGGAGGCGGAGCAATGGTGAGATACTTCCAATACCATATTAGAATCTGAACGTGAGCATAAGAGACTGAACTTAGTGAAGAGAGATTCATTCATTCTACAGCTGTGTACATACGGTTTATATACAAGTAATGAGCTGAAACAAATGCTAACTAATTCTGTTGACTATCCTAACAGATTAGGAGCTAACCCTAACAAACTGTAACTACCAGCTAAAACATAAATAGAAGCTGATTATTGTTGATTTTGTTGAGCTTGTTCTAATACATATTTCTATTGACAAGCTATATTATTTGATGTTGCAGATAGCAGTGAAAAGGCTGAGGATGATCACATCAAAAGCTGAGATGGAATTTGCGGTTGAGGTGGAGGTACTTGGTAAGGTTGGCATGAGAATTTACTTCGTTTGAGAGGATATTATGCTGATGGAGATGAAAGGCTAATAGTATATGATTATATGCCTAATCGCAGCTTATTCACTCATTTACATGGACAATTTGCTCCTTCAAGCTTATTGGATTGGCCTAGAAGAATGAAGATAGCAATTGGGCTAGCTGAAGGATTAGTGTAAGTAAATCCTTCTATTGCACTTCTCAGCTAAGTGTGTTTCCCTGTTTGTTTTCCAGGGTTATCAAGATACATTGATACTATCAAAGAATTGAAAAAAATCAAACTTGAAATAAAAATAAAAGTTAGAATCTCTAGGGGGGTTGTGGACAAGAGCCCTACAAAATATAAGTTAATATATGATGGAGTGATCGATGGAATGAAAATATAAGAGAAGAAATACATAGGATAATCATAATAATGAACATATTTTTATCTTCATATAGAATAGGGTATTTATTGTTGAAAAGTAATTTGTAATTCAAAAAAAGAAAAATGAAGCTTCAAGAATAGTCAAAGGAGGTGAAGTTGCAAAGTTTGATTCCACTTCTTATATCAAGGAGATAAGGATGGATAATACAAGTTCATATAGAATTGTGTAGAAAATATGATGAAGTGGACAAGTTGGTTTTTGCCTCCAAGAAGATAAGGTTGAAGAAGTAAAGTTCAAGGAGATAAGGTTGAAGAAGCAAAGTTCATCTTGAACTTTACTACCAAGGAATCATGTAGAATTGTGTAGAAATTATAATGTCTATATATATGTGTGTAGTATGTACTTGAGGATAGAATAGAAGAGAAGAGAGAGATAGATGTAAGAAAAAAGAGTGAAAAATATCTTGTGGCCAAAATTATTCCAAAGTTGTATTGCATGAACTTTGAAAAAATATTATAATATTGCATTTTATCCTCCTAATTATCAATCTCTCTCAAATCTTACATTTACACCCAACATTTATATAATTCTATCGAGTTGGAACTAAATGCACCATATGTAGTTCAAGATCAAGATGCCAGCACGTTCTTTAATGGGACAATTTTATTTTAATTCAAGTCGAATATCAAGTTAGACCTAAAGAACAGTTTTATTTTAATTCAAGTCGAATATCAAGTTAGACCTGAAAAGATGTATATTTATCGCAATTTCCATATTATATAAGAACTTTTTGGCATGTCATGTGTGTATAAATCTTTGATTTGTGTTGGGATTAATTTGTGCTTTGTTTTGTGGTGTTTCTTGTTTCTAATCTTTTGAAGCTACTTGCATCACAAGACAACCCCTCACATAATACACAGACACCTTAGTTCCAACAATTTGCTATTAGACTCCCAATTCCAAGCCAAAGTAGTAGATTTCGGGTTGGCCAAACTGATACTAGAAGGGGTCTCTCATTTGACAACAAGAGTGAAGGGAACCCTAGGCTACATAGCCCCCGGATACGCTATGTGGGGGAAGGTTTTGAGAAGTTGTGATGTATACAACTTTAGAATATTGCTTCTTGAGATAATCATTGCCAGAAAGCCCCTAGAAAAACTCCCTGGAGGACTCAAGCGTGATATAGCTCAATGGGCCACCTCATTTGTGCAGAAGGGTGCCTTTGATCACATTGTAGATCCTAGATTGAAAGGGCATTTTGATCGCCAAGAGTTGAAAAGAGTAATCATGATTGCCATGAAATGCACGGATTCGAACCCGGAGAATCGGCCGAGTATGTTGGAGGTGGTGGGGTGGCTCAAGGGTAGGATGGGGAGCAGAAAGAAAGAGATAATGGGTGATGAAATATATGATAAAGATTTGAATACTGATTTGATCTAATTATTGATGATATATAGTGGTTGGAAATATATCACACAAAGCTTATGATAATGTGTTTTAAGGCAGGTTTTGAACTGCTATATGATTATTATCAGAACCTTTGAAAAAGCATAGGATTTTTATCATTAATTCTATTGAAAGAATAGCATTTGTCTCATTGGAGTGCCAAAGAAACGGTCTGTTTTGGAACTAATTGTGTATTCCACTTGGATGTGGTTGAGAATAGAGGACAGAAGGCAAGGAAGTTTGATGAAAATATCGACATGTTTGGAGCTTCTCAGGCAAATGAGCACAAAGCCCACGTGTGCTTAGCGGAGATTCTTTGTTCTGATGTCAAATTTTTGTCATTTAGTTGTCACTCGAGTGGCTTTTGGCTTCACTTGTGAACACCTAAATGGCATCCGTGAAGATGGTAATCTGATTTTATTTTGTTACTGTAATGATTTTTACAAATTAAATAATAATTTTTACAATAATAGTATCTAAATTATCACCATTAACAATTAGTGACACTTCTATGGTGATAATTTAGTAATAATAAAAAATATTGCCACTATACTGATAAGTCAAAATATTAGTTTTTGTAACTAATGAGTCATATTGTGATAAAACAAAATATGATTACCTAAGAAATATTACCAGTGACAAAATAAAAGTTGTTATTATTATTTAATGCATATCATTAGTTACAATTTTTATATTTCACTAATTATTTTGTCACTAATATAATATTTTTTCGTAGTGTAATGATTATTTGAAACATGTTAGGCTTTTGAGTTTTCCTTAATTGTAATATCAGTTAAATCTCTGCAATTGCAGGATACATACAAATCTTTAAGAAATAACTGAACTCTCCTCCAAGCTATCATATTTTGGTATGGTCACATCGAGTTTTCTAGAGTCCGGTACCCATGGTTCTAACTTGTCATCACGTACCCATTTTTTAACCGTTGTTATCAGTTTGATTTAATCATCACCTTCGAACCATCATAAAGTGGTTCTTCAATGGTTCTTCCATGGAACCATCTTCTTTTTAAATTAAATTATAAAAAATAAAATAAAAATCATTACCCTTCCAATACTCAATGACTAAATTAACCTTATTAATTTTAATAAATTAAAAAACCCTATTTTCTTAATATTAAATCCTAATTCAATCAAAGAAAATAAAAAAAAAAAACCCTAAAAGACAAATTCAATCCAAAAAAAATCAGGAAAAATTCATTATAAAAAGGCATCAATTTTCTTCTCCTACTATTAAACCCTAATTCAATAAATAAAAAAAAAAAAACCCTAAGAGACAAATTCAATAAAATAAAATAAAAAAGTAAAAATTCTTTGTAAAAGGGCACCGATTTTCTTCTGATTGCATTCATTGTAAATGAACATAGAATTAATATTATTATTATTAATATATTACTAATCATATAATTAATATTAATTATAAAAATAACACCATTAATGATATTAATATATATACACATTTATATAACTATATATATTATATACATACACAGATATACATATATATACATCCCAGCACCCATCCACCCCCAGCCCTATCTACGGCTGCTGGCCCCCAAACCCCCACCATCGATTGGCCCCCCCACAAGCACCCGGCTAGCCATTGGTCATGGTAGCCGTGAGCCAGGTAGCCAACGGCCGCCTGGACAAGCTTGCCATGTCCACGCGGCCGCTTGGAAGTTTGGCAGCCACCGTGAACTTCCAAGCATTGGCCGCCGCCGCAAGCTTCCAGGCACCGCGCCTGGAAGCTCACCCGCCATGGCCTTGGGATGGGGTGGGGTGGGGTAGGGAAGGTAGGGGCTGGATTCTTTTTTCCTTTTTTTTTATTTATAAATTTTAATTTATTTATTTCTTTATTTATATATAAAAATTTAATTAAATTATTTTGATTGTGTAAGATAAAATCATGTGGTTACATGGTAGAGTATTTTTTTTATTGTTAACTTAGAAAATAAGTATAAATTATATATATTTATACAAATATATGTGTACATTTATGTGTATATATAAATACATTTATTAAAATTAATAAGGTTAATTTAGTCATTGAGTATTGGAAGGATAATAATTTTTATTTTATTTTTTATAATTTAATTTTAAAAGAAGATGGTTCCATGGAAGAACCATTGAAGAACCATGGTTCTTCACTTTATGATGGTTCAAAGGTGATGATTAAATCAAATTGATAAGAACGGTTAAAAAATGGATACGTGATGACAAGTTAGAATTATGGGTACGGGACCCTAGAAAACCCGTGGTTACATGTTGATGATTAACTGAAAAGTTACTGTTAGGCTTAATCTGTCCTTTATTCCTTTCCAGGAAAAAAGTTTGCTCAATTTTAGTTATCAACATTTTTTTCTTTCATTTTTAATTCGGTTGCAAACTAGCGATAACATCTGTTTTCTTCCTCATTATTAATTTTCCTTATTTAGATTGAAGGCCAGGAAAGATTTGGCTCTGGGTGCTGTTATGATTGTGCTGCTTCAATTCATTCCATTCATATAGAATATGCTTTTCCCTTCAATATACTAGTTTCCAGATAATCGTATTCAAGAATACTTCCTACAGGCTTTTGTGCCAACTAGAGCAACTACCTTTTTGTTGTACATCTTCTATATAAGCATTAATTCTTAACCCATTATAGTATGTTTTGATTTATTTCATCTTCAATATCTTGTTATATGTGGTAGATTCTTGTTTATCCATATTTGAACCATAAAATCTCCTTGATTTTGGTTTTTAATCTATTTTTCATTGATAACCTCTGTCCCTCTGTAAGACTGATCGGATCTAATTATTGATGATATTGGTTGAAAATTTGAATTAGAATATTAATTTTAATGTAAATTTAAAGCATGCAAACTAGAGTTTGTAAATATAAAAATGAAATACATAGACCAAGCTGGGTTGGGTTTATTATGTTGGGTCAGGTTTATTAGGTTATTAAGTGACCTGATTAGAAATCAACTCAATTCGAACCTGACTCGATCTTTTGTGGGTTAGGTTATGATTGAGTCTTTTGGGTTTAACATCAGGTTGGGCTAGGTTCGGCTTTCGTATTTTATGTTAAAACTCTTATTTCAACCCAACCCAAACCCATCTGACCCATACACCCAAATTGACACTCCTAATTTAAGTTGTTACCATTGACAATTAGTGATATATTTATCCTATGGTGACAACTTAATGAATAATGAAAATCTTGTCACAAATTATAGTAACAATTTTTATTGTCACTAGTTTGTTACCATAAGGATGTCAATAATTGTTAATGACAACAAGCTAAAATATCAATTTTTATTATTATCGAGTTATACTGTGACAAAACAAGAATTATTGTCCTTTAAAAAATATTATTAGTGATAAAAAAAATACTATTGTCACTAAATATACATATTATTAGTGATAATTTTAACATTGTCACTTATTATTTTCTCAATAATACGACATTTTTTTTTTGTAGTGTAAGCAAGCCCTCAAAAACATGTTTTGAGGTAAACGTGTGGTTGTTTGTGGGAACAACTCCCACTCCATAGAATTTGCTGCCCCCTTCACGTGCTGTCCCATTTCCCCTCTCTCTCTCCCTCGGCATTTGAAAAGTGAGAAAAAACGAGGGCTCCTCTCACTGCTCTCTCTTCTTGCTTCTTCCCCTTGCTCCACAAAATTCTCAAAAAACAAGAGGTCTTCTCTCGTGCTCTCATCTTGTCTCTGTTTCGGTCTTTGAAAATTTTTTCTGATCGAGAAAAAGTGGAGGAATCTTGGGGCTCCCTCTATCTTTTCTCAGTGCGATTCTTCTCGGCCCTCTCTCAGTCTCGCCTACCCTCTAATGATGTCTTCAATTTTTCTCTAAAAAGTTGGAATTAAATGGTAGATTGAGAGAGATTCTCTGAGAAAAGGGGCGAAAATTTGGGGAAAATCTTGAAATAGGATTGAGAGGGCTTGTCACTCCCACTGTAAATTGCACAAAATAGGGTCTCGAGCTTGAATCATCAACATTTTGTTTGTCCATTTGCATCGGTCGTTTGTGTATATACATACACCATGGGTCACACACATACCCCCTCACCACATCGCACACACACACACGGCATCCCATCGACTGTTTGTATAGTTCAATGGCATCATCTATCGCCTCATCCAAAAGACTTCTGCTCCGCCCCTTTCCCAAAATGCCTGAAGGTATTTCCTTGGTCTTCTGTTGATTGTGTTCTGAAATATAGTTGCCTGTGATTTTGGATTAGGGAGATAGACTCTCTGAACTTGGCCTATGTTTTCTGTTTTTGTGTTGATTTATATTGAAGAATATGGATTTATTATACTGTGATGAAGTATAGCTTAATTTAAATTAGTGTTCATCTATTTTTGATTTTAAGTTGATTTATGTGGAGGAATTTTTTTTAGTTCTCTCCTATGCAAGCACTGCCTATGTGAATTACATATGAACATTAGGCCATCTTTTAGGCAGAAGTTGTTTTACTAACTTATTGTTGGTTTTTTCTAAGAAGAAATATGCTTACACTAGTTTTGTGTTAAAGGACTTGAACATGGTGGTCTGATATGTTGCTTTTGTCCGCCCCTCTATGTTGATGTTTGGAAACTTTAGATATCACTTAGCTATGTGAGCAGACCTGATTAAATAAATGACAAATTTCTCGAAGTTTATGTATGTGAAAGTTGGTGTGATTGGGTATTTGATTAGAGAGTTACCTGGCATTGACTTAGCTAATCCTGTTAATATTTTTGGATCTTTGTTCTCTATTGGGAATGGTTTTGTATGTGTGCATAAGGGATGAAAGTCCGCTATTATAGACTTAGGAAATTGTTTTCACAATTCTTGGAGTAATATATAGTATATTGGTTATGTGTTTGTGTATATGGGGGAAAAAACTTGGTCATAGGCTTGGGTATTTGTTTGCAGCAGTTTTGCGGGTGTGTGTGTATATGGGAGATTGAGTTTTTTTATCGATTTAGGTACCTAGGTGAATGAGCTGATACATGTTATTCCATTATATGAGGGAAACTTTATGTCAATGTGTATATGGGATGAAAAATGAGAATCATTGAATTGCATGGTTTGAGGTACACTTGCTTAGCATATTAGAAGTTGATGGCATGAAGTTTATGCATGTTGTGGGAAATTGGGATCTTGCTTGTCCATTCCATTGTATTGGTTGGGTAAAGAGGGGCTGTTGGCATTTTCAATGTTATGAGTATTGATTTTTCGCTTTATACCACGTGATATATTAATAGATTTGTGTACTTAAATCATTTGGTTTGAGGTTTTATGTTAAAAGATTAGCAAAATTGAGCAACTGTTTTTTCTTTTGACATTTCAATGTGTGAACTATGACATCCCATGTGGACTCGATTTGAGAGGTTCTGATATGCTATGCCTTTTGCAATTGTGTATTTGTTCATTTTAAGGTATGTTGACCATAGCAGGTACATTCTTCTTATATATTTGTTAATGTTTGTACTTTTGTCTGTGAGATGTTATATGCGGCTAATAAATTATTTTATCATTTTCCTTTCCTGTATGTTTACTAGCTTTGCTTGTATGTTTCGATTCTTATGTGTACCATACTTAAGTTGTAGTTATGTTATTTATTTATTTTTATTATTATTTTTAGTTGTATATTGGTGGCAAATTGGATCTAGTTAGTATATATTATGTTTCTATTTTAATTTAATTATTTGACAGTGCATACACTACATTAGACGAGGGGCCACGCTTGGGGTTTCCCGGCCATAAGCAGGGAAGTAAATCATTTCCCCGTGGTCACCTTTAGGATATACGTGCAGACTGGGGGATAATAATTCCCACTGGCCTGATTCTTGTAGATATTTCTTGGTTGACATATCTATAGTATGAGGCTTCCTAGTTTGTATCCTATGTGATTGGGTATTTTGGTTATTGTTTTATCTGGTTTGCATTTCATTCTTGTCCATGTCATTCATGTCTTTGCACTGTTACACGGTCCAGTTTGCATTCGGTCCTTAGCTATGTATTGCATTAGGTTAGTGCATATTGTGCATTGTTGGCTATAAATTATAATTGTCGTCAACCTAAGTGGGGGTGACAAATATTACTATCGATTTGGGTTTTTAACATAAGCGGACACAACTATATATTTGTGTTCCACTATAATCCAAATTGGAATCTAAAAATATACTATGATAAATAAATTTAGACTCTATCTCAGACAAGTAGATGTTGCATGTAAACGTACTCGGATCGTTGCTATAATATTTTACTTTTTTTTATCGTAAATGCCTAATGAGCAGAAAATTGTAGTGTATGATATTAATTGAAATTTACCAAGGCAATATGATTACAGATTTGTACATTTCAATAATATGATTGCAATTTAAAATAGTATGAAGTAAAATAAATATATATTATTTTTCAATGGAATGATATATGCATACTTTAACTGTATCACATTATTTTTACAAACATTTAGAAACTCAATTTGCTCTTAAAAAATATCATCATAAATTTCTTTCAAATAAAAATATTAATAAATATAGGGCAACAATTTATTGCACTTAAAAGACACCAACTCGGATAGTGGAATGTAATATATATATATAGATATATTATAGTATTTTAGCTTATTATATTATATTTAATATATAAAGAAATAATAAATTATTTTATGACCATTTAAAATCAATTAAATATAGTACTATCTTCAACACACTTCAAGAATATTTAGTACATATGTAATATTGAAAATAATTTGTAAATTAGTATTATATGTGTAATATTTAATATATTACAATATACTTTATATATATATAATAAAAGTCCATGAACATGTAATAACTATCAATTAATAATTTAGCGACAATTTTATTGTGAATAATTCAAACTATTGTAAATAAATTGATTTATTTAATATATATATATATATACCTACATATATACTTTTATTATTTTCTTAAATGAGTTGAACTTTCATACATGCTAATATTTAATGAACTATTTTTTTGCCATCTAAATATTTAATGGTATTATGTGTATGGTTAAATATATTGAATATGTTGGTTAATAATGAAAATGTGAATAAATGATTAAAAATTTATGAAGATGAAGACGTCGGTCAGAATTACATATATTAAATGAATATTTAAAATATATGTAATATTTAATTTTGAGTAATTATTTAATGTACATTAAATATGTAACATCTATCATTTATTAACTATTCATTGTATGTGAAATCTATTAACAAATAAATAATATTTATGTAACATTAAATATGTGAATAAATATTTCATGTACATACATATATATAATTAATATACATGAAGAACAGATATTTAAACTAGCCAACCAAAGTATTAAAAACAATTAAACGAGCACGTTAGTACTATGTATTACTCAATACAAATGTAATATATATTAGTAACAATAAATATAGTAATAAAATAAGTGAAATTGCATATTCAAACTAAATTTACGTCACTTGTTTGCGTACACAACCATTGTAACATAATTAGTATCAAACATGCGTAAAAAAAATTGAAATATGATTAGGCAATGGAGGTTAATATGTGACCACAATAGAGCATTATTACATTATATGCTATAAAGTCCAATTTTTTGTCAAAGGTCATATGGTTCACTGTTATGTCATGATTTGCTTATTATTGCCTTATCATGGTTGTGTTGTTTGTACTTTGTCATAGTATTTAAATACAATATTAGTGAGCTACCGCAGTAGTTCTCATTTTCCCATTGCTTGCAACTACAATAAAGAATATCTCCTTGCACTTAGATGGAATCAAGTTCACAACATAGTCAACATAGCCACGGTGACGATGTCGTGTGGACTAGGCTAAATGAAATGGCCTTTATCATGCTTATGTATGATGAAGTGTTAAATGGTGGAGTGTATAGAGCGAAAGTCACCCCTTCCCAATAGTTGACATGATGGTAAAGATAGAAATGGCGTGCCCGGGGTACACATATTCAGTCAGGCAATTGCAAGGAAAAAATCAGAGGTTGAAAGAGAAGTGGAAGAGGTACCACACATTACTTACTGCGGATACGGGCTTTGGGTGGGACGATGAGAATATGGTCCCAATAGCCTTAGAGGAGTGTTGGGCGCAGTGGATAGCGGTTGTGTGTTTGTTTGCATATATTTCACTGCTGCTTGAAGAGATTATTCGTATACTTTTAGGTTAATATCACCATCACTAAACTTTCTCTTCAATATGTAGGCTCATCTTAGAGATGCATTGCTTCGATCAAAGCCATTGAGCCATTATAGAGAGCTTACAACTATTTATATGCCCACTACTGCCACAGGTCGGATGGTAAGGGCGTCAACCCAAGACACATTACCTCAGGGTGAACGATGCGATCGAGATGATGACTATGTAGGGGCTGGTTTTGAGGCCGCCCCAGACATATGAGATGATTTTGATAACACCAGGTATTTATCACCTCTGATTTCCCAGGTCCTTTGCCCTCATTCTAGGCCGACTTTCTCCACCTCCATGTCTTCGCACTGAAAAAAGGGTCACGATCAGGCGGTTATATATGCCATGCACTATTTCACTCGAGCTAATGAGGCCATTGCCTCACAGAGTGATCACACCTCTGTGAAAACGGTGGAGATATGTGTTCAAAAATTGACCAAGATTCCCGACCTGCTTGATGACTTATTCTGTACGGCCTTGACGAAATTGGAGGACCCTACCCGTCGTAGGATTTTTCTTGCCCTCTCCCGACCGTAGGCATGGTTACTCGGAGAAGCTTCCGTGATTGTCTGTTTCCCTAGTCTATCTGCCCATATGTTATGCTATTGTTATGTTTATCTGCACCTTTTCCTGTGTCAATGGTTTTTTTTAATTGTTATGATACAATTTTTATTTATTCGTGTTTTACTATGTACATACTCATTTTATCCATAATATCATCCGTCTTTAATTAGTTTGCTTACCTTTTTTTGAGTAACAGTAATTAACTACCTGCATCGATAGATATTGTAAAAAAATTCATTGGATTTCCTAAAAGTTTGGTAAGAATGGACGACGAAAACATTGGAGGTGTACTTAATGACGCCGTGGATGATGTCGTTGATGATGTGCATAATGAAATACTAGCGATGCTCGAAGAAATCTAAACCGTTCCTTTGGGGGTTTTCTATACTTGTTCCAGGCGTCTCCTTGTTCATTTGTGAACTAATTGAGAATACCATTCAGGGATTCACAGTATCGAGGCATGGATTGGTTGACTGAGTCGTTCCAGGGACACGAATGCCGAATATTTGAACAAATGAAGATGAGTAAACATACATTTCGTACCCTTTGTGGTAAGATAAGAGACTGTGGCCTAATTGTTGAATACCAATGTAGTCGGCTCGTTATTGAAGAGAGTATTGTTGTATTTATTCAAACGGTTGCCATGCACCACCGCTATAGAAATAGTGCCGAGAGATTTCAACATTCCACTGCAACTATATCACACCACGTGAAGCTTGTGTGTGATACGTTTTGTGGATTAGCACCCGAATATATAAGACCTCTAGATTTTAATTTGGTGTCGGATTACATACGACACAACACAAACTTGTATATATACTTTAAGGTGGGCATGCACTTTTTTTCATAATGTTGCATGTTAACTATGTAGTTATGTGACTTTTTCTACCATATTTGCCCATAGGACTATGTGGGGGTAATTGACGGCACCATTGTACTGGCATGGGTGCCCACAAATGAACATGGTGCATACTGATGTAGAAAGGCTTTTATCGCACAAAATGTCATGGCAACGTGTGATTTCAACCTTATGTTCACATTTGTCCTTGCCGATTTGGAGGGTAGCGCCAACGACTCTCAAGTTTTCCTTGATGCACTTTTTATCCCAGAGTACAATTTTTCTTGGCCTCCTATAGGTGATTTTACATTGTCTACCTTGAACTAGATAGTCAGTATATCTTATATTATTCATTTAACGCACGATAAGTATAAATTATTTGTAGGTAAATACTATGTGGTAGATTCTAGATACACAAACTCCCCTGGTTTGATGTCACCATTTAGGGGTGAACAATATCATATCCCCGAATGGTCGGGGGCAAACTGTGGACCTCGTACACTAAGAGCAATGTTCAATCGTCGACACGCCGCAGTGAGGAACCATATCGAACGATGCTTTAGCATTTTGAAGAAGAGATTTCCAACTGTCTGAGGCATGATGCCCAACTACCTCGTGTCCATGCAATCTGAAATTATCCTCGCTTGTTGCGTTCTGCACAGGATGATATCTTTGACGAATATGCTGACCCAGACTACATGGATGAGGATGTACAAGCATCCACACAAGAATAAGCGAGAATTGTTGATATATCTTCGGAAGCCATTTGGGAGCAGAATGTGCTGGGTGACTCTATCGCCCAATAGATATGGAATGATTTTAGATGCGCTTAGACATTGTTTACTTGCCTCGGACTTCTGTTGAAGCTTCCACGCATGTTACGCTAGAACTTAAATATTGTTATGTAGCTTACATTGTTAATGTATGATGGATACCTTATGTTATTCCTAGATCTAATTTTGATGATTTATATGTTTGGTAATGTGATTGGTGATTATGGCTTGTGTTTGTTCTGAATATGACGTGTTTATATATGTTCATATTTAATGATATTATAATATGTTGATGATGTTGCAATAAAACAACTTATTTCTTATGAAGTTCAATTGTAATTTGAATCAACTACCATGGCGCTTGCACCACATCCCATGTGCTCTTGCGATGGAGGCCCAATGCTGTTGTTAATGGCGAGAACGGATAGGAATTATGGCCGTTGGTTCTACACATATCCTTTACGTGGAAACTATCGAGTCAGCTTCATTTGGGCAGAGGATTGGGGTCGGTCCCAACCCTTTCACTCATATTTACGCGCGACTACATCACATATGCATACATCATCTGTCGGTTCATCTCACGTACCTGTAGATTTACACGATGATGCCCAATCTACGGGTCAGACCCACCCGTCCACATCGATTGGCGATACTAGACGTGCACATTGTCATCTTCCTAGTGCACTTAGATGGATGATATGCGCATACTGTGGATGCATATGCATTTTGTTTGTCTTTCTTATTGTGATGTTTATCGTCTATTCATCTTACTACTTTGTATTGTTGGCTCTCATTGGTGATGGTTTTGTACTGTACAATAGCTAATGATAAGAGAGTTTGCACATTTGATATAACTAATGATGTTATGCGTATGTAATATGGGAAGCTTTATTCAACTTTTTCATGACTAGGGTGTGTGTGGGGCACAATGTTACTTATATTATCAACCATTAGTAATGTATTGTACATATTCTTTCTTTATTGTCATAGACAACCAAAATTGCTTCTTTTGTTTCACATATCATTATGCAGTGGTGCATTTCAAGTATGCCGCCATATAAGCGTAACCAGCGGTTGGAGGAATTTTTTCGTGATCCGTTCTGGACGGAGGCGGAGGAGACGAACTTGATGCGTCTTGTTACAGTTGCTATGAGTATGCACGACCTATCCAACCGTGACGGCATGTTGACTTTGTGTGCTGATATTTCAGTACAGTTGTCACGACAGTTTGGGAGGGATGTCACAGCTGATATGGTTAGGATTAAGATTAGATAGCTATGCTGTCGATATTACGCATTTATTCAGTTCACAGAGATTCTAGGGTGCACCACAACCCAACTACAAATGTAGTGATGATTGACATGCAGTACTGGGAGCACATTCAACATGTACGTATTTTGATCTTATTATATATAATTATACCGTTATGCATACATATAATAAAAATATGTTATAAGGTAGTGCATGCGTATCACCACCTTAACACTTCAATAAGGTGTTATTCATTCAATTTTTCTTAACACTTTCAGGAGACCACCAAGCAGTGATATTTTCACGTCAGGGGATAGCCATTGTACATCCAGTTGGGCTATATTTTCACTTATGCACGATCTGCCGATTTGGATGGCCGTGAGGGAGAAGCTGTCTTGCCATTCATCATATCAGACTTCGAGGACGAACTCATCTTGCCCCCACGTATCCCACCAGCGGTTGCACCGCCACCACATGTTCCACATGCTCCTTTACGTAATCGGCTGCGACCGACATAAGTTATTCAGTTGAGTGACTCATAGGGTAGCATGGAGATTAGTTACTTATATGATGGTACGTATGACAGCACTGGCAAGTCAACCCCAGTCGACGCTCCTTCTCCAGGTGGACATGGGGGATGGATAGATGACTAGGTCATCGTATTCGGCGTAGAAGATGTATGACTGCTTATTATTATGTTTTTGACTTTCCTATGGACTGGACTTCATTTATTTTTAGTTTATCATTGTTACTGTCTTCATTATGTAATACTATAACATATGTATTTCAACTACGACATGGATTGTTAGTTATTATGTGACACATAAGAATGTCTCTCTTTGATCGTGCAATATCTTTTGTTCTAATTACATGGCTTACCTATTAGTCAAAGGAATGTGTATACCTATACATAAAGAAAAAATGTAGCTATGATTGAGAATGAGAGAATTTCTCACAACTAATCCTCAAACCACGTATTTGTATCACACTTAATGAGATTGGAAATTTCCACTAGTACTCGATTTATATATTAATACACAATTTTGTATCTGTAATAACATTATCATTATAAATTTTTTTGAAATAAAAATATTAATAAATATGGTGGAAGAATGTAATACAAGATCAATAAAAAAATCTGACATTTATATATTATATTTTATAAATAATAATATGAATATATTAAATTTAATTTTTATAAAGAAATAAGAACTATTGTTTGACTATTTAAAAAATTATTGTATTTTAAATATAGTTAAGGAATTTATAGTATATATTTAATATTTAATATATGATTAAATATTCTATATATATTTCATGAATACACATAAAGAATATATATTTATAATATATATTTTAATAAATAAATAACAACATGTTGACGAATAAATTATAGTACAATTTTAAATATATTTAACGAATATGTAGTATATATTTAATATTTAATATAGTTAATGAATTTTTCCAATTTATGTAATATTTAATATATGTTGTGATATTTAATATATATTTAATCGATATCCATAAAGAATTTAATTTTAATATATATTAATATATAAATAATTAATGTTTAACAAAAAAATATAGGAATATATTAAATATATTTAACGAATATTTAGTATATATGCAATATATAAATACTTAATATATGTTTATCAAATATACATGAATATATATATATTTATATTCAATATATAAATTATTAAATTCCCACAGAAAATTTACAAAATTTAATCAAATAAAATAATAAATTTATTCAATATTAAATTTCATTATAATATACGGAATATTTTAGATAATAATAAATTAATGTTAATTAATTTATTCTGCAATATTGTATATATGAATAATATATAAATTTGCTTACATAAAAAAAAACTCATAACCAATCACCATCTCTTAAAATTTTCTCATAAAAATTCTCACAATTAATCACCACATCACAAATTTCACTCAAAAAAATCTCACAACTTTTTTCTCACAAACAATCATCACCTCATTTTCTCTCACTTGTCACATCAACTGTAATCATTACACTTTTACCTCACAAACAATCACTATCTCATAAAAAAATTTTCTACCTCACAAACAAAAAAAACCTCACTATTTCCTCTAAAAAATGAGAAATAAGAAATGAAAATACAAGCAATCAAGCCCTAACCATCCGCCATGGAAGTAAACTATCAACGGCATCAATTTGTATAACTTCCAAAAAAAGATTATTATTTCAATGGAATTAAGGTTAAGAAAAAACATAACTTGTCAATTATTTAATCATATCATCTTATCATCATATGTTGACCAGGTGCTAATATTACAATATGGTACTTAACTTCCAAGGCTGCATTTTTTTAACTTTTTACTTTGCATTGATACACACGAAATATTTGACATCTTCTTGTTTGTCAATTCCCCCCTCCCCAATCCTAAATTAAAACAAAAATCTCTTCTATTTTGCTGGCTGGGCCCTTAAATTCTAGCCTAGTCAGAAGGAGGGGGGAAAAATGAAAAATTTCCGGGAATGTTTCTTTTGCATCTCTGAAAAAAAACCTAAGACCAGGTACGATATGTGTGTTCTCTTTTCTGGTAAATTCATCTATTCTAATGATCCCTGTCTTTCTTTTTTTTTTTTTTTTTTCTTGTTTCCTTTTTTGCAGTTTTCTTTATTTTTTGTACACTAATTTTAATCAGGTCAAGCAATGGTAGAGACTGCCCAGTGGAGAGGTACACTCTCAAAGAGCTTGTTCATGCGACAAACAACTTTCGCAACAATAACAAAATTGGAGGTGGATATGGAAGTACTATTTACTGGGGTCGAACCAGTAAAGGCGTTGAGGCAATTTTCTCTAATTAACCTCTTTATCTGTTAATCTAAATCTTTCTTACAATATGATCTTAATTATCATCGTTTAAATAGAAACAACAAAAGAAAATCTATAGAATATCTTTGTACATATTTCTATTGACATATATACTATATTATTTGATCTTGCAGATAGCAGTGAAAAGGCTGCGGGTGATGACTGCAATAGCAGATATGGAATTTGCTCTTGAGGTGGAGATACTTAACAGGGTTAAGCATAATAATTTACTTGGTTTGAGAGGATACTATGCTGGTGGAGATGAAAGGCTCATAGTGTGTGATTATATGCCTAATCATAGCTTATTCACTCATTTACACGGACAATTTGTTCCTTCAAGCCTATTGGATTGGCCTAGAAGAATGAAGATAGCAATTGGGCTAGCTGAAGGGTTGGCGTAAGTAACTCGTTTCAATTGCACTTCTCAGCTAAGTGTGTTCCTGTGTGTGATTACCAGGGTTATTCAGATAAGAGATTAATTAACCCAAGATTGTATAGGCCGTATGATCTACGTGGACTATATTAGAGTAATTAATTGAAAAATGTCAACTCTGAAATGGAAACAAATGTTGGAATCTCTAGGAGAGTTGAGAAGAATCATTCAAAATATATATAAGTTAGTATGTAGTTGAATGATTGATTGGAATGAAAATATAAGAGAAGAAATAGGATAACAATAATAAATATTTTTTTATTTCGTTACACAATTTAATGAATCTTCCACTTATTTGATGGGTTGATCATTGGTTCAGCAATTAATTCATTAAAACTTCTTTTATGATAAATTAATTGTGAAATATAATATCCCTTTTTAAGTATTTTATTTCAGTAGTATTTATATAATTCTTTGAGTTGGAATTAAATGGAGTATAAATAGTTCTAGATCAAGATATTGACACATATTTTAATAGAATGATTTTTATTTTTATTCGAATCGAATATCAAGTTATACTTGAAAAGATGCATATATCAAAATTTCCATATTATTTTATGAACTTTATGCATGTCATGTGTGTATAAATCTTTGATTTGTGTTGGGATTTATGCAATTTGGTTTATGATGTTTCTTGTTTCTACATCTTTTGAAGCTACCTGCATCACGAGACAATCCCTCACATAATACACAGACACCTTGACTCCAGCAATGTGCTACTAGACTCCGAATTCCAAGCTAAAATAGCAGATTTTGGGTTTGCCAAACTGATACCTGAAGGAGCCTCTCATTTGACAACAAGACGGAAGGGAACCTTAGGCTACATAGCCCCTGAATACGCCATGTGGGGGAAAGTTTCGAGAAGTTGTGATGTATACAGCTTCGGAATCTTGATTCTTGAGATAATCAGCGCCAGAAAGCCCCTGGAAAAACTCCCTGGAGGACTCAAGCGCTATATAGTTGAATGGGCCACCCCATTTGTGCAGAAGGGTGCCTTTAATCACATTGTAGATCCTAGATTGAAAGGAGATTTTGATTGCGAAGAGTTGAAAAGGGTAATCATGATTGCTATGAAATGCACGAATTGGAACCCGGAGAATAGGCCGAGTATGTTGGAGGTTATGGGGTGGCTCAAGGATGGGATGGGAAGCAGAAAGAAAGAGATAATGGTTGATGAGTTATATGATGAAGAAGAGGAAGATAATGCTGGGATGAAGAAATATATGGCAACTGTAGGGGAAAGGATTAATTTAGATTTGCAGTTCTCTTGTGATTGAATTTGTATGTGGTTTGATCAGCCTTTGAGTAATCAATTGATTTAATGGCGTAGACCTCACACTTGTATGTGTGAAGTTCGATATTTAAATTTCAATGGACCCTTAATATGCATGCATAAAAGAGTAAAAAAGAATTCTATAAATGTGATAGGTTACAAAAAGTAAAATTGAACAAGCTCTTGAGAGGATGTAAATTGCTAAATGAATTGGATTATATATATGCATTGAAAATTTTCACATTATGTTTATATATCTCGGGCAAATGTTAGTGATATAGGTTGAAGCAAATACTTGAAAAGCCATTGAAGGTGGGCAAAATTATTAAGATAACTAGGAATGTGTACTTGCATATGGGTCGACTATACCCAACCCGATTGATCAATAAATATTTTTTGCTTAAATTAAATTAGGTCATTTTCATGATACTTAATTCTCAATCGACATCCATGTATAAGTATCTTATAGCAAATGCATTTACAAATGTGTAATCTTGAGCTATTATTATTTTACTTTCTACTATTGTCTTCATCAACTTAGGGTCTGTTTAGTTTTATTTTCATTCTCATCTTTTAGTTATAGTATTATCAAAATTTGAAAAAGTAGTTAGTGAAAATGAGTTGAAAATGATTTTATATTTAGATAATTGTTGAAAAAGTTATAATTATGTTGAATTTAGTAAGTCACATATGAAGATAAATAGTAATAATGAAATAGAGAGATAAAATATATATGCTATTGGAAGAAGATATATAGATTATTGGGAATACGTTTTGAGAATAAAAATAAAAATAATATTGAATCAAAATACGTAAAAAATAGCATATTTTAATTTTCAAACAATAAAAAATATGAAAATAAAACCACATAGACCCTTAATAATTCATTTTAATATTAAAAAATATTCGTTAAGCAATCTCCAACGACTTTAATAATTTTGTACTTTTAAGTCTCGCGTTGATCTTACTTCTACTTTTCCAACCCAACCGCATGTAATATGAATTATGAATAATAGGTTGCCAATTGTCTAATATATAATAGATCATAATTCATGAATTATTAACATTTTTTATTAGACAAAACTGGATTGGACACAGAAATTTTCATCAGCCAATACCCTTTTGTTTTTGTGCAATGAAAAGCAATCTAGATATAATTGGGCAACTTCTTTTGAGCCACAATTCCGAAAAGCTACTTGGATTTATTTAAAAATCTAAAGCTAAAAAGAGACAATAATTTACAAGAAGCCAAAAAATGGTCACTTGCAATTGATGCATACGCATTCTCTACGTAATTATCTCAATTGTTTCTATTCTTTTTTTCTAAATATTTTAGTTAGATTTGATGAACGAATATAATTGAGTTGGCTTGCTGGCAAATCTTATAAAAAAATTCAATCTAACTTGATTTGAATTCGAAAAAATTCAGATTTATAATTTGGGCTCATTTAAACTTGAGCTCTACTTTGAGTTAATCTAGAGCAATATACTATATCCAGATTTGGACGTCGCTTACGAATCAATATATGAGTCGATATATAAATTTTTCCCCCATTTCGGCTGAATTTGACTTCATTTCACCCTAGAATCTCATATACCCAAATTAAACTAATCTCATATATTTATCTTACTTTCGATGATTCCTTTTGAAATTTATACATCAATTACATAAATATAATTCTGACATTAAATGAATCCGTGATAACCAACCAGGTTTACTCTTGGAATTTTATTTTTTATTTATTTATATTTTTTTTTTCATTGGGTTAGTGGTGGACCAAAAGGGACTAATCATTGGCCACAATCCAACATATATCTATATGGACTCTCTCATTTTAACTCGACCTCCCAATTTTCATATACTGATTAAGTGATTATCATAAAGCAGCCACCAGTCAATAATGGCGGGCAAAAAAATCGAGCGGCCAGTTTTCGACAACCCTTTCCTCAACATCACAGTAAATCCCGATGGAACTGTCAAACGGGACCCGGAGGCCCGGAACCCAGTGAATTCGGATCCCGTCAGGACCTCTTCGGTGCTCAGCAAGGACGTGACCCTTGACCCAAGCAAGAAAACTTGGCTCCGATTGTACATCCCTAAAATGGCTGCTCCGCCATCTTCCACCGCCAAGCTGCCTCTGATTTTGTACTATCACGGCGGAGGATTTGTCTTCTGCAACGCAGACTCGAGCGTATACGATGTTTTCTGCACAGGGTTGGTGGAAAAAATTGGCGCAATGGTAATTTCGTTGGACTATCGGTTGGCGCCGGAGCATCGCCTTCCGGCGGCCTACGAAGACGCGGTGGACGGATTTTTCTGGGTTAAGAACGCCGAAGACGAGTGGGTAACAAAATATGGAGACTTAAATAATTGTTTTCTCGCCGGAACTAGTGCTGGCGGCAACTTGGCTTATCACGCGGGTTTACGTTTTGCCGCCATGGCCGGTGACCTCGAGCCACTGAGAGTTCGGGGAATGATACTTCACCACCCGTATTTCAGTGGGACTAAACGTACCGGGTCGGAGGAAAAACTGGCGAACGACCCCTTGTTGCCGTTATATGCCATTGATCAGATGTTCGATCTTAGCCTGCCTGAGGGGGTTGATCATGATCACGAGTACTGCAACCCGATGGCGGATGGCGGGTCGAAGAACGTGGATGAGATGAGGAGATTGGGGTGGCGGGTTTTGGTTACGGGTTGTTTCGAGGACCCTTTGGTGGATGCGGGTATGGAGTGTGCCAAGATGTTGGAAGGCAAGGGGGTGAAGACTGTGAAGTTTTTTAGCGATGGGTATCATGCAATGGAGGCATTTGACCCGTCCATGTCCGGGCCCCTCTATGATTCCATTAAAGATTTCATCTATTCTTCTGATAATTGAGACTCCAGAGTAGTTGATTAGGGTTGAGGTCCGGCCCGAATCAAGAATAAAGCATTTCGTGTAGATAATAATTTATTAATTTTTAGCCCTGTTTGTATTGAATAATAGAGTCTCTCTCTCTCTCTCTCTATTACAAAATTACGTCCAAAATTGATAGCCTAATACAATTACTCTAATTGAATTAGAATTTACATTAAAAAGATGCAATTTAAATGATAGCCGGGCCGAATAGCTATTTTGGCAAAATACAATCAAGGTCTAGCTAGGTTTTCACATTAAAAATCGAGAATTTTAAAATACTTCATAAATTATTTTTTTTTTCATACTTTAAAATATATTTTTTATAAGAACGAAACTCCTAATCATTAAATGCATACAAACATAATTGCATTTAAAACAGTCAAAATTCACGTTCAGTGACGAATTTAATCAATATGAGGGCCCTTTTTTAGTGTTTTGATCAAGGATCACATCCTTTGAGCAACCAAGGGGTGGTGTTTGGGATCCGGATATCCCAGGCCTTGACCCTTCGGGTCCGACTATATCGGATTCAATATGATGTTGAGGATTGTCGAAAACCGGCCCCATTTTCTTGCTCCGTTCGGGGGGTGTTGGCTCATAAAACGAGAAAATCGAATGGATTTATGAACTTTCAAAAAACTCTAATATTTTTTTCGGTTAATTAGAAAAAAATCCCTAATCCTACTTTCATTTTAGTGATCAGTCCCCATTTGAATTTTTACACACTAAACTCCCTACTTTTTCACAAAACTTAGAAATCACTCCCCATATCTTTTAGAAAGACACATATATCCTTGTAGTTAGAGAAAACAACAAAAATACGTGAGAAATGCGTTTTTCTCTTCAAGAAGAATGCTTTCATTTATTTTTTTTCTAAAATCGACGACTTCTCCAAGCGGCCAAACAAAAGGGCGCGAAATCGTTCCTCTGCCATTGATGCGAGAAAGAAAAAAAAAAAAACACCAAAATTTTTGCCATTTTTTTTGTGACAATGGAAGGAGAAACAATGGCAACAAGAAGCGAAATACAAAAAGAAGTGATAAAAAGAAACAAATGTATGTTTTCTGCATTTACAGTTTTAAATGTCTGTGATTTTTCAGTGTTATACTTATTTCTTGTCTATTTTCTCATGTTTAGGGTTTTTATTTCCTATTTAGTTGTTAAACACTTGAACCCAATTGATATATATAATTTTATTTGTGAGATGGGAAGTTTTTGATTTGTACTTGAAAGGCATAAAAGTTGTACTTCACTTTTTTGAGGTTTATACTTCTTTTTACCTGAAATTATACGATGAAATTATCTGAAAGTGGTAGTATATTATTTGTGGTACAAAACATCTAAGCTTGCAGTACACATTAAGCAAAAGTGTAGTATATAATTTGTATAACTGTAGTATATTTTAGAAGCAAATGTAGTATAAATATTCAAGCTTGCAGTACACATTAAGCAAAAGTGTAGTATATAATCTATGTAACTGCAGTACATTTTAAAAGTATTTGTAGTACAAAATATTCAAAGCTGCAGATTAAATGAAATTATAGTATATAATTTGTGTGCATGCAGTACATTTTAGAAGCATCTATAGTACAAAAGCATTCAAGCATGCAGTATACGTTAACTGAAAATGTAGTATATAATTTGTGTATTTGTAGTACATTTTAGAAGCAACTGTAGTACAAAATATTTAAGCCTGTAGTATACATTAAATGAAAGTATAGTATATAATCTGTGTAAAGAGGAGCTAAATTCATCCGGTGCAAAAAGAGATCAGAGTTGAGTTGGGGCACCGCATACACTTCGAGTCCTTATGTATATGTTGATGAGGATGTCAACGGATCAAGTGGGGGAGAATGTCATGGGTCGCTCATTAGAGAAGAATGGCAACCTTGACTTCAAGGGGCATTAGGAGCGACAAGGCGTTGTTGGCTCACTCGGTAAGGCAAAAAAAGCCCATGAGCAAAGACTCTTACGAGGTGCGGTTTGAAAAACTATTTCAATGGCATATTCCTTAAGTTATGAGGATGCTTCCCACCAAGTTTGAAGTCATTCCGTGTCCGTTTGGGCACCGAACATTGAGGGCGACCTGGAGCGGTCTTACTGCACGCAGGTAGTGCAAAGATGCATTGAGTAGAGTGGCTTGGAAAAGGAATTTTGTGAAACTGTTTCAGTGGGGTGTTCCTTGAGGTGTTGGCAACGTTCCCACCAAGTTTCACCAGTAGACGGTTCCGTTTGGATAGGAAACGGCGAAGATCTTTAGAATGCGGCAGTGCAGTGGCAATGCTGTAATTCCAGCTTATTGCGAGGGAAATTACTGTTCCATGGAGAATCGGACAGAGCTGGAACTTTGTGGAGTTAATGTATAAGCCGAGAGCTATCCAACGGTTCAAGCGGCAAGTGATTTGGACACCGGGAGAGGAAGTTGCGAAAATGTAGTACAAAACATTCAAGCATATAGATTAAATTAAATTATAGTATATAATCTGTGTATATGCAGTATATTTTATAAGCATCTGTAGTACAAAAACATTCAAGCGTGCAGTATACATTACTGAAAATATAGTATATAATCTGTGTATCTGTAGTATAGTTTAGAAGCAACTGTAGTACAAAATATTTAAGCCTGCAGTATACATTAAATGAAAGTGTAGTATATAATCTGTGTAACTGCAGTATATTTTAGAAGCAAATATAGTATGAACATTTATACTTGCAGTACACATCAGGCAAAAGTGTAGCATATAATCTATGTAACTGCAGTACATTTTAGAAGAATCTGTAGTACAAAACATTCAAGCCTGTAGATTAAATTAAATTATAATTTAATATTTGCATATATACAGTACATTTTAGAAGCACATGTAGTACAAAAATATTCAGGCATGTAGTATACATTAACTGAAAATGTAGTATATAACCTGTGTATCTATAGTACATTTTAGAAGCAATTGTAGTACAAAACATTTAAGCCTGTAGGGTTTGAATCATACTTTGTATGTACATACATATGTAAATTGAAGCATACTTTGTTTATAATATTATTTTGTATGTAAGTATAATTTTCCATCAAGCATTTATAATATTTTGATTTCAATACAATATGAGGGAAATGAAATACAAATGTAGAACGAACAAAGTAAAAATTGTGTTATGTTGAAGTACACTTCAATTCAATTGAAATCGAGCAGTGAATTTGAGTACAATATGATGGAAATGAAGTACAAATATAGAAAAAATAAAGTATAAATGGTGTTATGTTGAAGTACACTTCAATTAAATTGAAATTAGGTAGTGAATTTAAGTACAATATGATGGAAATGAAGTATAAATATAGAACAAATACAGTATAAATTGTGTTATATTGAAATACAGTTCAATTAAATTGAAATCGAACAGTGAATTTGAGTATAATATGCGGAAAATGAAGTACAAACGTAGAACAAATAAAGTATAAATGTTGTTATGTTAAAGTACAGTTCAATTAAATTGAAACCGGGCAGTGAATTTGAGTATAATATGATGGAAATGAAGTACAAACAAAGTATAAATGATGTTATGTTGAAGTACACTTCAATTAAATTGAAGTTGGACAGTGAATTTGAGTACAATATGATGTAAATGAAATACAAACGTAGAACAAACAAAATATAAATGGTGTTATGTTGAAGTACACTTCAACTAAATTGAAATTGAACAGTGAATTTGAGTATAATATGATAGAAATGAAGTACAAATATGGAACAAACAAAGTATAAATGGTGTTATGTTGAAGTACACCTCAATTAAATTGAAATCGGGTAGTGAATTTGAGTACAATATGATGAAGATAAAGTACAAATATAGAACAAACAAAGTATAAATGGTGTTATGTTAAAGTACACTTTAATTCAATTGAAACCGGATAGTGAATTTGAGTACAATATGATGAAAATATAGTACAAACGTAGAACAAACAAAGTATAAATAGTGTTATGTTGAAGTACACTTATTGCAATTGAATAATTAGTCTCCAATAATTGTAGTGATAGTCAAATATAATATTTTGAGATTATCGGATCAGATGAAGTACGTATCTGTACAGGTTATAGGGTGAATATTATTGTCAAATGCTCATTTGTTTATATCTTTGAAAGCATAAGTATTCTTTATATTACTGCGATTGATAACATTCATTCGTTGAACATTAGTGGTTAATACTTTAAAACTTTAATATTATTTTATTCATATAATAAATATTACACACATTTTTAGAGTTTGGTTATTAATTACTGAGAATTAAAAAGCAAATCATGGAACAAATTTTAATTCAACAATATTAGTAAAAATATTAAGAAATGGAGTACATAATGGCCGAAATGAAATACAAATGTCGTGAAATCAAATATAAATCTTTCAGATTAAGGTACGAAAGCACTATATCTTGGACAACATCCATTTGCTAACTTCCACGCTAAACAAGTACATTATTGCCAAAAAGAAGTACAAATGTCATGAAATCAAGTACAATTCTACCAAATTGGGATACAAAAAAATTGATATCTCGGACAACATGCAAAAATGCCAATTTCACGCTAAATCAAATACATAATTGCCGAAATGAAGTACAATTTCCATGAAATCAAGTATAATTCTCCCAGATTAGGGTGCAAAATAACTGATATCTCCGAAAACATACAAAAATGCCAATTTCACGCTAAATCAAATACATAGTTGTCGAAATAAAGTATAATCGTCATGACACCAAGTATAGTTCTCCCAGATTGGGGTACAAAATAATTGATATCTCGGACAATATACAAAAATACCAATTTCACGCTAAATCAAGTACATGATTACCGAAATAAAGTACAAATGTCATGAAATCAAGTATAAATCTCCTAGATTAAGGTACAAAATTTAGCTAGATTACTGATTCTTTGCAGATTCGATGATTATGCCCTGTTCTACCACATCTTTTACACTTAATTACACGTTTATCAATTTGTGATGGAATCCTCTGTGTCCTTCTATGCCCAGGTTGAGATCGGCAATCAGGTGCATTAATGACGCAATCATCATCTAGAGGGAACATATGCATATCATACGTAGGAATAGTGTTTATCACTGATTGATATGCTTGTTGATACATCTCAACTCGGTAATATTGATCGGTAAAGTCATACGATGAAAGTGACTTTGACTCGAGAGTACAAAATTTGATAAAATAAAGTAAAATTTAGGAACACTTGAAGTATAAGTTTAGATAAAATGATGTATAAAATGAAGTATAATTTCAAAAAACAGAAATATAATTTTTGATAAAGTGAAGTACAATTTCAGAACACCTGAAGTATAAAACCTTAGCAATTGCAACACAATTTTTGAATAATCCATTAGTAGAATACTTGAAACTTAAATAATAGATTTAGATAACTGAAGTATAAGTTTAGAACACTTGAAGTATAGAACTTCAATGAATAGAGTACAAGTTTAGGTAAAATGATGTATAAAATGAAGTATAATTTTAAAAAATAAAAGTACAATTTTAGATAAAGTGAAGTATAATTTCAGAACACCTGAAGTATAAAATCTCAATAATTGCGGTACAATTTTTGGATAATTCATTAGTAGAACACTTAAAACTTAAATAATAGATTCAAATAACTGAAGTATAAGTTTAGATAAAATAAAATACAATTTCGAAACACTTGAAGTATAGAACTTCAATGAATAGAGTACATGCTTATGTAAAATGAAGTATAATTTCAGAAAATAGAAGTACAATTTTATATAAAAAGAAGTACAATTTTAGAACACTTGAAGTAAAAATCCTTAGCAATTGCAATACGATTTTGGATAATCTATTAGTAGAACACTTGAAGTATAAAACTTAAATAATAGATTCAGATAATTAAAGTACAAGTTTAGATAAAATGAAGTACAATTTCAGAACACTTGAAGTATAGAACTTCAATGAATAGAGTACATGTTTAGGTAAAACAATGTATGAAATGAAGTATAATTTCAAAAATAGAAGTACAATTTTAGATAAAGTGAAGTACAATTTCAAAACACTTGAAGTATAAAACTTTAGCAATTGCAGTATAATTTTTGAATAATCCATTAGTAAAACACTTTAAACTTAAATAATAGATTCAAATAACTAAAGTATAAGTTTTGGTAAAATGAAGTACAATTTCGAAACACTTGAAGTATAGAACTTCAATGAATAAAATACATGTTTAGATAAAATGAAGTACAAAAGAAAGTATAATTTCATAAAATAAAAGTACAATTTTAGATAAAGTGAAATACAATTTCAGAACTCTTGAAGTATAAAGCCCTAGCAACTACAATATATTTTGGTTAATTGATAAATATAACACTTAAAGTATATAACTTCAATAAATATAGTACAATCTTTGATAAAATAAAGTATAATTTCAGAAAATCAAAATAATAATTTTATATAGAAGACGTATAGTTTAGGAACACTTCAAGTATAAACTGCTAGAAGTTGCAGTATAATTTTGGATAATCCATTAATAGAACACTTGAAGTATAAAACTTACATAATAGAGTACAATTTTAGAACACTTCAAGTACAAAACTTTACAAACTGTAGTACAATTTAGATTCTGTAGAAGTATTACCTTAAATCATCACTGCTTTTCTTTGCACTGCTGCTCAATTCATCATTTCGGTTTACCAGGATGTCAACAACGTTCATCTTCAATGTCAAATGCAGAAAGGCCATATTCATGACACCGTCATCATCAGTCAAACTCATGTATAATCTTTGATGTTGAGCTATGTATTGCAAACTGAAGTGTTCGGCGTTGATTTCACTCCATTTTCTTGCGAGATTAATGTATATGTCCATTAACTTGATTGAACACTCCTACTTCACTACTGGTTGACATTGTCAGAAAATATAAGAAACTCAGAAGCAACTAAGAAGAAACTGAGAAGAAGAAGAAACCCGAAAATGATGAAAATAAAAAGAGAAGAAGACAATGCAGCTATCGGGTTTGTGGTTTTTGGCTCTAACGTTATTCTTGTTCCCGCCGTGGAGCTTGTTGCGTTTTTTCTGTTCTTTCTATTTCTGGTATGATAGTGTTTACTGTTTGCTTGTCTGGATGAAGAAGAAGAAGAAGAAGAAGAAGTGAGAAAAAATTAATGAAAAATATTATATTTAAGGGCATTTTTGTCAAATCAAGTGAGTGGGGAGTGATCTCTAAACTTTTAACAAAATTAGGGAGTTTTTTCTAACAAAAATTAAGTGGGGACTGATCACAAAAGTGGAAAGTGTATGTGGTACTTTTAAATAAGTGTCCCTATTTTTTTCAATTAAGTTCGGTAGATTTTAAAAATTGAAATTATGTCTTATTATATAACAATACTAGCCTAAACCCCGTGCTATGCATGATATATTCACTTAACTAATAAATTAAAAATATATATAAATATGCTACTAATTTTTTGTGATTTCACAGATAAGTTATTATAATTTTTCATATTCTATAAAAAAATATTATTATTTTTAAAAGAAAATATTATTTTAAATAGTTAAGTAGTAATATTTAATAGTATTCATTAAAATAAAATTGCTATAGTACTTTAAATAAAATTATTAATGTGAAGAGAGCAACATACATAACATATGAGGGAATATATATATATATATATATTTATATACCAACACCTTATCCACTTCAAACTTTTTCTTGTAGAAGTCAACGACATTGATTTCAAGTCATGATCTAATTCATTTGGGTCAAGTGGTTCCACATAAAAAATACAAATCTAAACTATTTCAAAATATCTTTCAGTAATAAAATTATTTTGGTCCAAAATACTAAGATTCTTTATTAGTTTGAATTTTCTATATTAAATCAAGAAGCAGTTTAGAAATACATAAAATATTGTCTAAGAAATTCTTGTTGCATACAAAAAAAATTATAAATAGGGATAAAACTACAAAAGTTATGTAACACATCAAAATATGATATTTATAAAAAAAAACTTGGGTTATTTAATTAATCAAATAAAAAGGATTTGTAATGAATAAATAAAACTAAGTTAATTAATGAAAATGAAAAAAAAATTAAAAAGTAGTCCTAAAAACCAAGTAAATATGAAAGTGAAAAACTGGTGCATATATATATGTATATGTATATATATTATACATAAATTATTTACACAAAGGTAACTTGAAAAAATTGAATTAATTTGATAAAAAAAATATGAATAAAAACCACAACAAAATAATGAAAGTGAGAATAATAATAATAATTTTCAAAATTAGAATTAAAAGATATATTTTTCAAACATGATATTTATGGTTCAAAACAAAGAAAGAAAAATACATGTGAACTTAGAGAATATTGAATAAAAATATTAACCAAACAAAAATGAATTAAAATAAATTACAAACTAAACCAAATTATTATAATTGACAAAAGAAAGAAAGAAAAAAGGAAAAGAGAAAAAATAAGAGCAAAACTTTTAACTTAATTATATAAAGAAATACCTTATATATCCTGGTAAAGGTTCAAAACCCCAAATGACAAAAGTGGGTGTGAAAATAAAGGAAAAAAAGAAGTAAGGTGGTCTGCAAATAATTGAAAAGAAAAATACTTTCTAATCTTCTAAGTTTATCATTGTTAAATATAAATCATCTACTTACAATTCTACTGTAATATCTTTTATTATCAGCAAAATATTTATTCATCACACACACAAACACATGCACACACAAAAGAAAGAAAGAAAAACAAAGATTTAAATAATAATTGAGCAATAGATACATCTATACATGATGTTATGTTTCTCATGCGTATATTGAAAATGAATCAATATAAAGATGAAAAAAATATATGAATGCATAAATGCAATAAAAGTTCACTTGGAAATTTAGAATGAAAGAGTTATCTTGAAGAAGAAGGGGAAGAGTGGAAGTAGAGATAAATAAGTTATAATTTATTTAATTGGATGAAATTTATGGAATAACTTTTTTGTAGGAGTTCTTATTTCATTGCTCATAAATCACCTTTTGAATTTTAAATTTATTTGTTGAAAGAAAATCAAAGATAAGATACGATCATATTGGTTAGGATAATAATAAACAATTAATAAAAATTTTGAATTTGATTAAAAACCTCAAAATTCTAAAAATTTGCCACTTGGCCAAAATTGCAATCAAAATTGCATAATTATAGATCCCACAACGTTGTGCTATATATAATAGTACTAGCATAAACCCCATGCTATGCACGGTATATTCACTTAACTAATAAATTAAAAAAATATAAATATGCAACTAATTTTTTGTGATTTCACATGTAAGTTATTACAATTTTTCATATTCTATTAAAAAATATTATCATTTTTAAAAGAAAATATTATTTTAAATAGTTAAGTAGTAATATTTAATAGTATTCATTAAAATAAAAATGTTATAGTACTTTAAATAAAATTATTAATGTGAAGAGAGCAACATACATAACATATGAGGGAATATATGTATATTTATTTATATACCAACATCATATCCACTTCAAACTTTATTTTGTAAAGGATCAACAACTTTGATTTTAAGTCGTGATCTAATTCATTTGCGCCAAGTGGTTCCACATAAAAAATACAAATCTAAACTATTTCAAAATATCTTTTAGTAATAAAATTATTTTGGTCCAAAATACTAAGATTCTTTATTAGTTTGAATATTCTATATTAAATCAAGAAGCAATTCATAAATATATAAAATATTGTCTAAGATATTCTTGTTGCATACAAAACAAAAATTATAAATACGGATAAAACTACAAAAATTATGTCACACATCAAAATATGATATTTAACTTGGGTTATTTAATCAATCAAATAAAAAGATTTGATGAATAAATAAAACTAAATTAATTAATGAAAATGAAAAAACAAATTAAAAAGCAGTCCTTAAAACCAAGTAAATATGAAAAGTGAAAAACTGGTGCATATATATATATATGTATATATATCATACATACATTATTTACACAAAGGTAACATGAAAAAATTGAATTAATTTGATAAAAAAAATGAATAAAAACCACAACAAAATTAGAATTAAAAGATAGCTTTCAAACATGATATTTATGGTCCAAAACAGAGAAAAGAAAAATACATATGAACTTAGAGAATATTGAATAAAGATATTAAACCAACAAAAAGGAATTATAATAAATTACAAACTAAACCAAGTTATTATAATTGACAAAAGAAAGAAAGAAAAAAAGAAAAAGAGCAAAATTTGCAACTTAAAGAAATACCTTACACATCCTGGTAAAGGTTCAAAATCACAAATGACAAAAGCGGATGTGAAAATAAAAGGAAAAAATAAGTAATGTGGTTTGCAAGTAATTGAAAAGAAAAATACTTTCTAATCTTCTAGGTTTATCATTGTTAAATATAGATCATCTACTTACAATTTTGATGTAATATCTTTTATTATCAGCAAAACATTTAATCATCACACACACACATACAAAAAAAAAAAAAAAAGAAAGAAAGAAAAACAAAGATTTTAATGATAATTGAGCAACAAATACATCCATACATGATGTTATGCTTCTCATGTGTATATTGAAAATGAATCAATATAAAGATGAAAAAAATATATGAATGCTAATAGAAGGTAATGAAAGTTCAATTGAAAATTTAGAATGAAAAAATTATCTTGAAGAAGAAAGGGAAGAGTGGAAGTAGAGATAAATAAGTTATGATTTGTTTAATAGGATGGAATTTATAGAATAACTTTTTGTAGTTCTTAATTTGGTGCTCATAAAACACATTTTGAATTTTAAATTTATTTGTTGAAAGAAAATCAAAGATAAGATACGATTACATCGGTTAGGATAATAATAAATAATTAATAAATTTTTTGAATTAACTAGAAAACTCAAAATTCTAAAAATTTGTCACTTGACCAAAATTACAATCAAAATTGCATAATTGTAGGTCCTACACAATTGTGCTATAAATAATAGTACTAGCATAAACCCTGTACTATGCACGGTATATTCACTTCACTAATAAATTAAAAAAATATAAATATGCAACTAATTTTTTGCGATTTCACATATAAGTTATTACAATTTTTCATATTCCATTAAAAAATATTATCATTTTTAAAAGAAAATATTATTTTAAATAGTTAAGTAGTAATATTTAATAGTATTCATTAAAATAAAAATGCTATAGTACTTTAAATAAAATTATTAATGTGACGAGAGCAACATACATAACATATGAGGGAATATATATATATATATACTTACATATATATTTATATACCAAAACCTTCTCCACTTCAAACTTTATATTGTAAAGGTTCAACGACTTTGATTTCAAGTCATGATCTAATTCATTTGCGTCAAGTGGTTTCACATAAAAAATACAAATCTAAACTATTTCAAAATATCTTTTAGTAATAAAATTATTTTGGTCCAAAATACTAAGATTTTTTATTAGTTTGAATATTCTATATTAAATCAAGAAGCAGTTCGAAAATATATAAAATATTGTCTAAAAAATTCTTGTTGCATACAAAAAAAAAAATTATAAATAGGGATAAAACTACAAAAATTATGTAACACATCAAAATAGGATATTTATAAAGAAACTTGGGTTATTTAATTAATCAAATAAAAAGATTTGATGAATAAATAAAACTAAATTAATTAATGAAAATGAAAAAACAAATTAAAAAGTTGTCCTTAAAACCAAGTAAATATGAAAAGTGAAAAACTGGTGCATATATATATATATGTATATGTATATATATTATACATACATTATTTACACAAAAGGTAACTTGAAAAAATTGAATTAATTTGATAAAAAAAAAAGAAAAAAAAGAAAAAGAGCAAAACTTGCAACTTAAAGAAATACCTTACACATCCTGGTAAAGGTTCAAAACCTCAAATGACAAAAGCGGATGTGAAAATAAAGGGAAAAAAATAAGTAATGTGGTTTGCAAGTAATTGAAAAGAAAAATACTTTCCGATTTTCTAGGTTTATCATTGTTAAATATAGATCATCTACTTATAATTTTGTTTAATATCTTTTTTTATCAGCAAAATATTTATTCATTATACACACACACACACACACACACAAAAGAAAGAAAGAAAGAAAGAAAGAAAGAAAAACAAATATTTAAATGATAATTGAGCAACAAATACATTTATACATGATGTTATGTTTCTCATGCGTATATTGAAATGAATCAATATAAAGATGAAAAAAATATATGAATGCTAATAGAATGTAATAAAAGTTCACTTGAAAATTTAGAATGAAAGAGTTATCTTGAAGAAGAAGAAGAAGGGGAAGAGTGAAAGTAGAGATAAATAAGTTATGATTTATTTAATGGGATGAAATTTATAGAATAACTTTTTTGTAGGAGTCCTTAATTTGGTGCTCATAAAACACCTTTTGAATTTTAAGTTTATTTGTTGAAAGAAAATTAGAGATAAGATACGATCACATCGGTTAGGATAATAATTAACAATTAATAAATTTTTTAAATTTAATTAAAAAACTCAAAATTCTAAAAATTTGCCACTTGGCCAAAATTGCAATCAAAATTGCATAAGTGTAGGTCTCACACCGTTGTACTATATATAATAGTATAGATACATTAATCAACAGATATTTTGCTCCAAATTTAACTTATTAAAAATAAATTAATTCATTGTTGAATGAATCAATTTCTATTATAAAAAACCAAATCATTAAATTTTTGAATCAAAGAAGTCAAGAATTATTTGGTCAGTAATTAGTTATGAATTTAATTTTTATAACAAAAAGTTGATGAAACGGATACTTTGGCTTGAAAAATAATTTTGTGATTTTATTGAATATAAAATTTTATTTTAAGAAGCTTTAGTCGTATGCCTTAAAAGTTATTTAAAAATGAATTCAGCGCCTATTTTAATCTCCACATTGATTACAAGGATACAATTCCAATCTCATTTCATAAAGTAAAAGTCAAAACAATATTATATTTTTAATATTCATATAAAGAACTGAAAATAATTATAGCTAAGAGGAAAAATAAATAAAGGAAGCATATATAATGATATGGAGCATTATCATCAGTTTAAAAACTTCATTTTTCGTTTTTCTTTTTTTTATATCCAGTGCATTATTTTTTCAATCTTATTTTCGATGATGGAAAAAAAAAGGGTAAAAATATTATGATCTTTTGTGAGAGGTGAGAGCTCATTTTCTTATTTAAAAAAATTTACTAATTTTATTTAAAAGAAAAATATTTTTAAAACTTATAAGATTTTATATTTTATTTCAAAACTAAACTCTTGAAATATTTGATAAATTGAATTGTGAATCTTATAAACTCATATACAACGCAAAGGATTATTAAAGGAGAATAAAATAACCTATCGAAATATTTCTTTATTGAAAAATAATTTGAATCGGAGTTTTAAGTTTGTATAAATAATAAAGTATTCTGCTTGATATCAATTTAGGCCTCGTTTACTTTGTGATATGGGATGTGTGGTGATAGGATGAAATGAGAGATGTAAAGTAGGATTAGGATAATTCTATATTTTTGAAATTATGTTTATTTTGTGGGATGATATGAATGATAAAAGTGGATAATTGTATTAAATATTTACTTTGATGAATTATAATACTGTGATAAGTTATAAAAAACTAAAGTACCCATAATTAAAATATTTTTCTATTCAGCATAAAGAAATTAATTTTTTTCCATTTCAACACAACATCCGACTATTTCTGAAATATAAATATTTTAATAGTTTAATATAAATATTTAATTTCTTTATGCTATATCAATATTTTTAAAATATTTAATATAAATCTAACATCAAAATATAATATTTTTAAAATAAACTTTGCCTATTTAATAAAAATATATTTTTACAATATTTTTAAATATTTTTAAAATATAAATATATTTTTAATATGAACATATTTTTAATTAATTTTTAACTGTTTGATTGGCGCCACAACCAGAAGTTCTTTGAACTTGCGGCACCATTTAATCAGTAAGTATACTGCTGTAATTAATTATGAATAGTTGGGATAAATTTGTAACTTTTACTCATCATCCTACTTTGACCATTCTTCGGATAAAACTATTATAACTCCTGGGCCGGATGGGCCATTCTTCATCTAGTCCGCACAATGGCAGACTTGAGCTTATCTATCGGGGCCAAAACATCCAAAGTAAACATTGGATGAAGTGGAATATGATCCAACATCCCACTTCATCGGCCCAAGTAAACAAGTCCTTAGGGTATGGTTCAAATTGAACCATACCCTAAGGGCAAAAATCATTTCATCGGCTTCTAGAAGTTGAACTTTTGAAAGTTCAACTTCTAGAAGCCCTTGAAAATATAATGATGAAATGATTTTTGCATAAGGTAATAACAAAATTTAAATTGCAGATCTATGTGCAGGCGCCCTAACATTCCACCATATTATATTATAATCATTAGAATTAAACCGATGAAAGAACAAAAAGTAGGTGACTAAGGACGGCCACAAGACTTGCAAAACAAACAGCCATTTGCTATGTTTCAAGAAATGTAGCAATACTCTCAATAAATTATTAGACCAATATACGTCATTGTGGAGAAATTCTCAATATTTTATATATTACGCACACCTAATAAGAGTTAATGAAAATTTCAACGTCAAATTTCATATATATTTTTATGTATAAAAACGATACCATTAAATTTAATAATCAATCGATCAATATTTTCAATATCAAATTGTGCTAGTGAAATATTTGATTAAGTCTTTTTCTAATCTTAGATAATTTAATTCTTCATAATTTGAGTTCCATTACTAGTGTCTAATAGACAAGGCCTGGATCGAAGAAGGAAAAAAAGAAGCTATGGCCTTATTTGGTTTCATTTTCCTAGCTAGGGCATCCGTCAAAGAAAATAAATTTAAGCACCTCAATTCTTTCCCAAAAACATTATGGAAAACACCCACAAAGTATTTCTAAAAATCTCATTCTATACTAATTTATATATAAAAATATTAATATAAAATTATATTTTCACTTTCACTAATCAAAAGAAAAAAGTACCGATTTTATGTTTACATTATAAAAAATTTCCTCTTAAAATACCAAACACAACATTCTCTCTTAAAACAATCTCTAACAATTTTTTAAATAAAACCGAACATACATCAAATTCTCAAACTTCACTGCTCAAAATAAAACCAAACAAAGAACATACATCAAAACCACCTATACAATTCAAATTGGGGCAATTGGGGCGGGGATGAATTCATTAATCCAATATCCTCCAAAACATAAACATAATGTGAATTTGAACCGATACAAATAAAAGGTGCACAACTTTTCTTTCTCTTTTCCAATCAATATACATCCTCTCAAGAACTTGTTCTACTTTGCACACCACAAGAACTGTAAATAAATCTAAATCTTTCTCCCTCCTGTTGTCATATATTTCTCCATCCCAAAAACCTCATAATCCGTTTCATCATCATCGTCATCATCCTCATAATCCTCCTCTTTTTCTTCCTCCTCTACTTCATCGTATTCATTTTTCACTATCATGATCTCTTTCTTCCTACTCCCCATCCCACCCTTGAGCCACCCCACCACCTCCAACATACTCGGCCTATTCTCCGGGTTTTGATCCGTACACTTCATCGTGATCATGATTACCCTTTTCAATTCTTCGTGATCAAAATCTCCTTTTAATCTAGGATCCACGATGTGATCAAAGGCACCCTTTTGGACGTATGGGGTGGCCCATTGAACTATGTCGCGCTTGAGTCCTCCAGGGAGTTTTTCCAGGGGCTTTCTGGCGCTGATTATCTCAAGAAGCAATATTCCAAAGCTGTAGACGTCACAGCTTTCTGAAACTTTGCCCCACATGGCGTATTCCGGGGCTAAGTAACCTAGGGTGCCCTTCACTCTTGTTGTCAAATGAGAGACCCCTTCGGGGATCAGTTTGGCGAACCCGAAATCTGCTACTTTGGCTCGGAATTGGGAGTCTAGTAGCACGTTGCTGGCTTTAATGTCTCTGTGTATTATGTGGGGATTTGCCTCATGATGCAAGTAGCTTCAAAAGATAAAGAAACAAGAAAAATCAGAAAATAAAAGCCCGAATTTTACACCATTTCAAGTAAAGATTTACATATATGAATGTCTGACAGTGGCCTTTGCCCAATGACAAAAGTCTCACACATGTGTGAGATTATGGATTCAAACTCTAATTTAATGGCCTCCTAAAATACGTGTATGTATAAATAAAGGATATATATATGTGTGTGTGTATGAATGCTCAACCTTAATATATAGTAATCCATTGTTGTGTTTGTATACATAAAGGCTTTTCATATTAATAAGCTTAAATGCATCTTTGATGATCAAGAAAAGGATGAATTATAAATGGTATAACACTTAGGAAGAAGTATTGACCGAATCAATGGTGAAATATTGCAGTTCTCATCCTTTATTTCGATTTTTTTATCTTCTATTTCATATTATAAATAAATGTGAAGTGTATAATTTCTTTTTAATGAACAATTGGTGTGTATCAAAACAGGTAAAGAGGATATTGCAGTTCTCTATTTTGATTAGTATTTCATTTTAATATATTTGATATGTATTCATAAATTCATAAAGTGGAACAGATGAATCATCATTTGGAATAAAGAGGATTTGAGGATTTGAACTGATTGGCAAGAAGTCTAATTAAGGCAAATTACTTACGCTATTCCCTCAGCTGAACCAATTGCTACCTTCATTCTTCGAGGCCAATCCAATAGGCATTCAGCAGCAAGTTGTCCATGTAAATGAGTGATTAAGCTATGATTAGGCATATAATCATATACTATGAGCCTTTCATCTCCACCAGCATAATATCCTCTCAGACCAAGTAAATTCTTATGCCTAACCCTACCAAGTATCTCCACCTCAACCGCAAATTCCATCTCTGCTTTTGCAGTCATCGCCTTCAGCCTTTTCACTGCTATCTGCAAGATCAATAAATATATACAGCCTACCAAAACAAATATGAAAAATAATCCTTTTTTTTTTTTTTTTCTTTTCTATTTAATATGATAATATTTAAGAATATAAAGAGATTAAACAAAATTAATTGCCTCGACGCCTTTACTTGTTCGACCCCAATAAACGCTTCCAAATCCACCTTCGCCGATTTTGTTATTGATGTGAAAGTTGTTTGTTGCATGAACAAGCTCCTTCAGAGAGTACATCTCCCATGGGTAGTCCAAACTCTTGCTTGAGCTGATTAAATAATTAGGGTTATCAAATAAAGAAAGGAAAAAAAAAAAAAAAAGAAACTAAGACATGAGAGATGAATTTATTGCAAAAGAGAACATAAATACCTGATCTTAGGTTGTTTTTCAGAGAAGCAAAAGAAACAATATTTCGCGAAAATTTGCATTTTATTTTATTTTATTTTCCACCTCTGAAGTTTCAATGGAGCTAGAAGGGCTCAGCCCACAAAATGGAAGAGAAATGGTGTATTAGGAATAGTGGGGTTAATCAACAAGCAAGAAAATGGCAAATTTGTTTCGTGTATATCAATGCCAAATGAAAGGAGTTCCATGGAGAAGGACAAAATGCAGCCTTGGAAGTCAAGGACCACATAATTAATATTATTAGTGTGTAAGCATACGATGTACCCTTTTTTTAATAATTACTTCATTAGTTATATTCTTTTTGAAACTTAATTCCAAAGAAATAGTTGTATGATCATTTTCTTTAATGCTATGTTTGATTCATGGATTTTGGCATTTTAAATCCTCTATTTTATTTTCTATTCCATCTTTTATTTTATTTCATTAGTATATAATATGTGTATTAAAGGTTTTCTTATATAAATAACTGATTGGGAATTAAATACATTTGGAGTAAATATAACAAATTGGAATAGGAGATGGAGTAGGAAATGGAATAGATTATGCAAGGTGGGATTCTGGTGAGGAAAAGAAAAGAAAATACTGAGAAAAATATTTTTAATTGTTTGGTTGGTAAAGAAAATATTAAAGAAAGGAAAATTTTAGAAAAAAATATAATGTATTTAATTTAAGAAATATGAATTTTCTGCACAAGATGGTGAAGAAATTGAGGGGAAAACCTATTTAAACTCTTTCTCACTCTCCTATATATTCATCACCTCTTTTTTTGGCACCTTTTTTCCATTATTTTCTTTAACAATCAAACAAATTTGAGATTTTATGTTTCTTAATTTATTTTCTTTTTCTTTTTTCTAATATTTTTCTTTCCTTATCAAAATCCTTAAATTAAACATAGGTAAAATTTTAAGTTCGAGTACTTGATATCTCCATTTCGATCCGAAATTTTAAAAGTGTTCGAATTTAAGTATATTGAGAAAATTGCTGTTAAAAGTAGCGGTTAAGATTTGGCACACACCATTACTTTAAAGTTTTATTTGGAAACATTTAAAAGGAGCCCATCTGGGGAGAGGGAGGGAAACAAAATAACAAGTGACATTATAATTAATATAAAACTTGTTATTAGTTATATATATGAAGTGAAACCATTTTGTTTTGTTACGTACAATAATAGTTTTTACAAGCTTAATAGTGGCAAGAGTTGGATTTAAATGGTCATTATTGAAAATATTAGTGATACATATGTAGTGATAATCAAGTGACAATGATAATTTTGTCACAAATCACAGCGATAAATTTTCGTGTCAGTCAGTTGTCATTATACGTAAAAGTAGTAGTGGCAAATGGGTGGGTTAGATTGAGTTTTGTTTGGGTTTATGTGGGTTGGGTTCTACATGAGTTAAGACATATGGGTTGAAAGTGGGTTGGGTTCAAAATGAGTTGAGTTGTGAGTTGAGTTGGGTTGGGTTGGGTTTGAAATGATTCTAATAGAAAACAAAAAATTGATTTAATTTACTTATTTCAAAAAATTAATTTAAAAGACCAAAATAATATTGTTATGCCTTCTATACTCTATTTAATATATAATTTTATAATATAATGAAATGATTTATTAAATTAATTAATTTTTTTGAATTGACCCATTTTGAACTCATTTAAAACTCATTTTGAACCCAAATTTGATACATTCTATTTAAAACTCAACTTGCTCAAACCCATTTCTGAAATATTGAGCTCAACCCAATCCAAAATCATGTGGGTTGGGTTGAGCTCATGGGTTCTAACCCAAATTAACACACATACGTAAAAGTATTATTAATTGTCAATAATAACAACTTAAAATGCTAGTTTTTGTCATTATATTAAACTATACTGTGATAAAATAAAAATTATTTTTAGTTAACAAATATAATTAATAACACTTTAATAAATTCTTTACTTAATGTACGTTCTTAAGGACAATTTTCACAGTACTGTCAATTTTTTTACCACTAAAATTACATTTCTAATTTTTTTTGTAATGTTCGGCGTTCTAATTAGTAATTACCGTCTTTATCGTCTCTTTCACGTCTGATAATTTTGGTTACATACAAATGAAAGGAATTGAGGCAATATTAGGATATATTACAAAGTACTCACGAATTCAAATATCCTTGGAATTGCTTCCTTAGGTTAATTAGTTTATAAACATAATTAATTGGAAAAGAATGGTCATTATGTCCGGGAATTTTATATGCTGTTGATATATAAATAATATATATTGTCTACATACATAGTACTGCTTATGCTGCAGTACGTACTATTTGTCGACTATAAGCGACCCATTCATTTGACTATATCCAATTAATTTACAGCCTTAAGGCTCAAGGCAAAAGACAATTAGATGTTAATTCATTGCTTATATAAATTAAATTATTAATATACGTTTATAGCTGGAATGAGGTTTTGTCCAGAACTTCAATATAAATTGGGTTTAGCAGCCTAGCAGGCATAGATATCTCTTTGGATTTTTGGTAGAAGCTGAAGTCAGAAATTAAACTAATAAAACATGGAATTATTGGATTTTAATTAACATTATTACGAGTTATATGCTATAAAAATATCAATTATAAGTGTATGTGGATGTCTCAAGCCAAAATTACCGCTTTGTCTGTGGATATGGTCAAAATATTAGGACAACCGGGGATTACCATTTTTTTATTAGCCAAATCCGATTCGACAATTAATTTTTACGATCATCATACTTTATTATCTGTATTTAACATTATTTTCATCTGTATTGAAATTAAGATGAAGTATGATTGATGGGCCACCATAATTTATCATATGTTCTTAACAATTAATCGATTTGAAGTATGATTTACGATCACCATACTTTATTATCTGTACTTGACATTATTTACATCTGTATTGGAATATGATATATATTAAAATATTGTATGAGAGGACTATGTCATGAGCTGATTAGGACCATATAATTTAAGTATGTTTTTTTTTTAATTATTTTTTTCTTGTCTAATTCGATTACTAGCTTAAGTATTGAAAATTATTACTGAACTCCTCCAATAAACCCCTAACCATGTATTATATTTTGGGTCCTAAGCTCCACCATCCGATTTATTCCAAAGTTAGACCCATTTGACGACAAAAAGAATATAAATAGGCTAAGTTCATGAATTGCCCTTAATCAATATCCTGTAGTCTCAAAATAGGTAATTCCAAATCAATCAAAACAAATAAATTTTTGTAGTCCTTGGATTTTTTTTCCGTAAATATCCAACGCATCAAGTGACCTTTTTGCCCCTAATTTGACGTCTTTTTTCCAAACATATCAGGGAACTGCTTCTCCATCTCGATTCCCAATAACGATTTAAATCATCTATTTTATTTTCTATTTTTATCTCCTTTTTCATTTCATGAGTACATAATATATATTTAATATTTTTTTATAAAAATAATTAATTGAGAATCAAATATGTTTAGCTTAAACCCAAATAATTGAAATAAAAGATGGAATAGAGAATCCAAAGTGTCCTAGGTGAAAATGCTTGAAATTCCAATAATTTATCTCGGACAAAATGTGCATTATGAAGCTAGTTTGGCATTGAAGGTCGAGATAGTGAAGTAGGTAAAGAGGGCATCGAAGGATAAAGTACTAGCTGCTCTTCATTCACTCTATGGAATTATGGAAAGAAAAAAAAAATGAAAAGCAGTTTAGATTTTTTATTTTATTTTATTGCTGTATGATATGGATATTAATTTTTTTATATAAAAATAATTAAATAATAATTAGATACACTTAATATATATACAACAAGTTGAAAAAATGAGATGAAACAGAGAATGGAATAAAGAATCCAAAAGTGCCCCAACAAAACCTTATTTTGTCTTGTATCCAACCCCGTCCCAAGAAAATCCAATGATACCATCCACCCAAGAAAAAATACATTATTGTATTTTAATGAGCAAGTATATTAATAAATTAGTAATATAAATACATCACAATTCATATTAAATACATTTAATCCAATTTCAAATCAGACATGTTAATAATACACTAACAAATTTATTTATTAATTCCCAGCATGAAAAAAAACAACAAATTATTTTGTATATAATATAATAATTACTTTTATTATTTATATTGTTAATATATATTATTGGTCAAATTTGACTAGGATAAAACTCACACCCCACCCTAAACCCAATGAATATTGAAAAACATGCCCCTACCATATCAACCCATCCAAAAATATGTCTAATTTGGGATTGGTTGAGTTCTGATTTGGATTTTAGCTCATTTTGTTGCCGTCCCTATTTATAGTGATGCAAAATAGTGACAACTTATACATAATGTACTTTTATATAATTCATTATCAATTATGATAACTTAATTAGATATCTTTATCTATATTAAATTTATAAAAATTATTATTTTGATAAAATAAAAATTATTATTACGTAATAAGTATAACTAATAATAACTTTGACATGGCTATTTAACATATTACTACTTTGTGGATTATTCATTTCTATGATGGAGAACTTCAAATTAACTAATAATTTGATGGGGCAATGGCGACGAATTTGTTTTTTTTTTTTTTTTAAATTATAGTGATGCGTTGTTTTTTTAAAAATGAAATCGTTTCCATGTATGAAAACAATGATGATTAAAAAAAAGAAAAGAAAAGAAAAATGGTAACCTTAATTTTCGCCATGTGGACCTACAATGAACCAATTCCGTTTCCATGCGACCCTTTCAAGTAAAACGTCTGCAAATATTCTAATTGTATAACTTTGAGGGTAAATACAGTTTAACCCCCAAAATTCCTGTGTATTGCAATCACCCCTCTAGACTTATAAATTTGACATTTGCCCCTTGCACTTAAACTGACGTAGCTTTTTTTTTTTAATTTTTAATTTTTATTTATTTAGATAGAGAGATCGTCCGTAATTTGATTTGAGTACCCCCACGGTCTCGAATCCACCCTCAATTAGGGCTAGGATTCGGCCCCCACGTCCTCTCTTCTAGGGTCACAGACCCACACAACTGAACTCGACGAATAAACTGACGTAGCTTTTCCATGTGTTCAGTTAAAGTATTCCGGACAAAGTTGACCCTAAGGCTCTAAATATGCATTCCAATTGTTTTTGAAATCACCTAACTCAAATTTCAAGAGCTAATATGTCAAATAATTTTGAGAATTTTTTTGTTCCTTTTTTTTTTAATAAAATGTATAATTAATAGCTCTTTCAATTCTCAATAATTGTATTTCTCAGTCATATATAGTTGATCAAGTCATTATCTTTATGAGATTCAAGAGTTATAAAATTGTGCTAGTAAAACAAATTATATCTGTTGTAAAGCTATGGACAAAAAATATTTTTTGCTCTCAAATTTTCAACTTTACTCAAAAACTCTAAGGTAGTGATTGGTATGTAGGAATGGAATTAAGTGGAAATGGAATAACTTTAGGAATGGAATGAATTTGTGAAAGAAATGATGTTGGTATAGTTTATCCTATGATTGGTACGTACAATGAATGGAAAAGGAATGGAATCGCCATTCCTTTCTTAATTCCATTCTAATGATTGGTAGATGGAAATGATCACTAAAAATGGAATGAATTTTTTAAATAATCAAAATACCCTTTTGTAAAAAATTATTAAAATAAAAGTTTATCATAAAAATATTTTTTTTTGAGTGAGTCTATAATTATGCAGTTTTAATATTACTTTTAATATTATTCAAATTACATCAGTAAATATATGCATTTTATATGTTATCAACAAGTTATATATGCTTATGCAAAAAAGTATAAACACAATTTCTTTAAAATTATTGTTTTTAAATTTATAATTTAGCAAGCTCTTTTGAATTTTTTGATAAAATATAATTAAAAAATTTATAAAATACTTTATAACTAGAGTGCTTAACTTTTTTGTAATAAGAGAACGATTTATTGTACTCTTTATAAGTTTAATTTGAAAAGTTTTTGATAGAATGAACAACTCTTCATTTATTAATTTATATATATATATATTTTAATCATTCGAAGATATGCATATATAAATAATATTTTAAACTATATATATTCATTAGCATGACTAAGTCGATGATACTTCTATTTTTTTTATTATAAAAATTGATATCCGCATTATTATTATTATTATTATTATTATTATTATTATTATTATTATTATTATTATTATTATTATTATTTGTTATTTGTTATTTATATTTTTATAATAATTTAATAATTTTTATAATATTACTAAAAAATATATAATTAAATAAAAAATGTAGCAATCAAATAAGTTAGAATATAATACCAAATGTTTACAAAGTGAATATTTTTTTTTTCTTAAATATAAAAGTATTTTGTTAAATGTTTTAGTGACATAGGTTCATTCCTGATGGATTGAGAATAACTAAACCCATGGGGGATGGAGGGAATGGCTAAACCCATTCTTTTGGGAATGGGGATTTCAACGCGAATGGGCATTTCCATCTCTACATTATATCAATCATGGATTTGAGAATTGACTTGGGAATGCCCATTATATTCCCACCTCATTCCTGCATACCAATCATACCATAAAACTTACATCAGTACACTTTCTTATTCTTTGAAGAAAACAGGGTTTGGATAGTGAGTGTAAAATGGTACCTAAAAGTTTATTTTTATTTTTTTCCCTAGAAATTATTTTAACGATAAAATAGACACAATTAATTATAGAAAATACATGGACCATCGATGATTTTAATATTTACATTAAAGTAAGAAGTAACAATACAAAATAATTGAATATTAAATAATTAATTCCTAAAGAACATAATTGATTTTTAATGCGCCTATTTTTAATTTTAATATCAAAATCTTTTAAAGATTTGACACTCCATAAATTCTCACTTTCTTTTGTAATTTAATCAAACTCACAAATATTTACTTTGCCTTCACAAGCCTGAACGTTCCATAAACCATTTTTTCTTCTAACAAGGGGTAATTATATGTGATTCCACACAAAAGGCACCACGTAAGGGTCGAAAAGATTTCTCACAACTTCTAAGGATAAAAACATATCAAAAACTTCAGGGGGCAAAGTGTAATTAACACAAACTTCTAATAATGTTTTCTTGTAATCAACCCATATTTTTCGGATTAATCTATGACAAAATCAACAAGGTCTCCACTTGTGACATCCGGATAATTTGTACTAATACCAAATGATTACAATGCTAAATTGGCATTTAGTAATCCGTCCACTTCTGATTACATTTGATACCTTCCATTTGTCATAACTATAAGAAATTATATTCCTTAGTCGCCCCCAATGATTTCAGAAACCAAATTATGCAAGCAGATGAAGCAGCAGACTACACCGGCCGGCGATGATGGGGCGCGAGTCCGACGGAAAACTTCGTCCAGGGGCCACCACAAGTTCGTCGGCGTCCGCCAGCGGCCGTCGGGGAGGTGGGTGGCGGAGATCAAAGACTCTTTACAAAAAGTGCGGCTGTGGTTGGGAACCTTCGACACGGCGGAGGACGCCGCACGGGCTTACGACAAAGCGGCCCGTCAACTGAGGGGCGCAAATGCTCGGACCAACTTTGAGCTGCCTCAGTCAGGAGCCCCGCTGGAGAACGCCGAGCCGTTTTCTTTTGATGCAATGTGTCGAACGGAGGAGCCCGACGGGCTCGTCGGCGCTCTCAAGGCCAAGCTGTTTAATAAAAGGAGCTCAGGCTCGGGCTCGGGTTCCCGGGTGCTGATTCCAGCCAACGCTTTTTTCAACGCACAATTCAATTCAACAAGAGCAATGAAAAGTAATCAGGTTCCTCTGGCTACTCCTGTTGATCAATTACAGCTCAAAGATCAGCCTGATGCTGAAAAAATCAACATGGGCACGAGCCAGATGGCTAGTCCGGCGGGCACCAATTCGGGGCTGGTGTGGCCCGGCGAGCCCGAGTTGGCTTGGCCAACACCACAGGTGAACCATGTTCAGGTTCAGGATCAGGACCAGGACGGATTCTTTGTTAACACAGCCAGAAATTGTACGTGGCCAGGCCTGGATTTGGCATACCAGTGTAATCCCCTGAGTGAAGTGCTGGCAGCGGGCAAAACAGGGAATAATGTACAAGTCAGTGCAGCGTCCAGTCATTGGGTTCCACTTCCGGGGTTGGAAGGTCAACATGGATATCATGAAAGTAATAATTGGGTTAGTGGTGGTAATATTGTGTGGGATTCCGAGCTTCACTATGTTGTACCTTCTGTGCTGGGTTAATAAAAGCATAGAAAAAAATGATTTTAGGTTTAATTTAGGTTGACAGTATCATAGTTATATGTAGCAGATATTTTTTCATTGTACTCTCATATTGGACAAATGGAAAGAAAATAAGCAGAGAGAGGAATCGGAGAACTAGCTTCGAATCTCTTTTTCTCTCTAAAATATGACAGAAATTTGTGATTAGTAATCTTATGAGCGTGTGGGTGATCCAGAATGTTCACTTTTTTCCATGGAGTAAGTACATATGTATTTATCCACACTATGCAAGTCTTTCTGGGAATTGATTAGTATTTTTTAATTTATACATTTACACATTTATCAAGAATTTGTTAATGTTTGAATTTCACACCTCAATTATATTTATATGTAAGAGGGTAATGCTACCATGTCAATTCGTCACTTTGACTCTATGAATTATTGATTAGTTAATTTCCCTTAATTCAATCATGCTTAGTGGTGCAAGGTGAACCAAGCTGGTTCAGTTTGACATAAAAAACCTATGTTCGAGCTCGACACTATTCGAGTTTGAGCTGAGCCTATCGGCTATCAAGCTCAAGTTTGGAATCGATCCAAACTTGAACTTTAATGTAATGGTTTGAAAGCTCGCGAGCCGACTCATGAGCCTAAGTATATATATATATACATACATACACATATAAGTATTAAATAATATATAAACATAATACTTAAGAAATATCCTACGTGTTAAAATAATTTTCAAACTATAATTTATTTATTCACTTATATATTACTTACTAAATAATAATTAATAATTTATAAGATATACTAATTTATAAATATACTTAACCACTCAAGTTTAAATAAAGTTTTAATAACCATTTGGATCCAAATTGTGAATTTGTGAATGTTTTTCCTCGTTCCAAAAATATGAAATTGCATAAAGTATTTTTTTTTTATTTATACATACGCACGCTGAGTATTCTTTAAATTTAAACTCTCAATCTTACATTATATATATAAAATTAATGTCATTGAATCAAATGACCATTCAGCAAAATTATGTAAAGAGTTATTTCCTATTAATTCACTCAAAATTCGAAAGGAGGAAGAAAGAATAGGGACATTTTGCAGGATTGCACCTTATCCGATGAATTGTTAGATAATTTTGGTTTTGCTCCAGTTGTCTGCTGTGAACAAATTCTTTCGAGGAAAGCGACTCGTTTGATTTTGATTTAGGCTCACGACGAAATACAATTGGACAGTGATCCACCCGTCAATTTATGTTCATAGACCCCACGAGCAGAATTGAAGGGAACCTGTTTTGGATCTTTGATAGAAATTAAAAGGTGGAATTGTCAATGACGTAAGTTTCCAGTACTTATTTGTAAATATAATAATAGAAAACTTATTGATAATCTGAATGCTGACGTGGTATTAAAGAATGTCAACCATATAACATCGTCTGAATAATAATTCAAACTAGGAGTGATTTTGATGCTTGTGTCTACTATTGGAGATTGTCCAATAATTTTTTCATTTATTTGCTTTTTTATGTGGATGATATGCTTACTGTTGCAAAGCATATTTACGAGATCAACACGCAAAAGGCTCAGTTGAGCAGTGAATTTGAGATGAAAGATTTAAGTGGTGCAAAGAAAATTTTGGGAATGGAAATACATCGTGATCGTTGTACAGGAAAGTTGTTTCTATCTCAAAAAAAGTATATTGAGAAGGTTCTTGAGAGATTTGGGATGAAGGATTCTAAGCCTGTCAACACTTCACTTGTATCACATTTTAAACTATCAGTTTCATTGTCACCTCAATCAAGTGAGAAGGAGGAACACATGTCTCGTGTTCCATATTCTAGTGCAGTTGGGAGCATGATGTATGCTATGGTGTGCACTAGGCCTGATATTGGGCAAGTTGTTAGTGTGATAAGTCGTTATATGGCTCATCCTGGTAAGGAGCATTGGCAGGCTATCAAATGGATTTTTCGGTACTTGAAAGATACGGTGAATCTGGGTTTGTTGTTGAAAGTTGTGGGACTTCATTTGGAGGCAGAGTTGCTGGATATGTTGATTCTAATTTTGCTAGTGATTTAGATAGAAGACGTTCACTCACTAGATATATTTTCATTTTGTTTGGTAGTGCCATTAATTGGAAGGCTATTCTTCAGTCTACAGTTGCCTTATCAACTATGAAAGCAGAATATATGGTTGTCACTAGAGCAGCAAAAGAAGCATTGCGGTTGAAAGGTTTAGTTCATAGTTTGGGACTTGAGGAAGAGGTTCCTTGTGTATACTGTGATAGTCAAAATGCTATTCATCTTACACAGAATCAAATGTTCCATGAGAGGACCAAGCCTAGTGATATACGGTACCATTCCATTTGTGATCGTATATCTAATGGTGAAGTTCATATTGCTAAGGTAGCTAGTGAAGACAATCCAGCAAACATGATGATAAAGCGAGTGCCTATGCACAAGTTCAAGCATTTCTTTGATTTGGTGCGACTGAGTCATTTTGATTGATTACCCTTAGGGGTTTTATGGAGAGTTAGAGAGGATGTTTACTATTTTGTTTTTAGGTTGAGGTGTATTTGTGACTTGAACTTTTGATCCAAGGTGGAGATTGTTGTATTCATGGCTCAAAAGTTTTTTGAACAAAGTGTTTTGAGTTCCAACTAAGGCTATAAATGGATACTCAAAAATTCATTTCTTGTTCGTGTTCGTATTCGTATCCATTTACATAAAATTTATCCGCATCCATTTAAAGTGGATATTATCCGTATTCAATTAACATATATCCGATTATAAATGGATACGGATATGTTAAATGCGTATCCGATCAGTTTAATATCTGATCCGAATATATTTATTAAATAATATATTATTTATATTTTTCAATAAAAATCTCATAATCCATATATGTATATATATATATATATAAATTATAATTGAAGAATTGGGAAGAAAAAAGAATAAATTTAAAAAATTATTGTAATATAGAGAAAAAATTGAAGAATAAAGTTAATTAACATAATTACTATTGGTTGACTTTATAATTAATATACTTAAATGCCATTGTTATTATAAATAAGTACTAATAATCAATTATAAAGTCAATTATTAATTAAAAATTATTTTATTTGTTTGACTGCTTTCGTTTTAATAAAATTATATAGTTCCTTCTATTAATTAAAATATATATTTGTTATAGGTTCATAGATTCGCGTATTTGGATATTCATAAATGGATATCTAAATAATTATCATCGAATATGAATATAAAATAATAATTCGAATACGAATAAGTTTAATAAAATATGAATGCATTTGAATAATTATAATCGAATATGGATATTTCCGAATCCGATCGATACCCGATGGATACGAATTTAGATATCATTTTTAAAAATCCATCAAATCCATATCTGTATTCGAATATTCAAAAAATTAAACGAATATGAATATGAAAACAGTGTATCAAATCCGTTTAATATCCATTTACACCTCTAGTTCCAACTTAAGGTTTTTTGAGCTCCAGCGCATAACCCTGTAGGATTGGCATGTTTTGTGCCTTGGCTCAAAAATAGTAGAGCCTAAGCACAAGTTTAAGCCCTAGCTCAAATTTGTATTTGCTCGAGCTTCATAGTATTTTATTTTATAAACCTCTTTATATTGTGTTTTTTGAGAAGTATATTGTGTTTTTGAGAAGGGTTTCGGCAGCAGAGAAAATATAGAAATTTAGATAGCACTTTTATTCTTCTTCTTTTGGCTTTGGGGGATTCTTTTATAAGCCTTTTGGCACTTATAACAATCTAATAAAATTCCTCTCTTCTTGCTCGTGGATGTAACCCAATTGGGTGAACCACGTAAATTTGTGTCTTGAAATTTTCTTTTATGTACTCCAATTTATGCTTTAATCGTTCACAAAATTTACATATAAAATAAATAAAATATTTATCTATTAATCTTGTGCTAAATTAAATTTGTAAGATAGAATTTTGTGAGAGGAGAACTTAATATGATACTTATAAAATATTTTCAAAATTATAAGCTTATTTAGCGAGACAAAAATATGATAATAGATATTTTTGGAATTATCTTATGATATACAAATCTATATTACAATTTTGGGTAAACACAGCATGATATTTTAGTTGTAATAGATAATTAAGTTGATTGTATTAAAATATGATACAAAAGTAAATAAAAAACTATGAAAAATTTTCAATTGAATTAAAAAACTCAAAATTCTAAGAATTTGACATTTGGACAAAATTGCATAAATAGAATCTAAATTGTAGAATTAGATAAGTACAAATTTGTGCTATATATAATAGTACTAGCATTGTCCCCATGCTATGTACGGATCCTTTAAAATTACTGTATATTAATATAATTATTGAATTATAAATATAACTAAAATAATAACATAAAAATAAAAATATACTAAAAATATCAAGTAATTAGTAAAATTAAATTTAAAGTTTTAAAATTTAGTATTTAAAAGCTTGCAAAATATAAAGACATCTCATATACATTATGTCATTAAAAATAAATTTTAAAATTATTCAGCGAGAAGTTAAAAAAAAAATTAAAACATCCAAAAATAAAAATCTATGAATATGATTATGTACTTTATTAAAAAGAAAGAAAATATTATGTGATCAAAAGCTAATAGATAGTTGCATTAAAAAATAAAAATATATGAAAATGATATAGAACACAAGATTGATGGCTTGAAAGTTGTTAGAAAAAATTTAAAATTATAATGCTTTAAGATTATTTTAGACTTAAAAGAGGATGAGTATATATTAATCTAAAACTTAAAATATAAAGAATTAAATAATATATTAGTTGCCAAGGATTAGAAAAATCTTATTTAATTTTAGTTTTCAATTAAAAATCAATTAAGTCAAGACAAAACTATGTTATTAAAGATAAAAAAAATTAAAATAAAAATATAAAATAATTATAAAATTAATATTAATATTAGTATATAAAGTTTATAGAAAACTTTTAATTTGACTCACAGCTTAGCTATCGAATTATTAAGTCAAGAAAAAAGTTTGATATTGGTAATGCAAAGTTAAAATCATAATAAATTAATAAAGTAATTATAAGCTCAAAATTAATTTTAAATAGGAATTAGTGATACGATATGTGGATGAAATTAGAATGTAAAATAAAATATAAAAAAAATAAATTAGTATGTTCATTCTAAATTTTTTGGCACGAATATAATTGGATCTTCATATTATATTTAAAAAATATCAGAAAAAAAGTGAATCACAAAAAAAATTTATTAACCTTCCAAACAATAAAAATTTTAAAAAAAAATTAAAAAAATAAAGTTATATATGTATATATATATATATATATATATATTGATAGACTAAGTAATGTCTAGAGTTGTAAACTTAAAAAGTTAAAATGTGTATTTTCTATTGAAATAGCCATCTCATAATTTTTTTAAAATATATAAAAAATTATCTAAGAATATATATTGTTGTAGTATGTAAAATCTTTAAAAAGAGTTTGAATTGTACATATTTATACATACATAATTACAAATATATGAATATAAAATAAAATTGAATGACATACTTCTAAAATTAAAAATATTCAAAAAGTGAAATAAATTTTAAAAATATTAAAACGAAAAAATAGATCGCATTCTATCAAACTATAAACTTAGATGAGCAAAAAAAAAAAAAGCAAATTGAAAAATAAATTACAAAATTTAACAATAAATTAATAACTTGATTCAAAAAATGAGTAAAAGGATGTTAAATGTATAATAATTTAGATAAAATAAAAATTAAATGACAAAATTTATCAATAATTAAGGAGAAAAATGTAACTAATAAAAATAAATTAAAAGATATAGAATTTACAAATTTAATAGTAATAAAAGCTAAATGATAGACTTTATTTAGATTGAAAAGAAAATTATAGCATTAAAATTCAAAAAGTTTCTTCCATCATGTAATATACCTAAAAAAAAACCAAAAACAAAAAATTAAAAAGGTGAACAATAAATTCAAATAAATAATAAATACTTTGAATAATGAACTAAAGATACACAAAAAGAGCTAGAAGGAAAAAAATGCTAGAAAATAAAGAGGACACAAAAAATAGAGTGAAAAAAAAATGCTAGAGCATGATAATATAATGAAATGACTTTTGAAAGACTTTATATATGGTGATATAGATATAAATTTGTTATTAAAGATAAGAGAAAATTATGAAGGACTAATCAAACTATGGAGTTCAAATGATCAAGAAATCTTTCACATATTAAAAATAGAGATGGAAAATATTTTGTAGATAAAATGCAATTATTTTTTTATATTAGAAATAAATAAAGAATATTGTTCTAATCAAGAAAATGATTCCAAAAAATCAAATATCTTTAAAAGGAATAAATAATATAAAATTTAATAACTTAAAAATCAAATTTTAAATTTAATTATAAAATTCAAAATTTGGTCAAAATTGCATTATTATGGGTTCCACATCATTGTGCTATATATAATAGTATAGATAGATAGATATATTTTAAATTTCAAATGAAATAAAATTAGAGATAAGATACAATCATATCGGTTAGAAATAATAATCAATAAATAATGAAATTTTTTTAAATGGATTAAAATGCTCAAAATTCTAAGAATTCTTCATTTGGCCAATATTGCACAATTAGAATCAAAATTGCATACTCATGGGTCCTACATCATTGTGCTATATATAATAGTACTAGCATTATTCCCATGCTATGCACGGATTCTTTAAAATTATTATATATTAATGTAATTATTGAATTATATATATAATTAAAAATAACAATATAAAAATAAAATTATCGCAACAAAATGGTCAAATAATTAGTAAAAAGCAAATCTAAGATTATTCAATGAGAAGCCAAAAAAATATTCTAAACTTTCAAAGATAAAAGTCTATGAATATGATTACATATTTTATTAAAAAGAAAAAAATAATATGCAACCAAAACTAATAGATAGTTGCATTAAAAAATAAAAGTATATGAGAAGGATATAAAACACAAGATTGCTGGCTTAAAAGTTGAAGGAAAAAATTTAAAATTATAATACTTTAAAATTATGTTAGACTTAAAAGGCAATAAGTATATATTAAGTTAAAATTTAAAATATAAACAATTAGATAATACATTGGCTGCCAAGAATTTAAAAAATTTCTTATTTAATTTCAATTTTTGAATAAAAATCAATTAAATCAAGACAAAACTTTGATAGTAAAGAAGAAAAAATTCAAAATATAAAATAAATATATAAAATAATTATAAAGTTAAAATCAATATCAGTATATAAGTTAAACCTTTTATTGACTCATAGTTTAGTTATACAATAATTCTGTGAAGAAAAGAATTAAGAATATGTATTGATAAAATAGTATTTAAAATTTTTAAAAATAGTACGGATTATACATACTTATAAATACACAATTACATATATATGAATAAAAAATAAAAATTAAATGACATACTTTTAAAATATAAATATTCAGAAAGTGAAACAAACTTTACAAATACCAAAACCAAAAAATAAATCTTATCCTATAAAATTATAAACTTAGATAAATAAAAATAAGATAATTTAAAAATAAATTACAAAATCTAAAACATAAATTAGCAACTTAATTCAAAGAATGAATTAAAGGATACTAAATGTATAACAATTTAAATAAAATAAAAATTAAGTAACAAAATTTATCAATAATTGAAGATAAAAATATAATTAATAAAAATAAAATAAAATTAAAAAATATTAAGAGCAATTAATATATATCTCATCTCTTAAAATTATAAAATTAAAAGAACAAAAAAGGAATTTAAAGATTAAAAAATTAAAAAATGAATCGATAACTTAAACTAAGTAATAAACAAAAAAAATAATAAAAATTTAAGAAGTTAATAACAATAAAAGCTAAATGATAGACTTTATTTATGGTTGAAAAGAAAATTATAGCATTAAAATCCAAAAAATCTCTTCCATCACATACGTAACATCCCTAAAAAAAAAAGCATGAAATCAAAAAAGTGAAAAATAAAATCAAACAATCAATAAACTGTTTGAAGAATAAAATAAAGAGGCACACAAAGAATAGAGTGAAAAAAAAGAAGCTAGAAACTGATAGTATTAGTAAAATAATTTTGAAACACTCTATATATAGTGGTATAGGTATAAATTACTTATTAAAGATAAGAGGAAATTATGGAAAACTTTTCAAACTATAGAGTTCAAATGATCTAGGTATCTTCCACATATTGAAAGTAGATATGAAAGAGATTTTGTAGATAAAATAAAATAATTTTTTTGGTATTTGTGATAAACAAAGAATAATTTGTTCTAATCAATAAAATTATTTCAAAAATCTGGATATCTTTAAAAGGAATAAATACTTTTAATTTAATTATCAAAAACCAATTTTTAAATTTAATTAAAAAGCTCAAAGTTCTAAGAATTTTGAATTTGATCAAAATTACACAATTGTGGTTCCACATTATTTTGCTATAAAGTAATTGTAGAATAAATTTATCTATAAAATAAATAAAATATTTATCTATTAATCTTATGATAAATTAAATTTATAAGATAGAATTTTGGGATAAGAGTACTTAACATGATGCTTATAAAATATTTTTTAAATTATAAACTTATTTAGTGAAATAAAAATATGATTTTACATATTTTTGGAATTATCTTATGAGATTGAAATCTATATCACAATTCTAGATAAACACAACATGATATTTTAGTTATAATAGATAAGCTGGTCATATTAAAATGAAATATAAAAGTAAATAAACAACTAATGAAAATTTTCAATTAAATTAAAATACTCAAAATTCTAAGAATTTGACATTTGGCCAAAATTGAAAAATTAGAATCAAAATTGCATAATTGTGGGTCCCATACCGTTGTGCTATATATAATAGTATAGATAGATAGATAGATAGATAGATAGATAGGATGGGAATTTGCAAGATTTCAAATAAATGATGCAAATCCAAAATCGTTGGATTGGAAAAAGATATACATCATCAGATGAAATTATGTAGGTTCGGCCCATCACCATTCCAATATTACAAATAGTCGCATCAATTACTGATTGAAAATATGTTGCATATTTTATTTTTTCAGTCATCTTATATATTTTTTGCCTTAATTCAAATACAACATATTGATTATCGGTGGATTTTTACCGAACAATCCCCAACGATCTTTTAACGAGTTGTACATTTTAGACTATTAAATTAGGATCAAGAAGAGGCTTCCTATGCTCACATCAAATATACCGTGCAATTTTTTCCTTAGTGCTCAACTATTTTTAATAAATAATACCAAAGGTTTAAGAAAAAATGGATATAGGAATGAAATTTCTTCTTCTTCTTATTATTTTTTAAATTGACGCTACTACAGCTACCAACTGTTCAAGTGGGTTTGTCCAAAGGGCAACGACCCCCCCAAAAAAGAATACGTTGTGTAACAGTAATTCTAATCCTCTCCATTTTTTGAATGGGCTGCATAGTTTAAGCCATTGGATTTCTGAAAAATAAACTGGCGGCCCTAAAAGATAAACAGTATTCAACCTAGGAGGCTATTACAATTATGAGTACTTAGGGAACCCAAATTTGGTAATGGACCTCACAAAATATTATCTTAGTCCCAAGAAACAATAAAACAATAAACTAAAACTAAATTTAAACAATTGATCTTAAGCTGATGAGCTTAAATGTTTTTGGGCCATTGTTCAACACTATTGAAGTTTTGGGCTTAAAATTTTCTAACACATTTTGGTGTCGAGTTCCTTGCTTGTGGCCATTTGTTCCTCTCTATATATGGTTTTCCAATATTTTTTTTAACTTAATACTTAGATATAATATTTGAAGAAAATTTAATATGGACAAGAATGACTTCTCACAGCTCTTTAATTTGATTATATACCTTTATGTTATGAAAACTATTTTATTGCAATCCTCGTGAAATAAACTTTCAATGCATGACTAGAAAATGTAAAGAAATAAAGGGGAACACATACAATTTCTAACTTTTCTAAATAATGATATTGGTACTTGCGTAATACTATTCTTTAGGTTCAAATTAGTAACTCCTAATTTGTTTTTGCAAAGTCTCAAAATAGGGTTCTGTTTCTTCATATAATTTCTTTACCACTAAATTACTCTCCTCTTTAAATCAATGACTTAATACTATCAATTTTTAGTTACAAATATTTGCATGTTCAACCTTCGTATCAAAGCTTCATACCATATCAACTGAAACTATAACATAATTGGGATAGAGAGTTAAGATTCGATGACTTAGAGAAACCTAATGAAGCATATTCATCTAGTTTTTGCATTGCCATACTATTATTGGAGATTCACTACAGAAATAAACAAAACTTTTATTTTGTCATTTAATAATATTTTTAAATAATAATAATAATTATTTTGTCAGAATATAGTTTGACAATGATAAAAACTAATATTTTAAATTGTCACCATTAATAATAGTGACAACCTAGTATTATAGAACGGCTCAACCCTCAAAAACTTATGCTAGAAAGTTCGCATTCCTCATTACATATATAAAAGTAGTACATATCTGATTTAGCTCGAACGTAAACTGATCACAGCTTGACATCTATCATCAAGGTGTTGATCATAGAAGTTAGCTTTCTCTGCAGCATTTGAAGATTGACACCAGGATAATCGTGGGCCTAAGAAAAACACATGACCAAACAATTATAACCCAAATTAATTAATCATCATGGACGACATTGAGAAACCTAGTTATTAATTTGATTTCATATGTAATATTTTTATACCTCGGATTGGATCACATAATGTAACTTTCCATCAAAATCTTTTGAGTAATTACAACAGACGACGATAAGCCCTTCTTCAAGCAGCAGTTGGAGGATTCTTGATAGGGGAAGAAGGATTAGCCCTTCTGCCATGAAATCACCACTGATAAAGACTTCAACATCAACTGAACATCGTTCAACTCTTACAACAATAGGCAAAGTCTTGCCAGAGCTTCCTTCTTCAGAGTCGAGTAATTCATTTATTCATAATCTCTTTATATTATCCCTCTTAATCCCAAGTTCCCAGATATTATTCCGCAGATTTCTTATATACTTTGCAGCTTCATCAATTTGATCTGATGCGGAGCGCTTGCCCTTAAAATATTATATATTCAGAGTATTAGGGCAAATTAATGTATCAGAGTTCAAAATGATATATATGCAAAGTATTTAAGCCTCACCACGCTTTGAATGACCTAAAGAAGTGCCCAAAATAGATATATTCAGTACTCAAAATGATGTACAAAGTATTAAAAAGCCGTCTGGATAGCTTTCTAAAATGCATTTTTTCAATTTTCACATTTTTATCACTGGAAATACTTTTGTTTTAGTTCATTTTAACTAGAAATACAACCTATTTTTATTTTCAAGTCTATCCTACTATCTAGGGTTGTCAATGGCTTGAATTCAAATCAGATTATGCTGGATCCAAATTCGAATCCGAAAGTAATATGTCATAGCCAAATCCAATCCAATCCAAAATCCTATAGGATCTGTAGTTGGTGTAACCATATCTGAATTTAGATAAAAGTTAGATATCCATCGAATATAAAAAAAAATAAAAAATTCAAATGCTAATACTCCCAAAATCATCATATATTTATTATTTTTCCAAGAATTTAATAGAATCCAAATTCAAAACAGTCATTCTTAAAAAAATTATACAACAAATTAATGAATAAATTTTCAAATCTATTGATAACTTAAAAGGAATAATATAATTTAATTTAATCACATTCATTCACCAGATCCTTGCATTTTAGGTTCCGTTGTTGACAATAGTATACGTAGTTATACTTGATGTTTCATGAATCAACTAATTATAGATTCAAAGTTTTATAAAAAAAGAAACTCATTTTGATCAAATTGACATTTGCATTGCATTCTTGTCACATCATGGCATTCGACTTCTACTTATTATTCTCCCCACATCATTTTTTGTTATGAGAATAGAGAAATAAGTGATGTAATTATGATGTAAATAACCTCGAAATCTAACAACTTATATGAAAAACACCTCATTTGCTATATTGTATAGGAGTTCATTACTCCTTTTATCCAAATATTCACTTTAGCATTGCTATAGGACCCTCTGTGTGTGTAATACTAAATATATTCGAATTCGAATTATTAATGGATCGGATCGATCCATATTGATATTCGCTCTATTTATTTCAAATTATGAATTTTTTTAATTGGATCATATCTATTGAATCTTTATCGGTTAAATCCTAAATAATCGAATCGAATTCAAATTGAATTTAGATTAAACTTCGCTCCATTGACAACCATACTACTATCCTTTATCACATTTGTCAAAATCAATTAGATTTGATATAAAATCTCCACAAATTATTGTAACAATATTGAAATATACATATCTTTCCAAAAAATACGTCTTTTCATGCAAAAATATTATAAATAAATAAATTTTCAGTCCTATACTTATTGTACTCTACAGCTTCACATAAAACATGCATCCAAATATATTTTTATTTACACAAGAAAACTAATTAACACTTTTTCTAATTTTGTAAATAATGGAAATTGGAAATGTATCTTGGAACATATCCAAACGGCCATTAATCCTCTCCAGTCTCCACATCTTGAATGACCAGAAAAAATTGTCTGCCATAAAAATAAAATAGGCATAGAATTCATGGACGACCATGCTCAAAACAGAAATAAAAGAGGGTATAGGATGTATATATTGCTTGTTTAGAGAGAAACATAGGATATTTCTATATGCATTAATTAACAAAGCATCCAACATTCCTTATTCAAAATTGACTTAAATCTTGTTTTCAGCTGATTAAAAGGTGATTTCATCGTATATTCAAAGTATTTTTCATGCGTGAAAATTCAAGTTTGCATCACAATATAAACATGCATCTAACCACACATAAACCTAAGAATTAATGATGACCAAAATTAAGCTTAAAATAGCAAGATCATATAATAAAAAAATAAAAAAAAATTAAGAAAGGAAAACTCTTCTGTTCACCTTGAGATACTGCGGAGGGAGGACTGAACGGAGAGAAGCATAAAGGGTGGCCATTTCTTGCCTCCTTTGCCTCTCAATATCCCTATGCATTCTTTTTCTGTGCAGCTCCTGATTTTCAGGCAGTTTTCCATTTTTATTATTTCCAAAATAAACTTCTTCATCTTTTGGCCAATCAGGATATAAAACATGATCGTCCAAGCCCACATCCCATATTGTCGGATCTGGACAAGGGATGGAAAATTCGTCATCTTGTTGTAATGGGAAAAATGAACAAGAATTACTGTTCATTTTTTCAACTGATTCTTTTTTTTTAATTTTGTTTCGTAATGATTCAGTGAAGGGTGTGGAATTATTACAAGAAAGAAGGCAGGTTTAGTTATTAGGGTTTAACTTAGATGGGGATTGTTATAATTAATAATGGGCATTAATTTAATTACATGATAAGGATTCTTGAAATTTCTTGGTATAGTTAAGAAAGTGATCCAATATTATATACATTGATGCAACTGTTGAGTTGGCGACTGTGCTGTGTGCATAAGAAAAAACGTAACCCGGCAGGATTTCTAATTCGCATTTGGTGGACCCGTTTCTTTACCTACTAATAGTTTTTGATTTGATAAAACTTGTAAAAAAATTTAGATAACCTGACCACGAATCATTCAGTAAGCTAACAGATATTCATTTGACTTGTCGGATTTTATAATATTGATGTCTTATTCTTGGACGTATTTGATCACAAATTTATTAGTTTTATTTCTTTTAATTTATTGTCTCTATGCATGAGATTCCACTAAAAAGTAAAAAATTGTGGAATATTTTACCAAGTGATCACGTACCGTTTGCATTTTCCCTTTTTCATCTTCCTAGTGGGTTTTTTCTTTCCCCCAAAAAAATTGAGTTCCATTTATATTACTATTTATAATTGAGGTAAGTTAAGTACTGATCACATTCAATTTGATTTTGGTTGGATTGATGCTCGAGGTCGACTCAAGGTAAAAGAGTGGAACATAGAACAAGGTAAACTTCTATAGTATGAATTACAACAAAGTACTAGGATTGTTGAGAGTTATCCAGCAAAAATTCTTCAATGATAATGAATAAGAATAAAAATGTGGATTGCTTGAGATTGTGTACCTGTAGACATGATAGATATTACGTATTTATATTTAGAGCTGGCAATCATGTTGTGTTGAATTGTTTCATATCAAGTTGAAATAGGAATATTATAAAATTTTGCTCAATCGAATCCAATCCAAAAAATACACAACCTAAAAAGTCTCAACCCGAACCCAACTCGAAGTTTTCGTGTCAACCAAATAAATCCATTTCAACTTGTGATTGTTGTTGTTGTTGTTGTTATTATTATTATTATTATTATTATTATTATTATTATTATTATTATTATTATTATTATTATTATTATTATTATTATTATTATTATTATTATTATTATTATTATTATTATTATTATTATTATTATTATTATTATTATTATTATTATTATTATTATTATTATTATTATTATTATTATTATTATTATTATTATTATTATTATTATTATTATTATTATTATTATTATTATTATTATTATTATTATTATTATTATTATTATTATTATTATTATTATTATTATTATTAATCCATCTAAAAAATTTGTAATATTTTTTATCCAATTTAAATTTTAATTTAAAAAAAATCAAATTATGAAAAGATTTTTGAAAAAAATCAACTTATCCTAAAATTTAGAAAAAAATCAACTTTATATTCCGATAACCCATATTTTGTATCATGAAGCAATTTGATAATCATACTTTATGTAATTTTCTATACAACATCAACAATAGCAATATTGAGTTCATTACAAACCAATCTAGAGTTAAATTATTTAAAACTAAGATCAAATCATTAATTAAATATGCAAAAAGCATAACATATTCCAATTTCTAAGTTCAGATATATCTCTTTATTATCATTCTCTTCTTCCAATTGAGATTTAGTCCATCGAATAAGCACGCAAAAGTATTAATTCATAAAACATATGCATACATATATTTTTTTTCCTTTCTTAAATATTTGAATCGTGTTAGGTTAGGTTGGGTTGGGTTGTATTAGGTTGGTGCGTTACCCGATAAAATTATCATGTAACCCAAAATCCAACCCGAACCAATTCAATTTTTTTGTGTTGCTTATCTGTCATCTAATATTGATCCAACCACCCCCAACCCAAACCTAGTAACATCATATCGATTCGTATTGTATTATCGTGTCGTGTCAAAAATTACCATCCCTATTTATATTAGAGTATCATTTGACAAATTAATATGTGATAGGTGATGTCAAATAATTTGGAGCGTCTGCATCCACGTAGTTTTTTTTTTTTTTCAATACAAAATAAACACACTAAGAATTTGACATGGTTCAAACCATGTATTTCACACAATAAGTATAAGGATGATGACATTGGACTTAATCAATGAAAAAAAATAAAGGGGATCATGGCTCATTAAGGATAAAACTGACATTTTTATGATATTCCCTTCAATCATAATGACTTTAATGAATATGATAGTGATAAGATCAATTATGCCTAGTTAATTGTCATTACTTTTAATAATTAGTCATGTGCATGTTAACAATTTGATCAATGACAACATGAATGTAATCACAATATATAATTTCCGACAATTTTTGTTGCTAGTAGTTGTCATATATATATATATATATATATCATTAATGTCAATACCTAAAACTTATACACATAATTCTTATACCATAATAATTTTAATAATCACTCATCATGCATATTAATTTTTTCATCATTGAGCTTACAAAAATTATTATAATTGCAACATATATATTAAGAAATCATTAGAACTATACATCATTTAGTATCTTGGCATTAATATTATTTTCTCATGTAGGGTACTTTAATATTAGTCAATTAATTAATCATAAGTTGTTGATAGTTGTCTAAAATTGATTATACACTTTTAAATTAATTTTGAAGAATATTTGGTGCTATTAGATGCTCTATTGATCTAAAACTGGTAAATGTTTCCGCTATTTTTTTTCCGAAATGGAAATGTGTACCTTTCACTGATCAAATATAAGAAACACATACGCACACACATATATATATGTATGCATTACGTTATGCAACAGTATCTATTCTTTAGATTTTAAAGAGCTACTTCTGGCTCTTCAGGTGCCCTTTTTATATTTTGTTTCTTTTATAGCTATTAATTATGGTTAGAAACTCAAATCTTTTCTTAACAATTAAAAAAAAATCAAATTATTCGATATTCTATTTAAAATCAATTATTTAAAATCCGTCTGAGTTTAATTAGTAAAGCATAACAGATCAAGTTGAGCTTCTTTTTTTTCAGTTTAATAAAATTTAAAATTTGGTTTGAGCTTGATTTTATTAGTTAAAAAATAATAAATTATGTGTAGAAAATATCAAACTGCTTGAGGTTAATTAATTTGTGTCCGGTTTGATTAAAATTTAATTAGTTAGTGATCAAATGAAATCCAAAACAACTTTAAATTCAATGAAAAAAAATATAAATTCAAAATTTAGTCAGTGACCAGCAGTTTGGTATGTTCTATTTTCATTTTCAACTGTTTTTACTATTTGAAAATGACTTTTCAACAACTTATCATTATTTTTACCAATATTTCAACTCATTTTCATCTCAAAATACATTTTTTAATATCTTCTCTTTCTTATTTATTATTACTATATCTCTCAACTTATAACCTACTAAATCATATATAATCATTAATTTTCCAGCAAACTATTCAAATACAAATCTATTTTCAATTCATTTACTTCAACTAATATTTTAAATTTAAAAAATATTAAAAATAAAAATTGAAAATAAAAAAACAACCAAACTCCCTATAAGCAATGTTTTCAAAACCGGAACGGACAAAGAACCGGCGACCTTAATGGTTACTGGTTCGACCGGTATGATGTCATAATGACGTAATAATTATATTTAATTTTATAAATATATATAATATAATTAATATATTGCAAAAAATAGAAAAAATCCAATAATATAGAAATAAATAAAGAAAATTTTCTCCATATTTTAGTCATTTTTTTTCCTTCAAATATTTCTTTCAAAAATATCATTTCTCTATTAATTAATTACAAATATATAATCTAATTCAAATAGTAACACACAACTATTTAATATTAATACAAATAGTTATCCCTCCAAGTTTCAAGTTCAATATTTAATAAAATAGAACAAGTTTTTCCACTTGCAGACTGCATCAATAGTAATTGAGCAGTGGAGATGGAGGAAGAAAGAAAAAGCCTAAAGGACATGAAACAAGCAAAGAAATCAAGAAATTAGGATTTGATATAAAAAGTGGGAGTGAAAAATAAAAACCCTACGCGAAAGTCATAAGTAGACCAGATTAATATGCTATCTTGGACCTTGATTTATGTTTTTTTCCTAAAAAAAACAGAAAAACAGAAGAAAAAAAAAAAAAAAAAAAAGAGAGTGAACCGGTCAAATTATGACTGGTTCTTAGGTGTGATTCGGACCGAACCTGCCACCGGTCACCGATCGAACCGGGCGGTCCGGTCCGATTTTTAAAACCTTGCCTATAAGTATTTAGCTCGACCCAATTTCACTAGAACTTTTCAACTACTACATTTGTCCATATGATTACCCCATGATACCCAAAATAATCTAGCTAGCTAGACAATTTTATTTTATTTTTTTTCTCTGATAAAAAAATCTAGCTTGCTGGGGACAGGGGCAAGGATGTCGACGTTTTGGTTTGCACTTTTGACTTAAAAAGTGCCTTTTAACTTTCCATATAATTAATTATATATAAAAAAGGGGTAATTCTTCCCTGACCAGTACTATGAGGGTGGGAGAGTATGGGACTAGACAACTTTTCCGGTTATTGTCAATAAATCTAATTCTTGGATGTTTGAAAAGGTTACAATTTAGGTAAATAAGTGTTGGATTTTTTTAATTTTTATTTTTTATTTTTTATCAAGAAGCGTTGGATTGTTTGTGTTCTATAATATTATTTTTTATTTTATATTAAATAAAAAATAAAAAATGTGATTGTAATATTTTCAATAAAAATATCATCCTTTTTCATTTCGTACCTATAAACTAGCATTTTCAAACTTATACTAGTTATTAATTTAAACAAAAATAATTATCCACTAATTAATTATATATTATTTTTCTATCATTTCAAGATATTGGGACTCACATAAAATTTAATACTAATTCTCTATTACATTATTATCTACTAACTTATTAAATAAATATTTCTTTTTTTTTTTTAATCTCTTCAAGACAATAGGGCCCACAATTAATTAAATAATATTTAATACTATTATATTAAAATATTTAACACTATTATATTAAAATATTATTTTCAATCCATCTTTTTTCAAAAATTTATAATATTAATCAGTCACATTTTTATTTTCATGTACAAAATAATGATAAAATGAAAATACATTTAAAAATAATAAAAATAGTTACAACCAATCCAGCCCTAAGGGTTTGTTCGGTTTTGTTTTAGGTATTTCGAATTTTTTTTTAGAAATACTGAATTTTGAGTGGGGTTGTAGAATGTGATAAATATTTGATTTTATTTTAAAGATGATTAGATTTTATTTTAAAAGAGAATGATGTATTTTCTTTCATTTTTTAAGATAAGATATTTTATACTATAAAATATCAAATCAATACTTTTTCTATCGTAATCTTGAACATGACATCAAGGAAGACATTAAGTTGGGGAAGGAAATTGTCTTCATGCAATCAAAATTGCATTGAAATTTCTTTTTATTTTATTTTCCTTTTTTTCTTCTCAGGGTAATTTATGCACTACCAAAAACTTAAGTATTTGCTATGAAAATATTGCTATGAATTTAATTTTGTAGCTATAGCTACAAAACATAGCTATGAATTTTTGTAGTAAATATAATTTTCTAATTATAATAAATCAAAACTATTAATTATCAATTTGCAGCATTGTACTTTCAAAGCGTAATAGATTAGTTATGTATCATTTGTATGAAAAATTAATATATATATATATATATATAAGAATGATCACCAGCTACAGATTGATCATAACAATGATTAGTTATGAGAGTATCAATTCTGAACATGATTAGGATAATTTCGTACCCAAAACTACGAATTTTAGTTTAAGCTACAGATTAATGTAATTGATACCTTATTTTTTGTAGTGATGGAGTATAGCTCGCTTCAATAAAACACACTAATTATTGGAAGTAGTGACGAGCTCACGTGGTCATAAATCTTTTGATCCACTTGGTGTACTGATAAAAACATAATATATACAACTAGTGCAATTAATGTATATAATGATTTTAGGAATAATACTATATATTCATGATCAAATAAAATAACGAGAAAATAGAAAAGGAAAATATAAAAATACAAAGATTAAGACATAAAATTATATCATTTAACATTTTCCGGATTGAATTCCAACATCCAAACACAATATGAAGTCCTAAAAAGAAACTTTCAAGCTTTAATCCCATCTTGAAAGATTATTCCCATGATAGCTAATTTAAGATCACTCCAAATAAAAGATTTCAAGTAAAGTTGATCACATTGGCCAATCTTTCTTGCAGCTCCGGCAGATTAATGTATGTTAGATCATCAACCTGTAAATGGGGATCAAATGAAGCTTAAAATAAATGATGCAATCCATAATTATTCCGTAAATTAACAAACACTAATCCCTATAATTCACCTGAGATTGGATTCTGCAGAGACATCTCTCATTTGCTTTAGTAGAAATACAGCTAACAATATTAAGTGCTTCTGTCTGGAGCAATTCTATGAGCACTCTGGATAAGGGAAACCCATTATCTTCCTCTTCGATCCCACAGCTGATTAAAATCTCAACTCCATCTCGGCAAGAATTCACAGTTACACAATTGGGCAACTTAACACTGTCTGAGCTTCCATTTTCAGAGCTGCCAGCTGACGAATTAGACAACTTATCTCTTCGCATTCGCAACTCTTTGATATCCCTTTCCATTTGTTTTATGTAATTTATGGCCTCGAGTATATGATCAGAGATCGAGCGCTTTCCCTTATTAAAAATATTGAATAATTAGAGACGAATTTAAAGGTGGCAATATGAGTTGAGTGTAATATGAGTTTAATTATATGAGTTGAAAATGGGTTCTATTAAAAGCATATGGAACCGGTTTTGAAATGAGTTCTAATAACAAAAAGCTTTATCCGATTCATTTTTACTTATTTAAAAAAAAATAATTCACAGGATATATAATAGTAATACTAATATATTTTTTGCACCTTATTCAATGTATAATTTTACAATATAATGAATGATTTATTAAATTATATATTTATTTTATTATTTTTTTAAATTCATTTTGAACCCATTTTCAACCGAAAACCTAATAAAACTTGTTTAAACTCAACATTTCATTTCATTTCATTTCATTTTTAAACTTTAAGATCCAACCCAATTCATAACCATATATATATGGGTTGGGTTTCAAACCATTTTGCCACATTGCCCAGAGAAGATCATTGCTATATATTAAACTTTCACAAAATTTTTGTAAAGGAGAATTAAAAGGAATTAAAAAGGGTCATAACTCTTAATTATACTTACCCTGATGTATTCAAGAGGAAGAAGGGATCTAAGGGAAGCAGAAAGAGTAGCCATTTCTTTCCTTCTTTGCCTCTCAATATTTCTGTGCATAAATTTCCTGAGACTGAAGTCATCTGTTTCTTCACCCTTTCCCAAACCTGATTTTGATCTTTTTTGGCTTTTTTTGGTAACAAAATCTGGTTCAAGAACTGAAGGCTCCTGTAAAAGAAGCTCTCTATTTTGTAAAGGAAACATATTAATTTTTTGAATTCCAGGCCAAGTTCTTCAGATGTCAATGGAGCTTACACACACACACACACACACACACACATACACACACACACACACACATATATATATATATATAATGTAAAATATAGGGAAAGATGGTGAGATATCAATTAAAAAATATGGCTCTGATGAAATGCAAGATTTATTAGCAAAATCGTGATCAGCAATTAGATTCAAGAAATGACCCTACTGTCTGCACACACACAATTTTTTACATGTTCTGGAAAATCGCAAAAGGATTTGTCGCTTTCATCATTTCTTTTATATGTTTAGTACTAACGATTATTATCACGACATAATTATTAGGATACAGTAAAGTCCATATGTTCTGCAAAACAGGTTTTGTCTGAATCTTAATTACAAGATTTAATCTTCACAATTAATGGATTTATGGCCGACTGACCGACAGCTTGTGGGAATCAGAGGAAAAACGACGAAGAAGTTACATCATCGAGAAATGTATTAATAAATCATGATTAGAATATTTTGTTTTGCCCCCTTAATAATTTTTACAAACTAAATATTGATAAGAATATTTTTTTAAGTTATTACTGTTAATAATGTTACTGTAATTAAATGAGAATCGAAATCGTTGTCGCTATTGTCATCATAAATGTCTCATTAATTACCAATTGTGACAACTTAAAAAATATTAATTCTTGTTACTATTGATCATGTTGTGATAAAACAAAAATTATTGTCGATCGCTTAAAAAATCATAAGTGACAAAACAAAAGTTATTGTCACTTAATATATACATGTTATTAGTGGCAATCTTTTTTTAGCGATCACTTATATTTCTCCCACTAAAATTTTACTTTTTTTAATATGAATTATGTCATACTACGATCATTCTTATATATATTCAAATAATTTATGAATAACCAATAAAAAAGATAATGTTAGTGATGAGCAAATAAATGACAATATAAAAATTATCATTAGTAATATCTATTAAATGATAATGATTTTTTATTATGTTAGTAGTGATATTGTTCGTGTGACAAAAATATTTTTTTGTCGCAATAGAATTTAACATGAGAAGAACTGATTTTTCTAAATTTTCACTATTAATATTTAATGACAATTATATTGACAAATGTTTTTAAGTTGTCATTATTGTCATTAGATTTTCACTATATATTGACTAATTACCAGTAATGATAATTTAAACACAATGCTTATTACAATTAAGCTTGAAAAAACCATTACTATAGTAAATAGAACTTTTTGCTACTTAATCTGTATAAATAATTTGTGACCTACTATTTTTGTGACTGTATTTTTTTTTTTTTTTGAGTGAATATGCAATTTATTTTTAACACTATTAATATTACAAAATAAATATTTTTATAATTCCCTTAATTAATGTTCAAGTCAATGATATAAAATTATATGTTCAAGTCAATGATATAAAATTTCTTGAATATATATTATATTTGTCCTATTATAAAAGACTAGGAAAAAAAAATTGAACAAACAAACTAAGCTAGAAAGATTTTGTTGTCTAGCTAGAAATGGGATATACAATATTTGACTATACATGAATGAACAAACAAACTGAGCACCAATTTTCATAATTTATTACTTTCAGAAAGTCAATTATAATTAAAAAAGATCTTTAGCAGGAAATTTGCATCAATCTCCCATCAAAATTTGGTTTCTCGCACTCGTGTTCCTAATATTTAGATTTTGGCACCAAAAGCCCCCATCTATAATCGCTTGGCAATTAATTTTGATAAAGTTTCTTCTTCACATGAAAAACTTACATTATGAGAAAAGGTAGTATTAATTAGTAAAAAAAGGTAAGTGGAAATATAAAATTAATTAACAACAATGACACATACTAAATGATTTATTTTTATTTTGTCACAAATGATATATTTAAATGAAAATAATTTTTATTTTATCACAATATAAATTAATAATGATAAGAATTAGTGTTTTGAGTTTTCACTATTGACAACTGAAATGAAATCTTTAGGATAAATCAATGTAATTTTAGAGGAATTAATGAAAGAAGATCAAATATAATTATGGATTTGTGAATTAAGACAGATTAAGAATTATCACATTTTCTTCCATGCATTCAGATAAAAAATTTCTAAAACTCTTTGACTCCCCAAATTCTGAGTATCTTACTTTCACATAATTCATAGGGCTCAACAAGCAGCCAATATTTCATAATCAAAGGTGTCACACTCTTTATAGTAATGGTTCTTATATCATACTAATAATCAAAATATGGTCGAAAGATTATCAAAGAGGCTTCTTCCTACACTTCATCTAAAGGTGATGTACTTGTATAACAACCTAGAGACAATAGAAATTCTAATTTATGATAAGAATTTTATTGTCAAATAGGTGTCACACTATTAGGATCAAGCTTCAGCTTGAGATTGTTGCGCTCCGTAAGCGCCAAGGGTTGGGTGGTTAGACCCAAAGTCAAAGGATGATGCTAATAATAAGTCCAATAATCACCCCTTAGCACCAAACTAAGGACTCAAACACATGACCTCGCTCTGATACCAATATTAGGATCAAGCGTTTACTATTAGGCTAAAAGCTATAGTCTTTAACAAAGGCACAACTTTAGTTCCTTTATATATCTGGTAGCGCAAAACACCATATAAAGCCACAATCAGCTTGAAGTGATTGCGCTTGATAGGTGTCGTGGGTTGGATAGTTAGTTCTAGAGTCAAAGGATGATATTAACAATAAATTCAACACACACTGACAGAATATGAGAGAAGAATTCTCATTTTTCATGTATATTGAAATATACAGTGTATCAGTGTATATATATACACAGCAGCCTCAAGAATCTAAGAAAGGAATGTGGCTAATAAAATAATGCTGACATGGAAGAAATAATAACAAACCCTAACAATTTACAACAGAAAAGATGCTTTCTACATCTCTATCCATTATGTATGTGTAACACCACCCGCAAGCTGGGAATGGATATTCACGAGGCCCAGCTTGAAAGTGATCAACTAGAAATGTGGCACGTTAAGTGCCTTTGTATAAACATCAACCAATTGGTTATCAGAAGAACAAGGCATGAGAAGAATAAGGCCAGACAAAACCTTTTCTCGGAATATATGGCAGTCAATCTCGACATGTTTCATCCACTTATGGAAGGTTAGATTGGCAGCAATTTGAAAGGCAGACTTATTGTCACAGAACAAGAGGGCAGGTTGAGAAGTGTAAAGCTGAAAGTTTTGGTGAAGGAAATATAGCCATTGGATTTCATAAGTGGTCAAATCCAAGGCACGATACTCGGCCTCAGAGGAAGAATGGGAGATAGTTGGTTGCTTCTTTGCCTTCCAAATAATGAGTAAAGACCCTAAGAAAATGCAATAACCCATTATTGACTGACGATTATTGGAACAACCAGCCTAATCGAAATAGCTAAAAGCTTTGATAGTAAGTTCAGAGGAAGCAGGAAAGAAAGTCCCTGAGCAGGTGAAGCTTTAATGTAACATAAGATATAATTGGCTGCTTGTAAATGAGATGTCATTAGACATGTCAAGTACTGACTAAGTTGCTGAACTGCATAAGAGATATCAAGCCTGGTGGAGGTTATGTCCAGAAGACATCCAATTAGTTGTCTATATGAGGGAGCATCGGCCAAGGGCGAGCTATAGTTAGCAGAAAGCTTGAAGGAGTGGTTCATATGAGTGCTAGCTGGTTTGCTACCAAGAAAGCTAGTGTCAGAAGGATATCGAGGGCATACTTTCATTGATAAACTGAAATTGCGGTTGATAACCGAACAACTTCAAGGCCAAGAAAGATCACAGGTTGCCAAGATCCTTGATTTTGAAAGTGTGATCCAAGAAGTCCTTTACTAAATTAATTTCGACTAAGTTATCACCGGCCAAGACAACATCGTCAATATAGACAAGTAGTACAGTTATGTGACCATCCCTGGATTTGGTGAAGAGAGAATGGTCAGTGGGAGATTGAGTATATACTGGGGAAATGAGAGCAGTGGTTAATTTTGAAAACCACTATCAGCTGGCTTGTTTGAGGCCATAGAAGGATTTCTGCCACTTGTATACTAAATGGGAATGAGTAGCAGGAAAACCTATAGAGGACCAGTTGATGTCCAGTTGCTTAAGATGCCAGCCCTTGGTAGCAACAATAGCAAGTGACAAGCGGATAGTGCTCATCTTGGCAATCGGGGAGAATGTACCGAAGTAGTCAACGCCCTTTGTTTAGGTGTATCCTTTGGCTACGAGGCGGATTTGTACCATTCTCTGGTTCTGTCAGCCCAATATTTGATATGGTAAACTTACTTGCTGCATACCAAGGTTTTTCCAGAAGTAGAGGAGTGAGAGTCTAAGTGCCATTTTTGGGAACAGCATAAAGTTCCTGATTCATGGCATCAACCTAACATTGAAATTTCATAGCTTGCTGGTATGACCTGGGTTCATTATGAGCAGAAACAACAAGGGCAAAAGAACAATAACAGGGAGATAAAGAAGAGTAACAGAGAACATTCAAAATAGGATAAAGGGTACCTAACCGTGGAGTAGACGGAGCAGCCAAGGAAGTAAGGTGGCAATGATAGTCAGCTAGATAGGCAGGCCGCTTTCAAGGTCTGGTGGATGTGCGAACAAGAAGAAGAAATGATGTAGTAGAAAGCTGAGGAACCACATGGGCTAAGTTCATTGTAGGATTAGTCATGCAGGGGGGGAGAGAATGAGGGTAGGGATCAGAAAATGATTCGAAAGGGAAGATGTGCTCATGGAAAGTGGTATGGTGAGATAAAAATCTCACTAGTATTGCAGTCAACTAAAATGAATCCCTTAGTTCCCGACTTATATCCCAGAAAATCACATTTTTGAGCACGAGGATCCAACTTAGGTCAATGTGAGGACAGCGTGCTAGCATAACATAGAGAGACAAAAACCCTAAGGTGAGCGAAATCTGGAATTGTTATATAATATTTCAAAAGGCTTTTTGTTGGTTATAAGGGGTGAAGGTAGTCGGTTTATGATGTGAACGACATGTAAAACGGCATAGCACCAAAAGGATTTTGGCAAGGGAGATTGACATAAGAGAGCCTGGAGCATATGTCGGTGCTTACGCTCAACGATGCCATTTTGTTGAGGTGTTTTGATGCTAGAGGTTTAGTGAATCACCCCTTTTGAAACATAAAATGATGGTGCGGCAAACTTAACCCCATTACTACTATGGATTATTTTGATTTTAGCTGAGAATTGTGTTTCAACTAAGGTAAACAAACTGTGAAGAAAGCCACTGACTTCTAACTTAGATTTAAGGAGATAAAGCTATGAAAATTGAATAAAATCATCAACAATTGTTAAAATATATATTGATGACCATAGATGGATGGAGTAGCTAGAGGACCCTAAATATCAATGTGTATTAATTCAAAGTAGTAAATTGTTTGATTGTTTCTTACATTAAATGGAATTCATTTTTGTTTAGCATAATGGCAAACATCACAAGAAGAGTTGGCATGAAAAACAAAATTAGGTAGATATGGGATGAGGAGTTTGATTCTGGAGGCAGAGGCATGATCGAGCGGGTAGTGCCATAAGGTAAGTGTAGCATTGCATGTAGCTAAGGCAGTGGGGGAGAGCTAGCATGGAGAAAGTATAAACCAGCTTGCAATGTAGTTGTACCAATCGTCCTCCACAGTCGTAGATCCTACAAGAAACAAGAAGAATGATAAAAAATGAAACAACAATTTAAAGAGGAAGTAAGATGCGAAATGGATAGTAAATTGAAGGAAAAATTAGGTATGTAAAGAATGTTATGAAGTGTGAGCAAAATGGAGAGGACAATAATGCCAGTAGGGGAGGCTTGGGCATGCTGTCCTTGGTAGTATGACGATGATTGGGTGAATGCATTTGTAAGAGGCAAAGAGGGAAAGAGAGAATATGATGTGATACGTGGTGCTGGTGTCAATGATCCATTGAGACAGATTAGATTGGGAAAGTGTAGAGGAAGTGATACTTAGATTTGTAGAGGGGCCAATGCTAGTGAGGGCATGACTTACAACAGGGGGAGAGGTGGTGCTATTGTTAGCTTGCTGAAAGAGAGAAAGAACTTGTTGATATTGCTCCTTGGTCAAGGAAAGTGTGGAAGAATCATTAGAACTAACACGTGTAGCAGTAGTAACCGAGGATGGGACAGAATCAGTAGTCACACTATAAGTAGAAGAGAGTCGAGATCGGGGCTTGAAACCAGGCAGATAAGCATGTTTTTTATAGCGAGTCTTGATGGTGTGATGAGGCTTGCTGCAGTATGTACATAAACGATTGTTGCCTGACAAGGTCTTAGATGAAAGGGGCTTATAGGTAAAAGTAGGAGGAAATGAACCAAGAACTGGGTTCTTCAGGTCGGCGTAGTTCTAGTTACTTAACATCGGAGAACCATGAGAGAGTTGGTGTTCCTGCTGAATAACGAGGGAAAATACTTTGTTGGTGGGAGGAAGAGGATCCATTAAAAGGATTTGAGATCGAACGGTGGAGAAATGATCATCGATTCCTCATAAGAAATGGAAAACATAGTTACTGTTGTGGTGAAGCTTCACTTTGTCTAGGGCGTTACAAGAACAAATGGGTGCACAATGGCATGAATGAAGCAACTGAAAATTCTGAAGTTTGTCCCAAAGAACTTTTAGTTTAGTAAAATAGTCGGTGACATATTGATCACTCTGCTTGAAGCCATAAATTTCCTCCTATAGCTTGGAGATGCGAAAGACATCACCCTGAGAGAAACGATCCTTCAAATCAAGCTAAACATCAGAGATATTGTCTATCCAGAGAATACTCTGGGTAATGGAAAGAGAAATAGAGTGCATAAGCCAGAACAAAACCATAGTCTTGCAACGTTCCCAAGTAGGGAATATTGGGTCAGTGCGCGCTAGAGCAAAAAGGGAGCCGTCCACAAAGGTGAGCTTATTTTTGGAGAGCAAGGACATCTTCATGGCGCAACACCATGAATGGTAATTGGAGCTCTACAGTACAAGCGAGACTAGAATGAGTGAAGGGTTTTTATTGGGATGTAGATAGCAGAGGTTGGTAGGATTCAAAGTGGGATCTATTGGAGAAACTACCATGGCTGCCAAAAAAAAAAAATCCTAATAGGGAAAAGTTAAAAATTAGGAAGATATTGCTCTAGTACCATGACAAAAGATGAGAGAAGAATTCTCATCTTTCGTATGTATTGAAATGTATAGTGTATCAGTGTATACGCCAGCCTAAAGAATCTGAGAAAGGTATGTTGCCAATAAAATAATGCTAACATGGAAGAAATAATCAAAATGGAGAGAATGCTAATTAAAGACAGTATTAGTTCTTGAGATTTTGAAAGATATGTCGGACTTATCTGAAGGCCTGGACATTTTCTTTCTTCCCGGGCCAGAAACTGAAATCTTTTCTTAAAAATATTTCTTTCTTGTCAATCTAATAAAGCTACTCAAAGCATGACATAGAAGGTATTAGATGACCTTTTAAACTCGTGATCAAAATGTTTTATAAGATATTTAAAATTTTATAAACATTGAGAAGTATTTTATAAAATCCTAAAATAAGATATTAAAATCTTACAAACTCTTGTAAAGAAAAGATAAGAGATGTTAACTTATTTTCATGATCTTGAAAGGCTCATTTAATTTTAACCAATTTAATTGCAAATGCCATAATTAATATCTTATAAGTTCTAATATTTTATTTTATCCAAATACTTTAATAACTTATTTCAAAAATAAGATCCAACTTCTCATAAATTTTATAAACATCTTGTAAGACAAAGAACTTATAAAATCTTTTAAATAAATTTAATCAAATAGCCTGATCATAAAATCAATCATTAGAAGTTTATTGTAACTCTACTCATTGTGCATAACAAATAAAGTTGAACAAATACACATTTTATCAACATTTGATAAATTTTCAAACTTGACTCGACTTTGATTTTATTAATTAAAAAATAATAAATATAGCGCCCTAACGGGGAGATGTCTGCTCCCATCCTAGGTGCTACTCGATCTATATACACGTTCTGCAGATAAAAACAACCCTTTCAAAATTCAAAGCATTTAATTCAAACAACCAACTTTTAACAAAAATCAACCTATAATCAAAACCTAGAAAGTTAACATCGTCATCATTCCTCCAAACATACCCACAACAACACCTAGCAGTCATGATGAGACAAAATTACATAAACCTCAGTCATCTACAAGCTATGTCCATTCTCATGACATCATGAGTCATATATAACATTACTAAAATACTCCCAATCCTATTTAAATCAACACTTTGCAGATATAATACAACAAAATTTCATAATTAACAACCTTCTACATTTCAAGCTTATCCTCAAACCAACAAAAGCCATGTTGCAAGCTTATCCATTTCATTCACGTAACAACTTTAGTATATTACAACCAATACATTTATATACTTCCGCTAAACCGTATACCTTATGTGAAACATCGCTTAGCTCTTGCTGTAACTTGCTCCTATTTGAGGTAAAGAATAGGAAAAATAATACAAAAATAACCGTAAGTCCGAATGATAGTGAGTTTGCATGCTGATGCATGCATGCTTTAAATATATTCTCATGTCGATCACAGATAAAATATAAATAATTTACTTTTCATTCGAAAAGGATTTTCTTCAAATCTTAAATGTTCCATCTCAACACCGTCCCATACGATTGCCGAGACTTCACAATGTCAAAAACTTTTCTTGAAGAAGTTTTAAACCTTAAGAAGAAAAATGTAATGTTCAACATGGTTTTCAAGCAACTAGTCAACTTTCATAAATTACTCAAGTTCAAAACATAAATATCAAAATGTATCAATAACTTTCACAAAAGATTGTAAGAGGTCTCCGACCTTATCGCTCCATTTCGAAAATACTGAAATCCTTATCCATTTAGATTTCGAGTGATCGGCTCGAACATAACTAACATATATGGCATGGTTGACTGCATGCTAGATCCCGCCACATGCAGATAGCTATCTTCAACTACCTTCAAGTCAGGATCGTGAGTGGGTACAAGTTGGGACACTGTCACCGTTAGTCTCTTTTGTCCGGTCATCTTTCCAAACCTAATCCAAGGCCCAACTTCCCACAGCATCCCTCTAGGTCGAAACTTTCCAAGAGTGTTCCCAAGGGTCTGAAGGATGTAATTTAATAGCATATTTCATCTTATAACATATTCACCACATATAAAATCAACACTATAATCAGAATTGGAAATACTATAACTGAACCTCCTTACAAAATCAAATTGTGGTAATGTGATTGTTCCAAAATCCTTTTAGAGAGGACATTTCTTCAGAAAAATAAGCAAACTTCAACTTTCAAATATATATGAAATATTTGTCATAAACATGTATCAAGGATTATGCAACTATAGTCATAAATATAACATATAGGTTCTTTCCCTAGCAAGAAAGTCTCATATTAGCGAATATAAAACTCACCTGACAGTTGCAAAGGGACTCCCCTAGTCGTTTGGGTGGCTCACATCCTCGTTTTCTAATCAACTCAAGAATTTATCGTAAGATGACTGGAATCAATATCATGTTAAATCTTTAAATCACTTAACATCTGTATACCTAGTGTTCGTATTATAATTTAGTGCTTAATGTATTCTAAACTTATTGTATTTCGTAATCTTGTTTCTATATCAAGATGCCTAATCAATTAGTTCGAGCATACTCGATTTCATGTCAGTGTCCTCAACAATCCCACTAAATCTCACCACCTGACTTAATGTCTAATATATTGGTTAACAGATTATATTGGTTCGTATAGAGGCTTAGCACGAGACTTTTTTATTTATTTATTTAGTTACCTTTTTTAAATCTCAATCTAACATTAAAATACTTGAGACGTGATCCTACATAATCATAATCCCATCAAATACTTAGGTGTCTAGAGACATTTTCCTTTCTTTTGGAACATTATTTGACTTAGTTATATTCTGATTCAAAAAGCCTTAATAGTAATGGTTCGTTACCATATAATATTACAGAATTCAACTTATGGCCTCTCAATTATACCAAAGGGTCTCAGTGATTCATTTAAGTTCATGTATTTTAATTTGACTAAATACCTATTTTGATTATTTAGTCCTTTCATTACCCAATTATTAGGGATCTAACTATTAGGAATAGTAACATGTCCACATCCAATGCAATATGTCCCAATTATGTTTAAATCTAACCAATATTTTAATGTCTATATGAATTAATTCCTAGAGTGACAATCATTATAACTAATTTATTTCATAACAACTTAATTGCATATTTCTAACTTAAGTCAATCAGACTTACTATGTCCAATAGGGTCTTCATTAATCTAAGATCAAGAATGTTACAAAATTCAACCGGTTCATTTAAAAATGATTAATATTGATGCAAAATCAAGTGATATTTAACGAGTTTGCATAGAGTGAAAATTGACGATGTTGCTCCTTGTTTTAGTTTTATGTGCTATCTTTTTTGTTGCTTCTTAAATTTGGTTATCTTTTTTATTGCTCCTTAATTCTAATCCTGTTTTGCAAAGTGGCTTCACTTATTATCATATTTTTGCAATTTTTATTCATCAAAATATACGTGACACATGACCATGCATGAAACTGTGCCAACCAAGTACCACACAAGCATATTCCGCCGCTGATTGTGTTTTTTCAGCTAGCCTTGTCATTTTTTTTTTCCAGTCTTTTTATAGTTATGGTCTTAGTTTTGCCACGGCTTCAAATCCGATCATTTTTTGCAAAATGGCTTTATTTACATTCTAATTTTTGCAATTTTTCCACCAGCTCTAAAAATATTTTATAAGATTTAGAATTTCATAAGATTTTTTAAAAAAGTTTAACAAACAACGTCAAAATTAACTTTACAAAATTTTCAGAAAGTAGAATTAGGAGGAAAAAGGGCTATATTTAAATATGCTTGTACTTACCTTTACGTGTGCAAGAGGAAGAAGGGATCTGAGGGAAGAAAAAAGAGTAGCGATTTCTTTCCTTCTCTGCCTCTCAATATCTCTGTGCATAACTTTCCTTAGAATGTTGCAGTCTTTGGTTGTCTCTTCAATATGTTTGTTTTCTTTGAAGTCTGATTTTGATCTTTTGTGCCTCTTATTGGTTATAAAGTTACTGTTCTCCAGGAAAGTATGATCCACAAGAACATCTGGTTCAAGAGCTGAAAGCCCCTGGAAAAGCAGGTCATCGCTGTGTTCAAAATTAGGAAACATGTCTGGAGATTTTTAGGCAAAGTTGTTTAGATGTGTATGGTGTTTGAATGGCAGAAGCAGAGATGAATAAATATATAGTGAAAGGGAGCACTACAAGAAGGGGGAAAAAATGTTATCAATGAAATAGTAAGTGATAAAAAATTTTGTTTTGTCACTTTAATGAATTTTATATACAAATTAAATAATGATAAGAATATTATTTAAGTCGTCACTATTAACAATATTGACATCTATATGGTGACAACCTAATAATGATAAAAATTGTCATTTATATATTTCATATATATATATATATATATGTTAATTGAATTTTAAATATAATTAATTAATTTTATAAAATAATATTTGATAAAGTTAGTAAACATCGAGTGAAATTAAAAATAAAATTTTCATTAAATGGGAGGATTAATCAATTGTTTATGTTTTTAAACTCATTTTCACCTGTTTTTACTATTTGCAAATGAATTATCAATAATTTATTGCCATTTTTACTAAAATTTCAACTCATTTTTATTCCAAAGCACATTTTCGAATAACTTATATATTTTAATAACATATATATTTTCTTTCTTCACCTACAACCTATTAAATTATATATAATCATTTCTTTTTCAACGAACTTTCCAAATAAAAAGACGTTTTCAACTCATTTTCTCAAACCAACTTTTTAAAATTTGAAAATATTAAAAATTAATATAAAAATGAAAACATAAGCAAACATTAGGGCTGTCAATTGGTGGATTTAGATTGAATCATGGCATATCAGAATTCGAGTCCAAAAGAAATATGCCATATCCAAATTCGATCCAAGATTTTATAGGATCTGTAGTTAGTATAACCATATCCGAATCCAAATCAAAGTCGGATATCTAAAAAAATCTAAGTTTGAATACTTCCAAAATCATTATATTTTTATTATTTTTCTAAAAATTTAGTAAAATCCAATTTCAAAACAGTCATCCTTAGAAAATTAAAAATACACAACATATTAATGAATAAATTTTCAAATCTATTAATCACTTTAAAATAATAATAGAATTTAATTTAATCACATTCCTGTACCAGATCATTGCATTTTAGATTTCGTCACTGATAATAGTACTTGTATAGCATTATAAATACATAGTTATACTTGATTCTTTAATTAACTAATTATAGACTTTAAGTTTTATAAAAAAGAAACTTATTTTGATTATATCGAGATTTGCATTGCATTCTTGCCATATTATTGCATTTGGCTCCTACTCATTATTCTTCTCACATTATTTTCTATTATAAAAAAACAAAAAGAAGTGAAGTGATGTAATTATGATGTAAATAAATTCAAAATCTAACAATTTATATGAAAGTGCCTAATTTTATATATTGTATAGAAGTTCATTACTCTTTTCAACCAAATATTCACTTAAGTATTGCTATATGACCCTGTGTATATCTATACTATTATATATAGCACAACGGTGTGGGACCTACAATTATGCAATTTTGATTGCAATTTTGGCCAAGTGGCAAATTTTTAGAATTTTGAGTTTTTTAATTAAATTTAAAATTTTCATTAATTGTTGATTATTATCATAACCGATGTGATCGTATCATATCTCTAATTTTCTTTCAACAAATAAATTTAAAATTCAAAAGGTGTTTTATGAGCACCAAATTAAGGACTCCTACAAAAGAGTTATTCTATAAATTTCATCCCATTAAACAAATCATAACTTATTTATCTCTACTTTCACTCTTCCCCTTCTTCTTCTTCTTCTTCAAGATAACTCTTTCATTCTAAATTTTCAAGTGAACTTTTATTACATTCTATCAGCATTCATATATTTTTTTCATCTTTATATTGATTCATTTCAATATATGCATGAGAAACATAACATCATGTATAAATGTATTGTTGCTCAATTATCATTTAAATCTTTGTTTTTCTTTCTTTCTTTCTTTCTTTTTTTTTTTTGTGTGTGTGTGAGTGTATAATGAATAAATATTTTGCTGATAAAAAAAGATATTACAACAAAATTATAAGTAGATAATCTATATTTAATAATGATAAACCTAGAAAATTAGAAAGTATTTTTCTTTTCAATTACTTGCAAACCACATTACTTATATTTTCCCTTTATTTTCACATTCGCTTTTGTCATTTGGGGTTTTGAACTTTTACCAGGATGTGTAAGGTATTTCTTTAAGTTGCAAGTTTTGCTCTTTTTCTTTTTTTCTTTTTTCTTTTATCAAATTAATTCAATTTTTTCAAGTTACCTTTTGTGTAAATAATGTATGTATAATATATACATATACATATATATATATATGCACCAATTTTCACATTTCATATTTACTTGGTTTTAAGGACTACTTTTTAATTTGTTTTTTCATTTTCATTAATTAATTTAGTTTTATTTATTCATCAAATCTTTTTATTTGATTAATTAAATAACCGAAGTTTTTTTATAAATATCCTATTTTGATGTGTTACATAATTTTTGTAGTTTTATCCCTATTTATAATTTTTTTTTTGTATGCAACAAGAATTTTTTAAGACAATATTTTATATATTTTCGAACTGCTTCTTGATTTAATATAGAATATTCAAACTAATAAAAAATCTTAGTATTTTGGACCAAAATAATTTTATTCCTAAAAGATATTTTGAAATAGTTTAGATTTGTATTTTTTATGTGAAACCACTTGACGCAAATGAATTAGATCACGACTTGAAATCAAAGTCGTTGATCCTTTACAATATAAAGTTTGAAGTGGATAAGGTTTTGGTATATAAATATATATATATATGTATGTATATATATTCCCTCATATGTTATGTATGTTGCTCTCGTCACATTAATAATTTTATTTAAAGTACTATAGCATTTTTATTTTAATGAATACTATTAAATATTACTACTTAACTATTTAAAATAATATTTTCTTTTAAAAATGATAATATTTTTTAATGGAATATGAAAAATTGTAATAACTTATATGTGAAATCGCAAAAAATTAGTTGCATATTTATATTTTTTTAATTTATTAGTGAAGTGAATATACCGTGCATAGTACAGGGTTTATGCTAGTACTATTATTTATAGCACAATTGTGTAGGACCTACAATTATGTAATTTTGATTGTAATTTTGGTCAAGTGACAAATTTTTAGAATTTTGAGTTTTCTAGTTAATTCAAAATTTTATTAATTGTTTATTATTATCCTAACCGATGTAATCGTATCTTATCTTTGATTTTCTTTCAACAAATAAATTTAAAATTCAAAATGTGTTTTATGAGCACCAAATTAAGAACTACAAAAAAGTTATTCTATAAATTTCATCCCATTAAACAAACCATAACTTATTTATCTCTACTTCCACTCTTCCCTTTCTTCTTCAAGATAATTTTTTCATTCTAAATTTTCAAGTGAACTTTCATTACCTTCTATTAGCATTCATATATTTTTTTCATCTTTATATTGATTCATTTTCAATATACACATGAGAAGTATAACATCATGTATAGATATATTTGTTGCTCAATTATCATTAAAATCTTTATTTTTCTTTCTTTCTTTTTTTTTTTTTATATGTGTGTGTGTGATGATTAAATGTTTTACTGATAATAAAAGATATTATAGTAAAATTGTAAGTAGATGATCTATATTTAACAATGATAAACCTAGAAGATTAGAAAGTATTTTTCTTTTCAATTACTTGCAATCCACATTACTTATTTTTTCCTTTTATTTCACATCCGCTTTTGTCATTTGGGATTTTGAACCTTTACCAGGATGTGTAAGGTATTTCTTTAAGTTGCAAGTTTTGATCTTTTTCTTTTTTTCTTTCTTTCTTTTGTCAATTATAATAACTTGGTTTAGTTTGTAATTTATTATAATTCCTTTTTGTTGGTTTAATATCTTTATTCAATATTCTCTAAGTTCATATGTATTTTTCTTTTCTCTGTTTTGGACCATAAATATCATGTTTGAAAGCTATCTTTTACTTCTAATTTTGTTGTGGTTTTTAGTCATTTTTTTTATCAAATTAATTCAATTTTTTCATGTTACCTTTGTGTAAATAATGTATGTATGATATATATACATATATATATATATATATGCACCAGTTTTTCACTTTTCATATTTACTTGGTTTTAAGGACTGCTTTTTAATTTGTTTTTTCATTTTCATTAATTAATTTAGTTTTATTTATTCATCAAATCTTTTTATTTGATTGATTAAATAACCCAAGTTAAATATCCTATTTTGATGTGTGACATAATTTTTGTAGTTTTATCCGTATTTATAATTTTTGTTTTGTATGCAACAAGAATATCGTAGACAATATTTTATATATTTATGAATTGCTTCTTGATTTAATATAGAATATTCAAACTAATAAAGAATCTTAGTATTTTGGACCAAAATAATTTTATTACTAAAAGATATTTTGAAATAGTTTAGATTTGTATTTTTTATGTGGAACCACTTGACGCAAATGAATTAGATCACGACTTAAAATCAAAGTTGTTGATCATTTACAAAATAAAGTTTGAAGTGGATATGATGTTGGTATATAAATAAATATACATATATTCCCTCATATGTTATGTATGTTGCTCTCTTCACATTAATAATTTTATTTAAAGTACTATAACATTTTTATTTTAATGAATACTATTAAATATTACTACTTAACTATTTAAAATAATATTTTCTTTTAAAAATGATAATATTTTTTAATAGAATATGAAAAATTGTAATAACTTATATGTGAAATCACAAAAAATTAGTTGCATATTTATATTTTTTTAATTTATTAGTTAAGTGAATATACCGTGCATAGCACGGGGTTTATGCTAGTATATGTATAATACTAAATATATTTAAGTTTGAATTATTAATGAATCAGATCGAGTCATATTCATATTCACTCAATTTATTTCAGATTACGAATTTTTTTAATTAAATCATATCCATCTAGTCTTTTATCGATTAAAAATTTTAAATAATCGAATTGAATTCAAATAGAATTCAAATTAAAATCTCCCCCATTAACAACCCTACCAAACATTAAATGCTCTACGTCCAAACACATTTTCTTTTGATATTTTGGGAAATTGTGGTGGAAATTATACGGAGGAAGGCAACACTGACTCGTTTGGTCTCTTTCATTGTTTCTTTTGTACGAATTTTTGACTTTAATTGTTTGTTTTTATTTTCAGACTTTTTTTATTTTTAATATTATTTGAAAATAAAAAATTATTAATTTTTATTTATTTATATTGAAAATATCATTTTATTAATTTTTATTATTTTTTAAAAATTTTATCCTATCATCTTGGTATTGCATTAATCAAATTTAAATTTATTTTAATGAAAAATATTCACTATCACTTCGTAACAATTAAAATATACATATATTTTTTAAAAATGCATCATCGTAGGTATAAAAAATGTAAACCAATTGAATTTTCATAGTTATACCTGTTATGGTAATCATTTTTGAAAAAAAACATTCAGATATATTTTTATTTTTAAATTTCACTGTATGATTACTTTTTCAGTTTTTTAAATGTTGAAAATTTGGAATAGAAATAAATTAAGCATACGCACATTTTTTGCATGTTCTGTGGTGCAAATGAATTAGTCTCTCACTGATTTAATGTATTTGTCGATTGTCTCTTTCACATTTCCTTTTATTTCTTTAACGACAAAAACTTATCCTGTCTCTTACTGATTTAATTGCCTTAAATGTATTTGTCCGTAAGTTATATGATTTAATCAAAATTTTTATGGTTAGCTTTCGACGACAGGTCCTGTGAATCAAGGAAAAAGCAACTTAAAAAGAAGAAAAAAAAAAAGAAAAAAATCTCTTATGCAGGAAAATTAATTCCTGTCATGCTATTAAATTTATTTACACATATATGATAATACATATATTAAATTAAAATATATATGATAATATCAGTATTCGATTCATCAATATATTATAATTTAACAGTTCATAATTTATTTTAAAAGATTTATTCTAAGCAAACAACATAAATCCTTAAAAAAATACTATATCTATATTTGCCCAACTACCGAAGATACAAAATATACTAGAGAAAGAAAAAAAAAAAAATTAATGGGTTGCATTTGGATGGTAACCTTTTCTATAATTTATGCATTGAAACTTTCATTTTCATATTAATTGTGTAAATCTAGTTGTTCAGCAACTTTTATACATGAAAAAATAAATTTTAAGATGTTGACTATGCCTTAAAATTTAAATTGAAAATGATGAAAATAATAAAAAATTGCAAAAATAGTACAAAAACAACGAGAAGAAATGAAATCGGCAAAGAAACAGGGCTCGAGCGCACAGCACGGGGTGCGTGCGAAGGGTGCCCATCGCTTGCTAGAATCTTGTCCCGTGCCCGGGCACGTGCCTGCGCCAAGGCATGAGTGCTACTATTGTGCGCAGGGGCACACGGTAGAAGGCCAATGAGTCGTTTTTCAATCCAAACTCATATTTAATCGATTTTTCTCTCATTTTTAATTTAAGACCCCATTCAAATTAATTTTGAATTATTTTTGAGATTTTTTTTTTAATAGAAGTTAGAATGAGAGTGTTGGGTGTTCTCGTAACATTTATGAGACTTGAATTTATACTTGACATTTGATTTGAAATCAATAAAATTCATCTTTTTGTTGGGCGGAGTAGGCACATTACTGGACAATGTTAAATCTTGTGTTCTTTCATTGAATTACTTTGCGAGTATTTTCTAATTATTGTTATTTGGTCTTTTTGGGGTACAATATGATAGATAGAACTGGATTTGATTTTGAAAATTATAAATTTATTCTTCAATATATAAATATTTCTGCTTTACACGAAAATTAATCACAATTATTCTTTGTCTTACTGACCAATGGCATTAAAATTTAAAAGTTAGTTTCTCATTTGAAATTGTTTATTGCAGATTTAATGTAAAGTACTCGTTATTACTTTTTATAATAATTAAAATATACACATATTAATGGTTCATCTTAAGTATAAAAAAATATATAAACAATTAATTAAGTTTTCATGCTTATCCCTATTATGATAATTATTTTTAGAAAAACTTCAGACATTTTTATTTTCAAATTTCAATATATAATTATTTTTTAATTTTTAAAAATGTTGAAAATTTGAAATAGAAACGAAAATAAATTAAACATACACACATTTTTTACATGTTTTAAAAAAATGTGGTGCAAATGAACTGTGCTTATACACGTAGCTAGGAACGTATTTATCTCTTAATGATTTAACGTATTTGTCTCTTTCATATTCTTCTTTATTTGTTTAAGCCAAATGCCGGTATATATAATTATTACAGATACAATACATTGTGGGAGTTAGGTTTTTATCTGCACGTTAATATAATTCCATTAAATTTATTTATCTATGTAAATAAGTTATAAATGTAGTGTCTCATATTTTTATTGCTAGAATAAATTTTACTAATTGAGATTAGTTAATTATTTTAAAATAAATAACTCTTATTTATTAGAATTACTTTGACTTCTTATTCAAGCTGAAAAAAATAAAATAAAAAAAGATGATATATTCGATAATACACAAGCAAATATGTAAATAAGGATAGAATTTTCAACAATTCTAATCATAGTAGAATGCCTAATTTGTTAAGTCTTCTTCCATGTTATACTCAATTCACCTCTTTCTCTCTAAAATAAAGATTCACGCCTTCAAATTTCGAACAAATATTCTTCTTAAAAAGTGCTCATCCCATTCCTCTCATTTGAGAAAAAGAATCCCCAACGTTAAGACAAGAAAGAAGACCGCTAGAATTCTCAACGCCATTGACTCTTGTTCTCCCTTCTTCATAGGGATGATCCTAAATTTAAATTATGATACAAACATAAGTTTTGATTTAACTATATGTCATACTATTTGTGTTTTGTATGCATATATTATTTGTGAAGTTTAACAGTTGATACTACTAGAAGTTTTACATCGGTTCATGGGCCAAATTATGGTAATTTTATGTCAAAATATTTCTATACTAAATTAAATGTATTTAGAACATATCTACAATTTTTCATGTTTAAAGAAACTTTCTTGAATTTTATAAAAATCCAAAAAGATACTCTACCAGACGAAGTGGCGAGTCTGGGCAGGTTCGATTTAGAAATTTTTTTGCCCATCTAAAGGATAGTATTTTAAAGTGATAAACTTTACTAAGACACTATGATGTGTTAGTAACATTAATGAAAAGTTTCACGAACCTAGGCTATGTAGTTAATTTTTCAAAATTCATCAAGTTCAACTGTTTGAGTACATGTTGGGTCTGAATTATTTTTAACTTGAGGGATTTATTACCAGATAATAGATGGGTTTTTATTTTTTCATTTTTGTACATAAACTTGAAATTATTTAGTAAAAGAACAAATAAAATATTAGAACCTCATATTATTTATTTTTAGTTATGAAAATTTACTACTACGAAATTGTGGCCTATTTCTAGAACAACTTTGATTTCAAAAAGGTATGATTAAGTTAATGATGTTTCTTTAATCTTCAATGCTACACAAGCATAATAACTTAAGTCTAGTTTTTACACTAATACAAAAAATTACTCTTAAATGAAGATTATTTATTTTTTGAAATCTTTGAAGGCTAATTGCTAACTGAAAAATTGAGTGTTGTATTAAGCCTTCAAAATCTTTAAATTATGCTTGCAAATTCATGATTATGTGATAAGTATTTTTGATGAGGGAAACGAGTATGATTTTTATTAGGGTTTGTTACAACAAATTTTGGATAAGACAAATCGAATAATTAGTTCCTAAAGTTTCATTTTATAATTACTTTAATCTTCAATTTTTATAACTTCACCTTTTTGTCCCTAAATTTAATATTTCATTTCAGCCTAATTCTCAAAACAACATTCTGACGGCTTTTACTCGAAAAGTTGTCCACTTGGGACATTTCTAAAGAAAAACTTGTCAATTTAAGGTTTTAAATCTATTCTAGTCCTTGAAGGTTATTTCTTTTCCTCCAACCAACAGGTCACAAAATGCGGGAATAAGCCATATTTCTTCTTACAATACAAATCTAATATATTGAATATTATTTGTCTAATAAAATTTTTTTAAGGGGATAATGAATTTAATAATCATAAAAAAAGGTTAGTTAATGAATTCTTAAGATCCCGGCAATATATTTTTATCGTCTCTTATATAAAAAATTGATCATCATTTAATTGATTAAAATGAGTAACCATATTTATCTTTTAAAATTAAAATAAACTGACAAAAGTACACATAAATATTTAGAAGATTAAAAAAAACTTCTAACTTCACATATGAAAATTAACATTTATGCATAAAAAATTTAATATGTTTTATGTGACAAATGTTTTTCAACCTCCAAATAACAATATCATGCATGATATTATGATTTTTTTATTTATGATATTATCTTTTTCAATTCAACCAAGTTTGACATTTACTTGATTGCTTTTTTTAGTTTTGAAATAATAAAATTACAAAAGCACTAAGAAGGTAATATGTCTAATTATATTAAACTTTGTAGCAAACTTAAGATTATATTTTATAATCCCTTTAAATCGCTGACATGATAATTAAACTGTTCCTTAACCTTTATCAAAATATAAATGAAAATTAACAAACTAAAATAAGTAATAATTATATTTCTAGCTAACAAAAAATCTATGCTTATACCTTCTTTTTTTTTTTCTACAATGTTCAATTTTTATGATGTTTTCATAATTTTTAACTATATCTATATAATGTTAATTTATATAGAATATAGATATGGAAATAAAAAAGTACTTTCAACTTTTGTAGTCATAATTGTTTCACAATTTCGAAATACATAGTTTTTGAAATAAGTAGCTTACTAAATTTATATAGAATGATCATCTCTAATGAAATATCAATATAATTTCCAAAAAGTTCAAATGGGAGTTTTTTTGAATTTTTTTTTAACACATAAATAACAATTCATATTCTATACACTAGTGAACAATATTTCATAATTTAAATTCCTAGATCAATTTTGCACTTGAATTCTGCATTTCAGAAGATATCTATCACTTAATGATCTTAATATTATGCCTTATTAAATTAACCTTAAGTAAGATTATCAAATTCCTTCATTCCTTAATATGCCTCACTTAAGAATTCCTTTGTTAATCCTTTTTTTTTTTTTTTTTTACGATTACTAAATTTTAACACCCCTAGAAATGCATTAATTACTATATTTTATTTAAGTATTATTTTTGTAATTTTTATTTAACTTTCAAAAGTTTTCGTGGGTTAAAATGGGAATAGGAAGGACTTAATTTCACCTTTATTTAATTTTTGAGGGCCAATGTATAATTTTTGTAAGTTAAGTGGGCCAATGTGGAGGACTAATAAACTAGGTGGACAAATTGAACATAGCTAAAACCCATTGGACTCAATTGAAGACTGGCCATAAGTCTTGGGGTCAATCTATAATTAAGGAAAAAATATTTTTATAAATATATGATTTTAATTTCACCCTATTTCTTCCTTCTTCTCCACCGAGCGCTCTCTCTCTCTCTCTCTCTCTTCGGCGGTCACCCCAGTGACTCCCCGAAACGAAAAACCAACCTAGACGAACTCTTCCCCTCACTTCTAGGACCTCAACCATACCACATGCAAGGCGTTCCAGTCGGTGGCACATTGTGAAATTTAAGATCGAGATGAGCTCACGGCAGAGGGTGACGAGCCTTACTTTTTCGGCGGCTTTTTGCGGCAACCAAAGCTTGTTTTGTAGCTCATAGCTCTAGGAGCACGCCAGTAGCTTCAACTTCCAAAATGGACCACCTGCAATGATGGAATTGAGCAAATCGAGACAGCAGAGATGGTGGTGTTGGAACTTTCGAGCAGCAATTGAGGGTCAATTCGACAGCGTTTGGAGAAAGTGAGTTGGGGGTTTGATTCCTCTCGTTGAAATGCATCTAACGGTGGTGGCGGTGAACTTTTCTAGCCACTATGCATGGCGGTGGCGAAAGGGCAGTTTTCTCGTCTCGTCACGAGCAACGTATACGCGGAAGTTGATTGTGGAAATTTCGCTCTGATAGCAAGGATTTTGGGTAATTGATCGGAAGAAGAATAATTTCTATTGCACATATATGTATATACCTACCAATCTTTATAACACCTTGTATAATCGGAAAGAATACATAAATTGATCGAAAAATAAAGCCATGCATGAGAAATGATGCATGCATGCATGTTACTTGAGCCTAGTGAACCGGAAATTGTATTATTTTATGTGAACCATGGTTAGCTGAGTTAGTTACATGATGAAAATCCTAAATTTATATAATAGTGACCTAGGTGACAAACTTGGATTATTAATGATAATTGGACTATTATAATCGATATTGTGTAGTGTTATAAGATTAATTATGTAATTGAAGGATTTGATTATATTTTCTTATACCGAAATAAATATGAAATTCGAATATATTTCCATAATCACGACAATATTAGCACGTTCCGCAACGATAACACCGAAACAAACCCTAAACTACCCCTATTAGTCGAGCAACTATTGAATTTGGGTTGTTACTAGTATGATTGTAATTATTAGATATTATTAAGGTTGAATAGGGATTTCGACAGTAAGTTTACTCTTTTGATTAAGTGATGAAGATTTAGGCCCCCATAGATCAGTAGGCTTTAATTGCATTGCTAAGGTTATAGAGGTGAGGGTCCACTAACCTGGTATTTGATCTAATTATCGCAATCTGTTACTTGTTGAACCCTAGAGGTTTCCACCAATTTGGTAATCGCTTGTGCACCATGTGAGGGTTTTAGCTATCTTTCTTTGAAATTGATTATCTCTCGCTTGATTGAACTTTGTGAACTATTTGAACTCGTGAACTACATTTGTTATTGAATTGTGCACCCCTGTGTGGGTTTGTTTTCTTAAATCGTTTATTATAACAAACTGATTGTCTTTGTTCTGGTGCCATGAACTTTCAATGTTTCATTTGTTATCATCCATATTGAATCCATATTGTATATTGTTGATTGGCTATGTTGGCTTCCATGAGATTCCATATATTGTTGTTTGCCTCGATGTCATATTTGAAACCATTTAAGTATTTATTGTTCTACCTTGCTGGCAAATGATTGTTGAACGTATTGAAACATAATCGTACAAGAGAATTGATAGGTCGAGCTGCCTTGCCAAGATGTCATGCTTGAGCCACTGTTATGCTTGAGCCATCATTATTGCTGAGCTGTCATGCTCGAGCCATTGTTATTACCAAAGTGTTATGATTGAAATATTGTATCGTTCAGAGGCATACGTGTATTCTGAGATGCATACCATGCTTATTACTTGAATTACATATGTGGATTAGGTTTTCCATTCTTATTTGAACTATGTTCAAGGAACAATGAGGCTGGAGTGATTTTCTAGTCTAGATCGGGCTGATGTCCCGGGCCAAATGAGCCAACAGAAAATCCTCCCCAACTGTGATCGGTTGAGACGTTTTATACCTCCCGAACAGAATCGATCGAGTCGATCAAGCGATTGAGCCGACGGTTACAACTCCTGACCTATAATTTGCTAGTAGCTAGAATACTGTTATTGTTCTTGTTCTAGCATATTCTTGTTTTCTTGTGTTATCATGTCAGTAAATACTCTGTTGGATTACTGATTCTTTGACAAACCTGTGTATTGCTTTACGTTATCCCTTACTGAGTCCTTATGACTCACCCTCGTTTATTATTTTATTTCCTTCCAGACAGGTATGAGATAAATGATGATGACTGATGACAGGACTGACAAGAATAGTTTGTATTAGCGTTTGGATGAATGAAAGTATATGTATGAATTCACCATTGGTTAAATGTGGTTTTAGAGATGTTGTAATATGTTAGGATCAACTTGAGACTTACGGCATGTATGAATTGTGTTACTTGTGACGACGTTTTGGTTCTAAATATTGTTGGGTTATTAGCATAAATTATAGCACTCTGATATTATTGTCTTAAATTTGAAGCATGTTGTGAGTTTATGATTGTTACGATTTATTGGAGAATTATGAAAAAAAATTTATGGGCCTATTGGATATAATATTGCATGCTATAGGATTGAACTGGATGGCATCCCGACAATTAGGCTATCCTGGGTGGGGTGCTACATAAATACTTTCTCCACATAAAAATTATTTATTAGATAAATATTATTTAATATATTAGATTTGTATTGCAGGAAGGACATGGCATGTTCCCGCCTTTTGTGACCTATTGGTGGAAAAAAAAATTAATTGAAGGACTAAAAGGAGAGTACTTAAAACTTTAGATTAACAATTTTACTCATAAAAATATCACATGTGGATAATTTTTGGGCTAAAAGCTGCCAAAATGTCATTTTGAGGACTAAACTGAAATGAAATATTGTGCAGATTCCTAAACTAAGGTGCCACAGGTCCAAACCTAAGGTATAATTCAAAAGATAATTAGGGAAATCGAAATTTAACAAAACACAATTGATAGCAGCTCACACTAAACCCAAAAGTTCATTCCATAGAGTGCCATATGTACATAGAATATTTTTAATATTTTTTTGATAACACATTTTTATATTATTTTTATTTTAAATTAATTAGAAACTTTTCTAATATATTTAAGTTATTTTCATAGATAAAGTACAAAAAGGTTATACATTTACTCTAATAAAAAATATTTAATATTTAAAATTCTCAAATGTCAAGAAAAGGTAATTCTAACTTCCAAATTATTAAGAAGTCACAAAAAAGCTTTATATTAAAAAAAGATTATTTGCTTATTTATCATATCAAAATGTAAGTATAAATATTATATATAATTTAAAAAGCATATTTAGTAAACTATTCTATGCTATTTTTATTTTCTTAGTTCTTTTATTTTCTTTTAAATTTTACTGTTTTATAAATTTTTGTATAATTTATAAACTTAGATTTAGCAATTCTTGATATTCTATAACTTATTTAAGTATAAATTATCTTCAAACATAACATTTTTAATTAAAATATTCATATTATTTAATTAGTAATAGACTTTCTTTCATTAAATGCTAAAAATAATTACGATTTCATGTTTTAATCACATGAAGTAAGATAAATATTATTATAAATTAAATTATTTCAATCTTAGAACTATTGATGCACATGCTAGTTTATAAATATCGAAATCTAAATGTTGATGTGGGACTAATGAATGAGTATAATGTCTGTGTAGAACATCATTCAAATAGGATCACAATTTGCAAATTTTCAGATAAATGGTTCGAATCCGAAATCGTTGAATTGGAGAAAAAAGGTACATTATCTAGATGAAGTTATAAAGGTTTGACCTACCACCATTCTAATATTATAAAAATATGCTGCATATCTTATTTTTCATTTTAATTCAAATTCAACGCCTTGATTTGATTGTTGTAGGATTTTTGCAGAACAACCTTGACAATTTTAATGAGTCATATGTTTTAGACAATTAAATATGGATCGATCCTACGCTCACATCAAATATACCGAGCATTTTTTCCCCTTAATACTCAACTATTTTTAATAAGAAAATGGATATAACAATTAAATTTCTTCTTCTTATTTTTTTTTTTTCTGGAAAAACCGACGATACTACAGTACCAACTGTTCAAGTGGGTTTGTGTCCAAAGGGCAAAGACCCCCCCAAAATGAAGAATACTAATCCTCTCCATTTTTCTGAATGGGCTGTATAGTGTTAAGCCATTGGGTTTCTGAAAAATAAACTGCGCGGCCCTAAAAGATAAACACAATTCAACCTAAGAGGCTAAGACAATTATCATTCCTTAGGGAACCCAAATTTGGTAATGGGCCTCAGAAAATAGTATCTTAGTCCAAAAAACCAATAAAATAATAAGCTAAAACTAAATTTAAAAAATTGATCTTGAGCTAAAATATTTTTGGGCCATTGTTCAACACTATTGAAGTTTTGGGCTTAAAATTTCCTATCACATTTTGGTGTCAAGTTCCTTGCTTATTGCCATTTGTTCCTCTCTCTATATGGTCTTCCAATATTTTTTTAAGCCAAATGAAGTAATAGTTCAAAGGAAACATAGTGTGTATATATCATTCTATGGATGGTTTGTAACTTAATGCTTAGAGATAACATTTGAAGAAAATTTAATATTGGACAAGAACGACTTCTGACAACTCTTTAATTTGATTGTATATCTTTATTTTATGAAAACTATTTCATTGCAATCCTAGTGAAATAAACTTTCAATGAATGACTAGAAAATGTAAAGAAATAAAGGGAAACAAATACATTAATTTCTAACTTTTCTAAATAATGATATTGGTGCTTGCGTAATACTATTCTTCAGGTTCAAATTAGTAACTCCTAATTTGTTTTTGCAAAGTTTCAAAAGAGGGTTCCATTTCTTCATATAATTTCTTTACCACCACCAAACTACTCTCCTCTTTAAATCAATCACCTAATACTACTAATTTTTAGTTACAAATATTTGCATGTTCAACATTTGTATCAAAGCTTCATACCATATCCACGGAAACTATAAAATAATTGGAACAGAGAGTTAAGATTCGATGACTTAGAGAAACCTAATTAGTGAAGCATATTCATCTAGTTTTTGCATTGTCATACTATTATTGAAGGTCTCATTATAGAAACACTTAATATTAGTGACAGAAATATGATAATAGAGAAATTATCACTAATAACATATGTTAGTTTTGTCACTTAATGATATTTTTAAGTGACAATAATTATTATTTTGCCAGAATATGATTTAACAATGATAAAAACTAATATTTTAAATTGTCACCATTAATAATAGCGACACACCTATAATAACAATATAGTATTACAGAACATTAAACCTAGTATTATAGAACGGCTCAACTCTCAAAATCTTATGGTAGAAAGTTCGCATTCCTTATTACATATATAAAAATAGTACATATCCGATTTAGCACGAACACAAATTGATCACAGCTTGACATCTATCATCAACGTGTTGATCATAGAACCTAGCTTTCTCTGCAGCATTTGAAGATTGACACCAGGATAATCGTGGGCCTAAGAAAAACACATAACCACACAATTATAACCAAAATTAATGAATCATCATGGACGACTTTGAGAAACCTAGTTATTAATTTGATTTCAGGTGTAATATTTTTATACCTCGGATTGGATCACATAATGTAACTTTCCATCAAAATCTTTCGTGTAATTACAACAGATGACGATAAGCCCTTCTTCAAGCAGCAGTTGGAGGATTCTTGATAGGGGAAGAAGGATTAGCCCTTCTGCCATGAAATCACCACTGATCAAGACTTCAACACCAACTGAACATCGTTCAACTCTTACAACAATAGGCAAATTCTTGCCAGAGCTTCCTTCTTCAGAGTCGAGTAATTCATTTATGCATAATCTCTTTATATTATCCCTCTTAATCCCAAGTTCCTTGATATTTTTTTACAGATTTCTGATATACTTTGCAGTTTCATAAATTTGATCTGATACGGAGCGCTTCCCCTTAAAAAATTACATATTTGATATATCAGAACATTATATTCAGAATTCAAAATGATATATATGCAAAGTATTTATGCCTCACCACGCTTTGAATGACCTAAAGAAGTGCCCAAAATAGATATAAAAAAAAGGGTGAAAGTACAAGGCGGCTGGTTACATGAAACCAGTATATTCAGTACTCAGAATGATGTACAAAGTATTAATAAGCCGTCTGGATGGCTTTCTAAAATGCATTTTTTCAATTTTCACATTTTTATCACTGGAAATACTTTTGTTTTAGTTCATTTTAACTAGAAATACAACCTATTTTTATTTTCAAATCTATCCTACTATCTAGGGCTGTCAATGGGTCGAATTCAAATCAGATCATGCTGGATCCAAATTCGAATCCGAAAGTAATATATTATAGCTAAATTCAATCCAAGATCCTATAGGCTCTGTAGTTGGTATAACCATATCTGAATTTAAATAAAAGTTAGATATCCATCAAATATAAAAAAAAAAAAAAATTCAAATGCGAATACTCCCAAAATCATCATATATTTATTATTTTTCTAAAAATTTAATAGAATCCAAATTTAAAACAGTCATTCTTAAAAAAAATTATACAAAAAATTAATGAATAAATTTTCAAATCTATTGATCACTTAAAGGAATAATAGAATTTAATTTAATCACATTCATTAACCAGATCACTACATTTTAGGTTCCGTTGCTGATAACAGTATACATAGTTATACTTGGTGCTTCATGAATCAACTAATTATAGATTCAAAGTTTTATAAAAAAGAAACTCATTTTGATCAAATTGATAATTGTATTGCATTCTTGCCATATCATGGCATTCAACTTCTACTTATTATTCTCTCCACATCATTTTTTGTTATGAAAATAGAGAAACAAGTGATGTAATTATGATGTAAATAACCTCCAAATCTAACAGTTGATATGAAAATATCTCATTTGCTATATTGTATAGGAGTTCATTACTCCATTTATCCAAATATTCACTTTAGCATTGCCATAGGACCCTGTGTGTGTGTGTGTGTGTGTATAATACTAAATATATTCAAATTCGGATTATTAATGGATCGAATTAAACCATATTTATATTCGCTCTATTTATTTTAGATTATGAACTTTTTTAATCGGATCATATCTGTCGAATTTTTTATCGATTAAATCCTAAATAATCGAATCGAATTCAAATTGAATTCAAATTGAACTTCGCTCCATTGACAGCCATACTATTATCCTTTATCACATTCGTCAAAATCAATTAGACTTGATATAAAATCTCCTCAAATTATTGTAACAATATTGAAATATACATATCTTTTCAAAAAATACGTATTTTCATGCAAAAATATTATAAATTAAATAAATTTTCAGTCCTATACTTATTCTACTCTACAGCTTCACATAAAACATGCATCCAAATATATTTTTATTTACACACGAAAACTAATTAACACTTTTTCTAATTTTGTAAATACTGGAAATTGGAAATGTATCTTGGAACATATCCAAACGGCCATTGATCCTTTCCAGTCTCCACACCTTGGATGACCAGAAAAAAATCTCTGCCATAAATATAAAATAGGCATAGAATTCATGGACGACCATGCTCAAAACAGAAATAAAAGACGGGTATAGGATGTATTGCTTGTTTAGAGAGAAACATAGGATATTTCTATATGCATTAATTAACAAAGCATCCAACATTCCTTAAAAGGTGATTTCATCGTATATTCAAAGTATTTTTCATGCGTGAAAATTCAAGTTTGCATCACAATATAAACATGCATCTAACCACACATAAACCTAAGAATTAATGATGACCAAAATTAAGCTTAAAATAGCAAGATCATATAATATAAACTAGCATGTCACTATAAATAAAAAAATAAATAAATAAATTTAAGAAAGGAAAACTCTTCTGTTCACCTTGAGATACTGAGGAGGGAGGACTGAACGAACAGAAGCATAAAGGGTGGCCATTTCTTGCCTCCTTTGCCTCTCAATATCCCTATGCATTCTTTTTCTATGCAGCTCCTGATTTTCAGGCAATTTTCCTATTTTATTATTTCCAAAATAATTTCCTTCATCTTTTGGCGCATCAGGATATAAAACATGATCGTCCAAGCCCACATCCCATATTGTCGGATCTGGACAAGGGATGGAAAATTCGTCATCTTGTTGTAATGGGAAAAATGAACAAGAATTACTGTCCATTTTTTCAACTGATTCTTTTTTTAATTTTTTTTCGTAATGATTCAGTGAAGGGTGTGGAATTATTACAAGAAAGAAGGCAGGTTTATTTCTTAGGGTTTAACTTAGATGGGGATTGTTATAATTAATAATGGGCATTAATTTAATTAAATGATAAGGATGCTTGAAATTTCTTGGTATAGTTAAGAAAGTGATCCAATATTATATATATTGATGCAACTGTTGAGTTGGTGACTGTGCTGTTTGCATAATAAAAAAAAGTAACCCGGCAAGATTTCTAATTCGCATTTGGTGGACCCGTTTCTTTACATACTAATAGTTTTTGATTTGATAAAACTAGTAAAAAATTTTAGATAACCTGACCACGAATCATTCAGTAAGCTACCAGAGACTTGTCGGATTTTATGATATTGATATCTTATTCTTGGACGTATTTGATCACAAATTTATTAGTTTTAGTTGTGGAAATATTTTACCAAGTGATCTCGTACCGTTTGCATTTTCCCTTGTTCATCTTCCTAGTGGGTTTTTTTCTTTTCTTTTTTTTGTCTTTCCCTCAAAAAAATTGAGTTCCATTTATATTACTATTTATCATTGAGGTAAGTTTAGTACTGATCACATTCAATATGATTTTGGTTGGATTGATGCTCGAGATCGATTCAAGGTAAAAGAGTCAAACATAGAACAAGGTAAACTTCTATATTATGAATTACAACAAAGTACTAGGATTGTTGAGAGTTGTACAGCAAAAATTCTTCAATGGTAATGAATAAGAGTAAAAATGTGGATTGCTCGAGATTGTGTACCTATAGACATGATAGATATTATGTATTTATATTTAGGACTGACAATCATGTCGTGTTGGATTGTTTCATATTGAGTTGAGATAGGAATATTATAAAATTTTGCTCAATCCGAATCCAATCCAAAAAATACTCAAGCTAATAAGTCTCAACCCGAGCCCAACCCAAAGTTTTTGTGTCAACCCAAATCCAATCCATTTCAACTTGTGATTTTTTTTATTAATAATCCATCTAAAAAACTTGTAATATTTTTTATCCAATTTAAATTTAAATTTAAATTAAAAAAAATCAAATTATGAAAAGATTTTTGAAAAAAAATCAACTTATCCTAAAATTTAGAAAAAAGTCAACTTTATATTCCGATAACCCATATTTTGTATCATGAAGCAATTTGATAATTATACTTTATGTAATTTTCTATATAACATCAACAATAGCAATATTTAGTTCCTTACAAACCAATCTAGAGTTAAATTATTTAAAACTAACATCAAATCATTAATTAAAAATGCAAAAAGCATAACATATTCCAATTTCTAAGTTCAGATATATCTCTTTATTGTCATTCTCTTCTTCCAATTGAGATTTAGTCCACCGAATAAGCACGCAAAAGTATTAATTCATAAAACATATGCATATATATATATATATATATATTTTCCTTTCTTAAATATTTGGATCGGGTTAGGTTGGGTTTGGTTGTATCAGGTTGGAGCGTTACCCAATAAAATTATCATGTAACCCAAAATCCAACCCGAACCAATTCAAAATTTTTGTGTTGCTTATCTGTCAATCTAATATTGATCCAACCACCCCCAACCCAAATCTAGTAACATCGTGCCGATTCGTATTGTATTATCGTATCGTGTCAAAAATTACCATCCCTATTTATATTGGAGTATCATTTGACAAATTATTATGTGATAGGTGATGTCATATAATTTGAAGTGTCTGCATCCACGTATTTTTTTTTTTTTTTCAATACAAAATAAACACACTAAGAATTTGTCATGGTTCAAACCATGTATTTCACACACATCAGTATAAGGACAATGACATCGGACTTAATCAATGAAAAAAAATAAAGGGTATAATGGCTCATTAAGGGTAAAACTGACATTTTCATGATATTCCCTTAAATCATAATGATTTTAATGAATATGATAGTGATAAGATCAATTATGCCTAGTTAATTATCATTACTTTTAATAATTAGTCATGTGCATGGTAACAATTTGATCAATGACAACATGAATATAATCACAATATATAATTTGCGACAATTTTTGTTGCTAGTAGTTGTCATATATATATATATATATATATATCATTAATGTCAATACCTAAAACTTATACACATAATTCTTATATCACAATAATTTTAATAATCACTCATCATGCATATTAATTTTTTTGGTCATTGAGCTTACAAAAATAATTATAATTGCAACATATATATTAAGAAATCATTAAAACTATATATAATTTAGTATCTTGGCATTAATATTATTTTCTCATGTAGGGTACTTTAATATTAGTCAATTAATTAATCATAAGTTGTTTATAGTTGTCTAAAGTTGATTATAAACTTTTAAATTAATTTTTAAAAATATTTGGTGCTATTAGATGCTCATATTGATCTAAAACTGGTAAATGTTTCCGCTATTATTTTTTTCCGAAATGGAAAGGTGTACCTTTGACTGATCAAATATAAGAAACACATACGCACACACATACATATATATATATATATGTATGCATTACGTTATGCAACAGTATCTATTCTTTAGATTTTAAAAGGCCACTTCTGGCTCTTCAGGTGCCCTTTTTATATTTTCTTTCTTTTATAGCTATTAATTATGGTTAGAAACTCAAATCTTTTCTTAACAATTTTTCCGGTCAATCTCCAGCATGATTAAAAAAATAATCAAATTATTCGATATTCTATTTAAAATCAATTATTTAAAATCCGTCTGAGTTTAATTAGTAAAGCTTAACAGATCAAGTTGAGCTCCTTCGTTTTCAATTTAATAAAATTTAAAATTTGATTTGAGCTTGATTTAATTAGTTAAAAAATATTAAATTATGTGTAGAAAATATCAAACTGCTTGAGGTTAACTAATTTGTGTCCGATTTGATTAAAATTTAATTAGTTAGTGATCAAATGAAATCCAAAACAACTTTAAATTCAATGAAAAGAAAATATAACTTCAAAATTTAGTCAGTTATCAGTAGTTTGGTTATGTTCTATTTTCATTTTCAATTGTTTTTACTATTTGAAAATGAATTATCAACAACTTATCATTATTTTTACCAATATTTCAACTCATTTTCGTCTCAAAATATATATTTTAATATATTCTCTTTCTTATTTATTATTACTATCTCTCTCCACTTATAACCTACTAAATCCTATATAATCATTAATTTTCCAACAAACTATCCAAATACAAATCTATTTTCAATTCATTCATTTTAACTAATTTTTTAAATTTAAAAAATGTTAAAAATAAAAATTGAAAATAAAAACACAACCAAACTCCCTATAAGTATTCAGCTCGAGCCAATTTCACTAGAACTTTTCAACTACTACATTTGTCCATATGATTACCCCATGATACCCAAAATAATCTAGCTAGCCGGACATTTTTTGATTTTTTTTTCTCTGATAAAAAATCTAGCTAGCTACGGACAAGGGCATGGATGTCAACGTTTAGGTTTGCACTTTTGACTTAAAAAGTGCCTTTTAACTTTCCATATACTTAATTATATATAAAAAGGGGTAATTCTTCCCTGACCAGTACTATGAGAGTGGGAGTGTGGGACTAGACAACTTTTCCGGCTATTGACAATAAATCTAATTCTTGGATGTTTGGAAAGGTTACAATTTAGGTAAATAAGTGTTGGATTGTTTTTTTATTTTTTTTTATTTTTATCAAGAAGTGTTGGATTGTTTGTGTTCTATAATATTATTTTATATTTTATATTAAACCAAAAATAAAAAATGTGATTGTAATATTTTCAATAAAAATATCATCCTTTTTCATTTCGTACCTATAAACCATCATTTTCAAACTCATACTAGCTATTAATTTTTAAAAAAATTATTAACCACTAATTAATTAAATATTATTTTTCTATCATTTCAAGATATTGGGACCCACATAAAATTTAATACTAATTCTCTATTACATTATTATCTACTAACTTATTAAATAAATATTTCTTTTTTTTATTTTATCTTATCAAGACAATAGGGCCCACAATTAATTAAATAATAATTAATACTATTATATTAAAATATTTAACACTATTATATTAAAATATTATTTTCAATCCATCTTTTTTCAAAAAAATTATAATATTAATCAGTCACATTTTTTTTTCATGTACAAAATAATGATAAAATGAAAATACATTTAAAAATAATAAAAATAGAGAATGAAAATAAAATTACAACCAATCCAACCCTAAGGGTTTGTTCAGTTTTGTTTTAGGGATTTCGAATTTTTTTTAGAAATAATGAATTTTGAGTGGGGTTGTGGAATGTGATAAATATTTGATTTTATTTTGGAGATTATTAGATTTTATTTTAAAAGAGAATGGCGTATTTTATTTCATTTTTTGAGATAAGATATTTTATGCTATAAAATATCAAATCAATACTTTTTTTATCGTGATCTTGAACATGACATTAAGGAAGACATTAAGTTGGGGAAGGAAATTGTCTTCATGCAATCAAAATTGCATTGTAATTTCTTTTTTTTTTTTTTTTTTCCTTTTATTCTTCTCAGGGATATTCATGCACTACCAAAAACTTAAGTATTTGCTATGAAAATATTGCTATGAATTTAATTTTGTAGCTATAGCTACAGAACATAGCTATGGATTTTTGTAGTAAATATAATTTTTTCTAATTATAATTAACAAAAATTATTAATTATCAATCTGCAGCATTGTACTTTCAAAGCTTAATAGATTAGTTATGTACCATCTGTATGAAAAATTAATTAATATATATATATATATATAAGAATGATCACCAGCTACAGATTGATCATAACAATGATTAGTTATAAGAGTATCAATTCTGAACATGATTAGGATAATTTCGTACCCAAAGCTACAAATTTTAGTTTAAGCTACAGATTAATGTAATTGATATCTTATTTTTTGTAGTGATGGAGTATAGCTCGCTTCAATAAAACACACTAATTATTGGAAGTAGTGACGCGCTCATGTGGTCATAAATCTTTTGATCCACTTGGTGTACTGATAAAAACATAATATATACAACTAGTGCAACTAATGTATATAATGATTTTAGGAATAATACTATATATTCATGATCAAATAAAATAACGAGAAAATAGAAAAGGAAAATATAAAAATACAAAGATTAAGACATAAAATTATATCATTTAACATTTTCCGGATTGAATTCCAACATCCAAACACAATATGAAGTCCTAAAAAGAAACTTTCAAGCTTTAATCCCATCTTGAAAGATTATTCCCATGATAGCTAATTTAAGATCACTCCAAATAAAAGATTTCAAGTAAAGTTGATCACATTGGCCAATCTTTCTTGCAGCTCCGGCAGATTAATGTATGTTAGATCATCAACCTGTAAATGGGGATCAAATGAAGCTTAAAATAAATGATGCAATCCATAATTATTCCGTAAATTAACAAACACTAATCCCTATAATTCACCTGAGATTGGATTCTGCAGAGACATCTCTCATTTGCTTTAGTAGAAATACAGCTAACAATATTAAGTGCTTCTGTCTGGAGCAATTCTATGAGCACTCTGGATAAGGGAAACCCATTATCTTCCTCTTTGATCCCACAGCTGATTAAAATCTCAACTCCATCTCGGCAAGAATTCACAGTTACACAATTGGGCAACTTAACACTGTCTGAGCTTCCATTTTCAGAGCTGCCAGCTGACGAATTAGACAACTTTTCTCTTCGCATTCGCAACTCTTTGATATCCCTTTCCATTTGTTTTATGTAATTTATGGCCTCGAGTATATGATCAGAGATCGAGCGCTTTCCCTTATTAAAAATATTGAATAATTAGAGATGAATTTAAAGGTGGCAATATGAGTTGAGTGTAATATGAGTTTAAGTATATGAATTGAAAATGGGTTCTATCAAAAGTGTATATGGGACCGGTTTTGAAATGAGTTCTAATAACAAGAAGCTTTATCAGATTCATTTTTACTTATTTAAAAAAAATTAATTCACAGGATATAATAGTAATACTAATATATTTTTTGCACCTTATTCAATGTATAATTTTACAATATAATGAATGATTTATTTATTTTATTATTTTTTTAAATTCATTTTGAACCCATTTTCAACCGAAAACCTAATAAAACTTGTTTAAACTAAACATTTCATTTCATTTCATTTTTAAAATTTAAGATCCAACCCAATTCATAACCATATATATATGGGTTGGGTTTCAAACCATTTTGCCACATCGCCTAGAGAAGATCATTGCTATATATTAAACTTTCACAAAATTTTTGTAAAGGAGAATTAAAAGGAATTAAAAAGGGTCATAACTCTTAATTATACTTACCCTGATGTATTCAAGAGGAAGAAGGGATCTAAGGGAAGCAGAAAGAGTAGCCATTTCTTTCCTTCTTTGCCTCTCAATATTTCTGTGCATAATTTTCCTGAGACTGAAGTCATCTGTTTCTTCACCCTTTTCCAAACCTGATTTTGATCTTTTTTGGCTTTTTTTGGTAACAAAATCTGGTTCAAGAACTGAAGGCTCCTGTAAAAGAAGCTCTCTATTTTGTAAAGGAAACATATTAATTTTTTGAATTCCAGGCCAAGTTCTTCAGATGTCAATGGAGCTTACACACACACACACACACACACACACACACATATATATATATATATATAATGTAGAATATAGGGAAAGATGGTGAGATATCAATTAAAGAATATGGCTCTGATGAAATGCAAGATTTGTTAGCAAAATCGTGATCAGCAATTAGATTCAAGAAATGACCCTACTGTCTACACAAACAATTTTTTACATGTTCTGGAAAATCGCAAAAGGATTTGTCGCTTTCATCATTTCTTTTCTATGTTTAGTACTAACGATTATTATCATGACATAATTATTAGGATACAGTAAAGTCCATATGTTCTGCAAAACAGGTTTTGTCTGAATCTTAATTACAAGATTTAATCTTCATAATTAATGGATTTATGACCGACTGACCGACAGCTTGTGGGAATCAGAGGAAAAACGACGAAGAAGTTACATCATCGAGGAATGTATTAATAAATCATGATTAGAATATTTTGTTTTGCCCCCTTAATAATTTTTACAAACTAAATATTGATAAGAATATTTTTTAAGTTATTACTATTAATAATGTTACTGCAATCAAATGAGAATCGAAATCATTGTCACTATTGTCATCATAAATGTCTCATTAATTACCAATTGTGACAACTTAAAAAATATTAATTCTTGTTACTATTGATCATATTGTGATAAAACAAAAAATATTGCTGCTTAAAAAATCATAAGTGACAAAACAAAAGTTATTGCCACTTAATATATACATGTTATTAGTGACAATCTTTTTATAGCGATCACTTATATTTCTCCCACTAAAATTTTACTTTTTTTAATATGAATTATGTCATACTACGATCATTCTTTTATATATTCAAATAATTTATGAATAACCAATAAAAAAGATAATGTTAGTGATGAGCAAATAAATGACAATATAAAAATTATCATTAGTAATATCTATTAAATGATAATGATTTTTTATTATGTTAGTAGTGATATTGTTCGTGTGACAAAAATATTTTTTTGTCGCAATAGAATTTAACATGAGAAGAACTGATTTTTCTAAATTATCACTATTAATATTTAATGACAATTGTATTGACAAATGTTTTTAAGTTGTCACTATTGTCGTTAGATTTTCACTATATATTGACTAATTACCGGTAATGATAATTTAAACACAATGCTTATTACAATTAAACTTGAAAAAATCATTACTATAGTAAATAGAACTTTTTGCTACTTAATCTGTATAAATAATTTATGACCTACTATTTTTGTGACTATATTTTTTTTCTGAGTGAATATGCAATTTATTTTTAACACTAATAATATTACAAAATAAATATTTTTATAATTCCCTTAATTATATGTTCAAGTCAATGATATAAAATTATATGTTCAAGTCAATGATATAAACTTTCTTGAATATATATTATATTTGTCCTATTATAAAAGAAGGGAAAAAAAATTGAACAAACAAACTAAGCTAGAAAGATTTTGTTGTCTAGCCAGAAATGGGATATACAATATTTGACTATACATGAATGAACAAACAAACTAAGCACCAATTTTCATAATTCATTACTTTCAGAAAGTCAATTATGATTAAAAAATATCTTTAGCAGGAAATTTGCATCAATCTCCCATCAAATTTTGGTTTCTCTCACTCGTGTTCCTAATATTTAGATTTTGGCATCAAAAGCCCCCATCTATAATCGCTTGGCAAATAATTTTGATAAAGTTTCTTCTTCACATGAAAAACTTTCATTATGAGAAAAGGTAGTATTAATTAGTAAAAAAAGGTAAGTGGCAATACAAAATTAATTATCAACAATGACACATACTAAATGATTTATTTTTATTTTGTCACAAATGATATATTTAAATTAAAATAATTTTTATTTTATCACAATATAAATTAATAATGATAAGAATTAGTGTTTTGAGTTTTCACCATTGACAACTGAAATGAAATCTTTAAGATAAATCAATGTAATTTTAGAGGAATTAATGAAAGAAGATCAAATATAATTATGGATTTGTTAATTAAGACAGATTAAGAATTATCACATTTTCTTCCATGCATTAAGATAAAAAATTTCTAAAACTCTTTGACTTCCCAAATTTTGAGTATCTTACTTTCACATAATTCATAGGGCTCAACAAGCAGCCAATATTTCATAATCAAAGGTGTCATACTCTTTATAGTAATGGTTCTTATATCATACTAATAATCAAAATATGGTTGAAAGATTATTAAAGAGGCTTCTTCCTACACGTCATCTAAAGGTGATGTACCTGTATAACAACCTAGAGACAATAGAAATTCTAATTTATGATAAGAATTTTATTGTCAAATAGGTGTCACACTATTAGGATCAAGCTTCAGCTTGAGATTGTTGCACTTCGTAAGCGCCAAGGGTTGGGTGGTTAGACCCAAAGTCAAAGGATGATGCTAATAATAAGTCCAATAATCACCCCCTAGCACCAACCTAAGGACTCGAACACATGACCTCCCTCTGATACCAATTATTAGGATCAAGCGTTTACTATTAGGCTAAAAGCTATAGTCTTTAACAGAGGCACAACTTTGTTTCCTTTATATATTTGGTAGCGTAAAGCACCATATAAAACTATGGTCAGCTTGAAGTGATTGCACCCCATAGGCATCATGGGTTGGATAGTTAGTTCTAGAGTCAAAGGATGATATTAACAATAAATTCAACACACACTGATAGAAGATAAAAGAAGAATTCTCAATTTTCATGTATATTGAAATATACAGTATATCAGTGTAATATACACAACAACTTAAAGAATCTGAGAAAGGAATGTGGCCAATAAAATAATGCTGACATGGAAGAAATAATAACAAACCCTAACAATTTACAACAGAAAAGATGCTTTCTACATCTCTATCCATTAGGTATGTGTAACACCACCTGCAAGCTGGGAGTGGATATTCAAGATGCCCAGCTTTAAAGTGATCAATTGGAAATGTGGCACGTTAAGTGCCTTTGTATAAACATCAGCCAACTAGTTATCGAAAGAACAAGGCATGAGACGAATAAGGCCAGACAAAACCTTTTCTCGGACTATATGGTAGTCAATCTCGATATGTTTCATCCGCTTATGGAAGGTTAGATTAGCGGCAATTTGAAAGGCAGACTTATTGTCACAGAACAAAAGGGCAGGTTGAGAAGTGTCAAGCTGAAAGTTTTGGAGAAGGAAGTATAGCCATTGGATTTCACAAGTGGTCAAATCTAGGGCACGATACTCAGCCTCAGAGAAAGAATGGAAGACAGTTAGTTGCTTCTTTGCCTTCCAAATGATGAGTAAAGACCCCAAGAAAATGCAATAACTCGTTATTGACTGACGATTATCGAAACAACCAGCCCAATCGAAATAGCTAAAAGCTTTAATAGTAAGTTCAGAGGAAGCAGGAAAGAAAAGTCCCTGAGCAGATGAAGCTTTGATGTAACATAAGATACAATTGGTTGCTTGTAAATGAGATGTCATTAGATATGTCAAGTATTGACTAAGTTGCTGAACTGCATAAGAGATATCAAGCCTGGTGGAGGTTAAGTTTGGAAGACATCCAATTAGTTGTCTATATGAGGGAGCATCGGCTAAGGGTGAGCTATGGTCGGCAGAAAGCTTGAAGGAGGGGTTCATATGAGTGCTAGCTGGTTTACCAAGAAAGCCAGTGTCAGAAAGGATGTTGAGGGCATACTTTCATTGATAAACTGAAATTGCGGTTGATGATCGAACAACTTCAAGGCCAAGAAAGATCGCAGGTTGCCATGATCCTTAATTTTGAAAGTGTGATCCAAGAAGTCCTTTACTAAATTAATTTCGGCTATGTTATCACTGGCTAAGACAACATCATTAATATAGACAAGTAGTACAGTTATGTGACCATCACTGGATTTGGTGAAGAGAGAATGGTCAGTGGGAGACTGAGTATATCCCAGGGAAATGAGAGCAATAGTTAATTTTGAAAACCACTATCAACTGGCTTGTTTGAGGCCATAGAAGGATTTGTGCAACTTGCATACTAAATGGGAATGAGTAGCAGGAAAACCTAGAGGCAAAGATATGTAAATGTCGTCATGTAACTTTCCATAGAGGAGAGTGTTATTGATGTCCAGTTGCTTAAGATGCCAGCCCTTGGCAGCAGCAATAGCAAGTGACAAACGGATAGTGCTTATCTTGGCGATCGGGGAGAATGTATCGAAGTAGTCAATGCCATCTGTTTGGGTGTATCCTTTGGCTACAAGGCGGCTTTGTACCATTCTCTAGTTCTGTCAGCCCAATATTTGATACGATACACCCACTTGCTGCATACCAAGGTTTTGCCAGAGGTAGGGGAATGAGAGTCTAAGTGCTATTTTTGGCAACAACATGGAGTTCCCGATTCATGGCATCAACCCAACATTGAAATTTCATAGCCTGCTGGTATGACCTGGGTTCATTATGAGCATAAACAACAAGGGCAAAAGAACAATAACAGGAAGATAAAGAAGAGTAATAGAGAACATTCAAAATAGGATAAAGGGTACCTGACCGTGGAGTAGATGGAGCAGCCGAGGAAGCAAGGTGGCAATGATAGTCAGCTAGATAGGCATGCCGCTTTCAAGGTTTGGTGGATGTGCAAATAAGAAGAAGAGATGATGTAGTAGAAGGCTGAGGAACCACATGGGCTAAGTCCATGGTAGGATTAGTCAGGCAGGGGGGGAGAGAAGGAGGGGAGGGATCAGAAAATGATTCGAAAGGGAAGATGTGCTCATGGAAAGTGGTGTGGTGAGAGACGAAATCTCACGAGTATTGTAGTCAACTAAAATGAATTCCTTAGTTCTCGACTTATATCCCAAAAAAACACATTTTCGAGCATGAGGATCCAACTTAGGTCGATGTGAGGATAGCATGCTAGCATAACATAGAGAGATGAAAACCCTAAGGTGAGCTAAATCTGGAATTATTATATAATATTTAAAAAGGCATTTTGTTGGTTATAAGGGGTGAAGGTAGTCGGTTTATGATGTGAACGACATGTAAGACGGCATAGCACCAAAAGGATTTTGGAAAGGGAGATTGAAATAAGAGAGCCTGGAGTATATGTTGGTGCTTACGCTCAATGATGCCATTTTGTTATGGTGTTTCAATGTAAGAGGTTTGGTGAATCACCCCTTTTGAAGCATAAAATGATGGTGCGGCAAACTCAACCCCATTATTACTATGGATTATTTTAATTTTAGCTGAGAATTGTGTTTCAACTAAGGTAAACAAACTGTGAAGAAGGCCACTGACTTCTGACTTAGATTTAAGGAGATAAAGCTATGAAAATTGAATAAAATCATCAACAATTGTTAAAATATATTGATGACCATGGATGGATGGAGTAGCTAAAGGACCTTAAATATCAATGTGTATTAATTCAAAGTAATAAGTTGTTTGATTGTTTCTTACACTGAAGGGAATTCATTTTTGTTTAGCATAATGGCAAACATCACAAGAAGAGTTGGCATGAAAAACAAAATTAGGTAGATATGGGGTGAGGAGTTTGATTCTGGAGGCAAAGGCATGATCGAGCTGGTAGTACTATAAGGTAAGTGTAGCATTGCATGTAGCTAAGGCAGTGGGGGAAGAGCTAGCATGGAGAAGGTATAAACTAGCTTGCAATGTAGTTGTACCAATCATCCTCCACAGTCGCAGGTCCTACAAGAAATAAGAAGAATGATAAAAAATGAAACAACAATTTAAAGAGGAAGTAAGATGCGAAATAAATAGTAAATTGAAGGAAAATTTGGTATGTAAAGAATGTTATGAAGCGTGAGCAAAAGGGAGAGGACAATAATGCCAGTAGGGGAGGCCTGGGCATGTTGTCCATTTGGTAGTATGATGATGATAGGGTGAATGCATTTGTAAGAGGCAAAGAGGGAAAGAGAGAATGTGATGTGATCCGGGGTGCTGGTGTCAATGATCTATTGAGACGGATTAGATTGGGAAAGTGTAGAGGAAGTGATACCTAGATTTGTAGAGAGGCCAATGTTAGTGAGGGCATGACTTACAATAGGGGGAGAGGTGGTGCTATTGTTAGCTTGCTGAAGGAGAGAAATAACTTGTTGATATTGCTCCTTGGTCAAGGAAAGTGTGGAAGAATCATTAGAACTAACACGTGTAACAGTAGTAACCGAGGATGGGACAGAATCAGTAGTCATACTATGAGTAGAAGATGGTTGAGATCGAGGCTTGAAACCAGGCAGAGAAGTATGTTTTTTATAGCAAGTCCTGATGGTGTGATGAGGCTTGCTGCAATATGTACATAAACGATTGTTGCCCAACAAGGTCTTAGATGGAAGGGTCTTCTGGGTAGAAGCAGGAGGAAATGAACTAAGAACTGGGTTCTTCAGGTCGGTGGAGTTCTAGTTACTAAACACCGGAGAACCATGAGAGAGTTGGTATTCCTGCTGAATAATGAGGGAAAATACTTTGTTGGTGTGAGGAAGATGATCCATTAAAAGGATTTGAGATCGAACGGTGGAGAAATGATCGCCGATTCTTCATAAGAAATGGAAAACATAGTTACTGTTGTGGTGAAGCTTCACTTTGTCTATGGCTCACAAGAACAAATAGGCGCACAATGGCATGAATGAAGCAGCCGAAAATTCTGAAGTTCGTCCCAAAGAATTTTCAGTTTAGTAAAATAGTCGGTGACATATTGATCACTCTGCTTGAAGCCATAAATTTCCTCCTATAGCTTGGAGATACGAAAGACATCACCCTGAGAGAAACGATTTTTCAAATCAAGCCAAACATCAGAGATGTTGTCTATCCATAGAATACTCTGGGTAATGGAAGGCGAAATAGAAGCCAGAACAAAACCATAGTGTTGCAGCGTTCCCAGGTAGGGAATATTGGGTCAATGCGCGCCGGAGCAGAAAGGGAGTCGTCCACAAAGGCGAGCTTATTTTTGGAGAGCAAGGACATCTTCATGGCGCGACACCATGAATGGTAATTGGAGCTCTATAGTACAAGCGAGACTAGAATGAGTGAAGGGTTTTTATTGGGATGTAGATAGTAGAGGTTGGCAGGATTCAAAGTGGGATCTGTTGGAGAAGCGACCATGGCTGCCAAAAAAAAAATCCTCATAGGAAAAAGTTAAAAATGAGGAAGATATTGCTCTAGTACCACGACAAAAGATGAGAGAATAATTCTCATCTTTCGTATGTATTGAAATGTATAGTGTATTAGTGTATATATATACACCAGCCTAAAGAATCTGAGAAAGGTATGTGGCCAATAAAATAATGCTGACGTGGAAGAAATAATAACAAACCCTAACAATTCACAACAGAAAAGATGCTTTCTATATCTCTATCCATTAGGTATGTGTAACACACACTATTTACAATGGTGACTACTTAAACACTATTCTTGTTGCTATATTAAGTTAGTAAAAATTATTAGGTTGACAATATAAAATTTTTTGTCACTTAATATATACATATAACTAGTAATAACTTTTGCATTTGTTTATTATGTTGTCATTAGTTTTTATTTCTGAGAAAATTGCAAAAATAGGACCGTAACAATAGACAATTCGCAATATAGGACCAAAATTTGGAGTGCTAGTAAAGTAGGACCAAAACTCATTAACAATCCAAAAAGAGGACCGACTATCAAAAAACACAGTCAGCATTGGTGATTGCTTGCGTGGCGCCTATGTCGGTGTTCCACATATGTGACATGCAAGCCATCACTGGCGCTGACTATGTTTTCCGGTGGTTGTTGTCCTTTTTTTTATTTTTAGTAAGTTTTAGTCCTACTTTAGTATCACCTCAAATTTCGATCCTAAAATACAAAATGACCATAACTACAGTTCTATTTTTGCAATTTTCCCTTTATTTTTTACTTTATACTGTTAATCACAATTATTTTTGTTTTCTGTAATGGCCTTAAAATTTAAAAGTTATTTTCTCGTTTGTTGTATTTGTTTGTACCAATATTGCTTTATTGACTACATCGTAAAATAATAATTTTTAAAAATAAATAAGGGAATAGTTCTCTAACATTCAGCCATCTACAAGAAATTGCTTCGTACCTCAATCACTTCTACATTCTTGGGTTTATTTCCCATATCACATTACGTGTCCTATTGAATAATTAATGGTCCACAAATTTGCCAAACACTACAAGAAAAAATGGTTTTAGTCACCAAGTTCTCAGTAACCATAATAAAATAGTCACTAAATATACAATTTTAGCAACCAATATTAATTTGGTTGCTAAAGTCAAGTTAGATAAATTTTTTTGCGACCAACCAATACTTGGTAGCTATTAATGGTTGCCATAATTTGGCTAGCGTTAGCAAATATTATAGTGACTAAAGTTGGAGTTTTTAGCAAGAAATTTTGATGGTCACTATATATGAATATTAATTGTGACCAATTTAATAACAAAATTTTAAATGGTTACTATAAGTTTTTAAGTTGACATCAGTACCCAATTAATTTGGTTGCTAATTAAGGATATAATTATTTAGCTTGTCAAACTTGTAGCAACCAATATTATTTGGTCACTTAAGAAAATACTTACGACAAGCAATTTTACATGGTTGCTAAAAAAGTACTCATAACAATCAAATTGACTTTATTTCTAACTATTTTTTAAAAATAATAGAAATAACTTTAAATTGAGTTTAAAGAACTAAATTGATCTTTAGGTAGTTAATTTAAATATACAAAAAAATAATTATCATATTAATTGAGTAAATAATGTTTTACTTTAAATTTGACTCTTTTTAATTCCAAATATGTTAAATTGAATAGCTTAATGCAAAATATAATTTTTTTTCCTGTGGTGGATTCTGAATCTGAATCATTTTGAAGAGAACAAAGAAAGCTAATCGATAGTTGTCCAAAATTTTAGTGTGCAGCTTTGGTGTTTTTGTTTCTGTTTTCGTGCCTTCTTTTTTTTTTTTTTTGGTTTTTGTTGGTTTTTTTTTCTTTAACAGTAGAAAAATCCATTCAATGGTCAAAATTTAAAGGTGTAATTGTCCTACATCACTTTCCACTTAACAAAGTCCTGGCATCCAGAAATTGTATAAATGTTGATTCCATGAAACAATGGGAAAATGATTCAACTTTCAGCAGATTATCGCAACTTTGCATATGCTCCTAAAAAACTGTATAAGTTCATATCATGCCTTGTTAGTAGTGTACTTCTGTTCACCCCTGAGAATGTCAAAGTTTTGTACAAAAGAAAATAGAAAATTGTCCCCAAGAAATATCAGTCTAAACATAAGGAAAGAATTAATAGAATCTGTGGCATAAGTTGACTACTTGATAACTCATTCCTCTCCTACACTAGTGCTCCCCTGAATAATATAGGCTTTCTGCAAATACAACAAACTGAAAGTGTATCCTCTATGTCTGCTTTATTTCTCAGTTCGCATTGCCACTGGTGTTACTATCATTTAATTCTTGGACGAAGTTTTTTTGCAGCTTCATATATGACCGAAAAATAGCAGTGATAGGAGCATGCAAGAGCATTCTAGACATTCATCCTCTCATAACAGCTCTTTATTCATCTTCCTTTACTATTGCACTTGCAGCATCGCCAATTGAAATACTAATAAATCTATCAAATCTACAGATACCCTGGCACTGTGTTGAGTTTTTACCACTTCAAGTGGAGTGGTCAAAGCAGCAGCCAAGGCCATTCACTAAAAATTTTTCAAGGGACATCACGTTAGGTCATGCCATCTCCACAGGGTATAAAGCTTTCAAGCTATTGGAGAACTTTGGCATTAAATATCTAATTCTAACCCTTTTGATAAAGGAAGCAATAGTTGAGACATACTACAGAAACTAACCTTAATAATTCAGCATCGAGTTTTGCTCCAAGGAGCAAAACAGTTCTGCTAAGTAATCAACAACACAGTTCCTTTCCTTGAAGGTGTGGGAGAATTTGACCATCAACCATGTGAGGTTCTTGATGCGGCTAAGACTATGCAGTAGTAGTGCTATGACGCTTTTATTAGATGAATCGCAACCAAGGAATTAGTTCCACATTGATGTTGTCAAGCCCCTTTTCAGCTCAAAGCCCTTTAGTGCTTGAAAAATTTGACTAAGTTTTGGTACAAAGTTGACTTCATACTGCATGTCAACTTTTGTATCAATGGTGAGAGAGAGATAGAGAGACTAATCATAGTGTCTACCAATGGCAAAGTGAGTGGATGTTCAAGCATCAAACCTCCAGCAATGTTAAAAGTTATTCCCTCCTCAACCTATTTAAGCATATTTGATATAATTAGTTTGTTAGGCCCGTAAAAGGAAATTAGTTAAGCCATAATTTTCTTTGATGTAATGGATTAACTCTTTTAATTTGTACTTGAACTATCTGATTCTAAGACCTTGAACTTGTTGTTTTCCTTGGTATCTGTTAATCTAATCGCAAATCTAAACCAACAGAAGCATCAATAGTGCTCAGTAGAACGACCAAATGAGTTACAGAGTTTGAATCATTCTAAAAACTGCAGTGCTTACTGTGTTCCTTCAATCAGCAGCTAATCTTCCTTCTTAAACCCATTTTTCGTTTGTTGCCATCCATCGTCTATGATGAGGATCTTTGGAGAAATGTCGCCTTCTTTGAAATTGTAAAACATGAAAATTTCATGTAAATTTTAGTGAAATAGATTCCAATGGGACTTTTGATGTTTTTTTGCCATATATATATACACACCTCTAAAGGCCTTGTTTGATCCCACTCGGACTAACTTCAGTATAAAATGCATCCCAAGTGCACCATCCAAACCAGTCTAAATGAGCCAGCGTCTGTCATATAGAGCAAAATATCTCATCAAATCTCAATACCAACATATAAAGAAAACGTGTTGTTCTTTATGTAGTTGTGACCATAATTCCGAAACAAACTGAGCAGCAATAAGAAGAACATATTATTGTAGCTCTCAGCAATAATTAGAATCCAACTTCCAACAAATTCAAATATGAAATGCACATCAGGTTACCAACAAATGATCCCCACAGCAAAATCTGGACCTAAATCACAAATTCACATACTCTATGCAGTTTCAAAACAAGTTGTACTTATTGGATTTGAACAAAAGACCACTAGCCAAATGAAGCTATTAATATAAGCTAAATCACAAAACAAAGGCAACAAATCCTAGCACAGTTCAGTAGATTGAATGTTGATAATCAGACAACTGTGCGTCCACAAATACTCAAAAATAGAGTTTCAGATTTGCAGCAACTATTCTCATAAAGGCGACAGCTTCATCACATGCACAAAAGGATCAAAGGAGTTCCAAAATCACCAAAAACTTACTCAGTAGCAGATCAAGATTAACATGTAGATTGGAAACTGAAGTCACACTCAGTAGTAGGAAAAAAATGCTGCCACAAAATCTGAGCAATAACATAATCCTAAAACTGAAGCAAAATCACATCCAAGGCAAGCATTCAACTGAAAGAACATCAGCAACATTTGCTATATCAACTGAGTTCCTAATTAGTGCAGCGACTTGAATTAAGAAAATCAACCCAACCAGTTGCGACAAACTAAAAGACTTGCAAATGAAGTAATAAGAAACCAATGCTCGAATCTGGCTTTGGAAGCCAATGGAAAAAAATAAACTAAAAACTAAAGTATCACAAGATTGATATCAATAAAGGAAAAAAAATTAGAATTTGAAGCATAGGGCATTAGCCAACTCCGTTTTACACTTCACATGACTCGTGTTATTGGTAGTAGCCATTGCTCTTGACAACTCAATCTTGCGCTTAAAAGTGGTACTCATTGTCGCACTTGTTATCGAAATGGAATCATATGTTCAATGTTATAAAGCAATTGTCAAATTTTGGATGAAAAATCAAACATGATATGCAAACGAAATTTAGAGTAAATTCTTAGAGTTATAACCACTTTTACTGTCCATGAACATGCAATCAAACAATTACATATGAGAAAGTTTAAAATACTAGAAAATTGTACAAACCAATTTGTTTTATATTGAGTTCTCATAATAAAGACTGAATTAGTCCACATCCTGAGTTCACCTTATAATATTGTTATGTGGCTGATTTCACCTTATAATTGAGGCACGAATTCACCATCTCTTAAGCCTCTGTTATGATGATAGAGGCTGAATTTGTGCCTCTTTTATGTGGTGAATTCAGCCTCATAACTGAGGCCATGAATTGCACCTTATAAGAGATCCTGTCGGCTTCAGTTATGAGGTTAAATTCACCCTAAATTAGAGACACAAATTAAGCTTCTGCTTTCATAAAAGAGGCATAACAGGTGCAAGGGATATTCATAGGGTAAATTAAAAACTCGAATTTTATACTGCTATATATAAATCATCGCACTAAATTACAAACTGAATGGTAATAAAGAGATCACCTTACTGCCCTTCTATGCCTCTGTACTCTTTTTGTCGGATCTGTTAGAAAACACGTTTCAAGATAGAGATTAAAAGAAAAGTTGAATTAGGAAAAGAGACTAAGTGATCGATCGAGTATGCTAAAATAGGGAACACAAAATAGAAAAAGATAATTATAGTTAAAGCATTCATTTATACTTCAATTTTAATAATTAAATTAAATCCCAGAAACTAAGTTTTCCCATTAAGGATCAATTTTACGAGAAATACAAAGAACAAAAATCAAAATAAAACAGAAAACAGCAGAGAGGATTAATTCTACAATTCTTACTATGAGAGATTGGGGAGAAATACTTACTATTTAGGAAAATCTTCTGGAGGAGAAGAGAACTAGGATCTAATATGGCTGAAATGATTCTCACCCATTCGCCACTTGCTTATGTATCATGTAGATGGACAATTTTCTTCCCATAGCAATCACTCCATAATTATGGAGAAAAATCTTTCCATATCAATTTTGGCAGAATTTCTTCCCATATCGATTAAAGAAAACAATTAGCACCATTGAGATAGGAATGGGTATGGGTTTCTCCAACTTTTGGCAAAAGGTTTCTTTTGGTATCAATTTTGGCCGAGAAGAAAACAATTAGCGCCATTGACATGGGAATGGGTATTGGTTTCTCCAAGTTTTGGTGGAAGGTTTCTTTTGGTATCAATTTTGGCAGAAAAGTAAACAATTAGTGCCATTGAGACAAGAATGGATATGGGTTTCTCTCACTCTTCTTACTTTTTATTTTTATTGGATAGAAGTCAAGAAAAATAATTTCTTAAAGTGAATATTAAATATTCACTTAACTAACAACTTGAAGTCAATTTTCTTCTAAAAAATAGCATAAACTTAATGGTAGATTTTTTTAAATGAAAAGTTAATAGAATAGATTTTTTGATCGAAAATAGTTTGATGATTTTTTTATTGATATAAAAATTTATCTTAATAGATTGTAAGTAGTTTTTTCTTATGGTGAATTATGCCAACTACTTCTGAAGTTTGGCAAAATTGCCAGAAAAAATCCTCTTTTGTTTTTTTTAATAAAAAATTACAATAACTCTCCTAAAATGACAAATCTAGTTGTAACATAAACGAAATTTGAGAAGAATCCAAAATGTCCTAAAAAATTAAAAGACTATATTAATTAAGAATAAATAAATAAATAAACAAAATATATTTTTTAACTAAATTATTTATTAATTAAAAATTAAGTATTTTTTTAAAATCTTATATGTCATACTCTAATAGATTTTCTTTCAATGGACATTATTATTTAGACCAATGAGAGCATAGTACGTATGAAATTGCAAAGATTCACTTACGATTTGAAAGACAGAACAAATCTATATTTAATATGTACAAACATTATAATATGTATAAACTCAAATGTTTAGTTGAGTACTTGATGAATTGCAACAAGGAAATGTACAAAGAATGTTATCAATATTTATCCCTTGTTTCTTATTTTTTATAGTTTATTAAGTACTTATTCTCAATTAAATATATGTGAAAAATGAATTATTACAAAACTTTTAGTGGATAGGACTTTACATAAGAGTAAGGAAAGGTATGATACAGTTATTTTGATAGGACTTTTACCTATTAGGGAAAAGTACAACGCACTTACATTAAGATTGTGACTTCAAATTAATATAGTTTGATATTGATTGAGATAGGTTCTGCTAAAGCCTAAGCCTATTATAAATATTTACTATAAAAACTCTTACCTTCAATGTGTGTCTATGTTTTAAACTTAATTTGAAACTTCGAACTAATGCATATTGAATACAATGTAAAATTAGCAGTTGATTGGCTAGTTTGTTTTTGGAGGTTGGAAGCCATTCTATTAATATTTAATTCATTTGATTTTAATAACATTAAAAATAAAATATATTAAATTGTTCCATCTAAAATTTAATGTAAAATTAGTAGTTGATTGGCTAGTTTGATTATTTTTTGGACATATCAGATAATTTAATTAATATTTAGGAAAAATATAGTAATACTAATAAACAAAATTTTCAATTAAAGAAAAAAGTAGTCTTTTTTAAAATAAATATTTTGATAATAAAAACAAATTTTTTAACTTAAAGAAAATGTAGCATTCCATGGTTTAAAAAACCAATTGAACTATCTTCAATAAAAGTAACAATTCTCAAATCAATATTGTCGAACGGGCACTCCTAAGTAGGAATGTAGGAATTATTAATTTTCTTTATTTTATATTTATTTCTAAATAAAAGAGTAATAGTAAAAATATTGACGCATTATAAATACTAATTTATGTCTAAAACCTAAAAAGCTAGTGTTACTTTTTATTGAAGGCATCACAAAAAAAATGAAATCTCTAAAGTTTCCTCTCTAAACTTAGTTCAATTAAGAAGAGAGACATGATAATTCCCCCTTCTAATTCATGACATGTCTTTTATCCAAGAAATTGATCTTAAATCAAAATTTTGTTATTGAATTTATTTGAAAATTAAACTTACACTACAAAAAATAAATATATTAGTAGGGGTTATTTAGTGAGGGCTAGGTTATTTAGTGGGGGTTATTATGAACCCTCACTAAACGTTCTATAGGGGTTGTTAAAACCCCACTAAGTAATAATAAACAATAGCGGTTTTTAGTATTTTGTGGGAGTTTAACTATGGAGGTTTAACAACCCCCACTAATTAATAATAGATAATAAGGGTTTTTAGTATTTAGTGGGAGTTTAACCTCCTCTAATATATGCTTATACATTAGATATTTTATTTATTTATGGAGAAATTGAATTATAGTTGTAGGATTTTAAACTCCAGTTAAACTTTTTAAGATTAAACCATTTTACTTAACTAGATACTAAAGACCAGATTTGATTTAATTTTTTATTTCTCATATCTTATAACTATAAAATTAACAAAATTATAAACTCAAATACGAAATTGAGATAAAGAGAATATTTTTATTTAAAATAATAAGTATATTAATAGTGTTATTTAGGGGGATTACGTAAGCTCCTGCTAATTATTTTATTTTTTGGGTTAACAACCTTACAAATTAATATTAAATAATAGGTTTTTTGTATTTAGTGATTATATTTATATGTTAAAAACTTCTAATCATTTTTTTAAATTATAATTATGGGATCTTAAAGCTCCCGTTAAGTATATATATATCTATATAAAAAAAACTAAATCCAGATGCTATTAATCTCTTCTTTTGTTTTATCGAACCCCAAATCCAACCTCCATTCCCAAATTCTTCACCACACTGCAGCGCCTCCGCAGTCTCCCTACCGCCGTTGTCGTTTCAATAACCAAATTCACACTCTAAGTTACTTTGCTCGGATTTATCTCTTCTCCATAGTCGTTGTACTCCAAATCTGCCGAAGAAATTCATCTAGGCACGGTTGAAAATCCAATTACTCACATTAGAATTGCATGGAATTGCTATCGTTCTGATTCAATCTCAAGTCGCAGCAAAACACTTCATCCAAAGGCAGAAACAGAGTGAACGCCAGATATTCAGGTAACATTCTGATCACCATTTTCCAAATTCTTCAATTTTCACACTTCTGGAGAGATTACGTTTATAAAATTTAGTTGAACAGCCTAATTCATATGATGGGTTGAACAACCTAATCCTTCTCATAGTTTTAATTAGTTTAGTGGTCCCATGTATATCCTGCTCTTCCTCTTATTCTTTTCCCCATTAAACTGTAGTTAAATGTGGCTTTAGTATTGGTGTGCTCTCCGATGAAAATTAAGTTGTTCTGAAAAAACAAGAATAACCCATTCAATAGGTACTTCTTATCAAATTTGTGTAGTTGCTAAGGGAGGTATACATTTATGCATGGTTTAGTGGATATATATAAAGAAAGTTGTAGGGAAGATGTTTATCACCAACACATTGTGTAGTTACCAGTTTTAGTTGAATTTGTCATTGGCTATTATTTGAAAAATTAAGTGAAAATTTGGAGTTTTGTCCAGGCTTACAGGCTTGGCACTAATTTTATTTATTTTATGTTTTATGCACCACAGTAGGTCTCCTATAAGATGCTCAGAGCTTCTGGTAGAACTACAGTTTTTTCATATTATTTTTGGGGTTTTTAGTCTGCGCTGTTCAACTGACTGGAAAGGGTGGGAAATCAAGGCATTAGTTCCCATGGATTAAATATAGTGGAGGATTTAGAGTGACTAGGAAGTGGGATCGTGGACAGCAATTCAACAATTATGAATACTTGAATGTGACAATATGGAGTTTGTTTCAGCTGCATAACAGAGGTAGGATGCAATTAGTCGTATCCAAGTCCCTGGTTTATACTGCTTAGTGCTTACAAGTAAAAGCTTTTCATGCATACTAATTTTATACTTGGCTGTGTGACTTTGTCCTTTCAACTTAGGTGCATACAGATTATACCTTGCCTTAAAGAAATCTTCATTGCAATTGATTTTCCTTTTTTTTTTTTTTAAGTTAACTTGTCTGGAGTGACTATGGTTTATGTTGCGACATTTTGTCAAAATTTCTTGGTTGTGAACTAGAATTCTTATTTTACCATCAATCGATTTCAATATTTTAAAGTGAAGATTTCTTGTTCCATAACTGACAAGATCAATAGAAATTAGCGGTTCTGGTGATTCCCTTGCCAAATTTGCTAGTCTTGGGGCTCTTAGCATGATGCTTCAAGGATGGTGATTGATAAACTAGAAAACCGATGAGAGTTGCAAGTTTGAAATGATTTTTTCTTTAAAGTCATCAAGGTGCTGCTTCATGCAGTATTGTGTGTTTGATATCTTTATCTTGAAGAATTGGCCATTCCATTCTACTGACAACTATTAGAGTTCATTCTGTTGCCATTAGAATATTAATGTGAATTCAAAATCCAATCTGGTGTTGCAGTAGTACATTTGCTAATGCAATATTTTGTTGATGGAAAGGCAATCAATCTCATGATTTGTCATGACAAGTTGATCATAGTGTATGAAACATTATATATGCCATATAAAATTAATTAACCATATTAGCTAACTCAATGGTTTTCCCAATCTGTTTGACGTGTTTAGTTTCTATCTACAAAGAGCATTGAAGAGATTAAGAAGGATGCTGCAATAGAAAAAGAGAAGCAACTTGCTGACTTGAAAATTGTTGGAGAAAGGAATGATTCTTTGGCAAGTTCCATTGTATCATCATCTCTGTAAGTTTATTTTACTTTCTATCTTGGGCACTAGTAATTTTTGCAAATGGTAAATGCTGGACAGTCAAAGTTGAATCCAACTCCAAGTGGTAAATCATGTGCTTATTAGACTAAGCACATGTAAAAATTCAACCAAAACTACACAAGATTCTTAGGTGGTAGTTTACTCTATGTTGTTTCATGTCTGATTTGTTTTCTTCTCCTGTAGCTATTTAAAGATCATGTATTCCTTGGATAAACAACAGTAGTTTGCTAATGTGTAATTTTTGTTATCCGCCAAGCTCCAACTTCCTTTGGTTAGAGAGGTGCAGATGTATTCGTCCTACATATGGTTATTCTGTTGTAGGTAAAAATTTTGTCAACATAATATTTAATGCAAAAAGCTGTGAGGAAATGCTTGAGAACTATATATGATTAATTTGACTTCTCATATTATTGTTGAGTTGAGAGGAGGGTAGTACAGCCCGATAATAACTATTTATCACCAACACACACTTCTTATTGAAAGACTAAAACTGGTCAGTTACTTTGCTTTCTCACAAAAGTATTTTTTTTTTAACAGACATTGTCTTATTTGTAATTATCTATAATTATGATGTTTCAAGTTTTTTGGCTTGTTTTCTATTGTCCAATTGGGAATGTTGGCAGATAATCATTTGTTTGATACATGAGAGAAATAAGATGACTCCTGAGGAAAGATTGTGTTTGTGTATTATTATCTTTTTACTTTGTATAAATAGAAATAAGTTAATTTTTTACCTACATTTTCCCAAAGATACTCCCAAGATTCAAGCTTTTCTTCATATATAGATAGGCTTATTAGATTGGTTTTAGCATAATTATCTTTATATTCTATAATTGGTTCTTGATGATTTTGTTGTTCTAGAATATTGAGAATTTCTATTCCAAACTATAGCCAATTCTTGTATCCTTTCCCAAGCAAAGTTCCATGAGCTCATAAACCTGTTTTAAGCACATTCCAGCACATAAAAGCTGTAGCATAATTACTGTGAAATTGCAGCAAAATCCTTCCAACACCTTTTGAAAGCACATTCCAACAAAACAGCCAAAAAGTCTAATGTTTCATATCCCAGCAATCTATGCATTTAACTCCCAGTAAAGTCTAAGATGTTGTGGTGTTTAGAGTGTTTGATTGAACCTCTAAGTTGTATGTCATCAATCTACCGCAGTGGAAACAACAACAAAATGACCAAGATAGTAGCTGAGCTAAGAAAATAACGTGAACCAATTTCTGGAATTTAAAACACAACACCAGAACTTGTTGAAGGACTAAGAAATTCACTGCAGCTATAATCAAAAGAATAGAAAACTGAGACAGAAATGAATAAGCTATGTAAATCTGAAATATGACCAATTATATTTCTCCATGTGAAGGATTGTAATTACTTTTCTCGAAAGCTGAGATCTTTCAAGAATGCAGTTGTTGTCTGACTTATATGCTTTTTACATTGAAGGCATGGTCTAGATTATGGATAGTGAAAATGGACTGACCATTAAACATATTTGGATTTTGGGGAGTGGGAAAAAAGCTATTTTTATGTTGAGGTTGGAATTTTTATGTCATGTGGCAAAATTTTATGTTCTTTATGCATTTATTTCTAGAAAAAATACCTTTTATAATTGAATACACAGTTTGAGCTTTGACTTAAATATTTGGATAAATCACTTCTAGGTGTATAGTATAGATCTCAACTTACAATTCCTTCAATACAGGAAAGTAATCAATTATTGGACCCTAAAAAATCAATCTTTGTACCTATTACCAAGTATTGTTTCCATCTCGTAGAAATTCCTAGAATTAACTTTTACAGTAGAATAAAATGAAAAGTTAACCTTCCAAATTTGACCTTTTTCTCTTGCTATCAGAAAGAGAATAAAACTAACTATGATATACATATAATTAGTTAATTAACTATATCAATCGATAATTAGATTTAACTATCTATAATTAAATAATAGCTAACTATATTATTCTAATGCATTGTTTGTCTTTTCAGTAGTTATAAATGGATATGAGTTGGGTCAAAGTGCTGGACTTTACTTCAAAGGATTAATTTAATGGAGTTAAAATTTCATGAAATTTGTAAGGTAGTTGTTCTTATCTTGAACTGATACAATTTTGATTTTAAATCGCTCACCTGCCATTGATTGTTTGTAGGAGGTTCTTTTTTGTGCTAAGAAAGCAGACGTTGCTCATATTCTTAAAGCTGGAGGTGTTCAGGTTAGAATGTTGTATAATCTCAATATATATTCTATATATTGGGACACTCTTTCTGATGGTTAAATATGAGAATATCTATTCAGGCAATTTCAGCTATGGCATGGGGGACGGAATCTTGCCCTGAGGTATCACTTTCTTTATTATTTGTATTTGCACTATATTTGAATAGCAACTGATTCTCTATTTTGAGTCGTAAGCTCAAGTTTTTATGTAGCCTTTGATCAATGGGACTGACATGAATCTTGTTGTTTGTATTATTCTCAAAGTCAGTTTATTTATGCATTTATTTTGGTGCTGGAATGGCTATAAATCACACTCCAGATTGTTGCATTATTCTCATGTTGCAGCAAATTTATTTTGTTGTATTGTTTTCATTTTGTTCTCATGTTTTCCAGATTCTTGCATTGCTCTCATTGTTGTCGATAGTGGCACCAAGGCATTTTAGTTGCTGGAAATTTGTTTAATTGTTGGAAAACTGTTTGAATAGGGTATTGAAATTGTGCGTTTTCTCTCCTAATTCTGTTGAGCTACCTAAAGCTAATGCTTCTGTGTGATTCAAGTGTTTTTTTATCATATTGTTGTTGAGTTGAATTATGTGGTTATGGTGTTATATCAATAGTGATGTGGTTACTTTGGGTCCTTATTATAACGTGTTGTCATCAAGTTGTTGTGGTAAATTTTCTCTTCGATGGTCAAGCTGTAAACCTGTCATATATGATTGGTAAAGTGCTTCTGTTTGGCATTTTTTGGATATGCCTACAACTTTTCATCAATCCATGTATATTCATGCTAGAAATGGCTCAGTTGTCGGGAATATAATTGAGTGGGTCTGAGTTTGATTGTGATGTTCTGTGGATTCTTGTAGGCCTTTTGATTTTGTTGGGAGAGGGGACTTTAGTTTTTTAGGTTATCATGCTCCTGCTCAAGTTACCTCTGTTCAGATTTTGTGATTTTGCATAGATTATGTGCTTCAAGTTGGAATTTTCCTTGTTGGTCTGATGTTGTTATTCTGGAATTCTTTGCTTGCCTCCTGTTTTTAGGCACCTTCATAGCTCAGAATTTTCACTCTTTTTTGCAACAAGAGTCATAACATCATTCATAGTCTTTTATCAAATTTCGCTGAATCTGTTTCTATGATAATCTGAACGCAATGGTGTATAGAATTTTGCTATTCATAACAGCTTCTCAGAATTGTTGCTTTGGTTGCGATTTTATGCTGTTATATTTTGCTGCAATTCTTGTGGCATGTAGAACCTTAAATTTTGTTGTTGTACATGTGATGTTTTGTTGTTGAATTGGACAGTTATGCAACAAAGTATGGTCCAGCTGCTTTTACTACTTTGCATTACGGATGCACATAATGTTGCTACTTTCTTTTGTAGCATATCTTGTTGTTCATAACTTTATGGTTTGGACATGAAGGTCCTCATTGGATAAGGGGCTAAAAGTTGGAGGCAGCTTTGCTACAAGGAAGATTCGGTCCGCATTCTTTTTGAAGGGTCAAAAGGCTTTGGCTGAAACTTTTTTTTGACTGGAATGGAGATTTGATCTTGGGAGTCTCTTGCAAGTGCTTGAGGAGGGTTGCAATTTGATGTAATTTAATCTCTTTTCATTTTTTGTCTTTCTTTTTATTTTCCTCAAAGGGAGATAAGTTAGCAATATTCCAAAAATATTGTAAGGGAAGTAAGTACTTCCTTATTTTTATTTGGCACGAATACTCTTCACTTGTAATCCTATTTTGGTATATAATATATCCCGAATCTATTCCAACTCAAAATTGTTTGGCAATCATTTTTTGGCTTAAAAGTACATATTAACAATCATTTCAAGCTACTTTTGTAGCCACTATTTGGTTGCTAAAATATACACATTGGCTACCAATTGAAATTATTTCTTCAATCAGCATTTGGTTTCTAATAAGTAATATATTAGCGGCTGGTAGTTACACTTTTGGTACACTAGATCATAAAAAATGCAATAAGTCTTGCGACAATATTAAAATTATTGTAACCAATTATTTTGTCGCTAAAACATACTCTTTAGCAATTATGTTTTATCGTCGCAATGTGGTCGCTAAAACATGTCAAATAACACAACTATTGCAACTATCTAAAAATCATTGCAACCATTGATTTGGTTGCTAAAGAATCAATTTTTACCAACCAAAAGATGTAGTCATTGTATGTGTACCTACAGCAACCATGTCAATGTTATAGTGACCACAAACTTTTATGTTAGCAAGTAAAAAATATGTCATTGATTATTCCATCTTTACTAATCATTATTGGATGGTCGCTAAATATGTATTTTCAGTGTCCAAGTTAATAATTCGTCACTTAGCACTTTTAGTAGCTACTTTGCTGTGACCACCTGCGACCATTGTTATTTTGTTCACTATAAGTTTTAGCCACCATTTTTTTACTTTTAGCGACTAATAACAATGATCGCTGAAACCATTTTTTCTTGTAGTGAAAAGCTGAAGTCGGACTGTTTTATGATCTTTGATGTTTGTTACATTATAAAACTTTTTGTAATATTTTTTGTTGTTTGGATAAATTATAAATTGCCGAACTAAAACGCTCATCATTGCACTTCGAAAGAATCATCAAATTAACTGCTACAAACACCAACCCAATATTGATTTTCGAACGGAGATACAATAAACACTATAAAAGAAATAGAAAAATTAATAATAAAATAATTAATAATATATAAAAATTGTCATTAAGATAATAATAATTTTTAAAACTTAAATAATACAATGATTATGTTTAAATCACTACTACTAATATCAAGTGGTCATTTGCTCGATAGCATTAGTTTCACATATAAAGTATGAGGTCGGATGTTTGAATCTAGCGAACTTCTAGTGTGTGTGAGCATAAATATAAAAAAAAAATATTATTATTGATTAATTAGTGATCATTTATAATAACAATAAATTTTTTTATCGAAAAGTATACCAGAAATTTTTATTATGATTAGACTGTCTATATATACATATTATTATTTATCAATAACAATTTTAAATACTAATTTTTATTACTATCAATAAATTAAAAAATTGCAGTGACCTCACATTGCGGTTATTAGTTAGTACTCCCTTATTGACATTATTTTATCTCTTAGTGTACCTTAAAAATATATGTCCATTAACCAAAGATTGTGATAGTTGTCTAAATTAATTATAAATCGTTAATTAATGTTTCATGAATAATAATTTTGAATGCTAGTTAAATGCTCATTTAATTTTTATATAATAACTGGTCAATATTTGTGCTATTATTTTTTCCCAACATGGAGAGATGTACTTTTCAAAGATAAAATTATTCAATCTTTTACTCTTTGCTTGGGCCATAAGCAATAAATATAACACACACACAAATCTATTATATATATGTGCATAAATTAACTATGTATGTATACTACAAGAAAATACCTCTTCGCCAATATAAAATTTATCACAAATTTAATGAACTCCACCACAAAACATAATTTTGTGATGGGTTTATTTCAAAAATTCATTAGTATATGTTTGATCATTGATTAGTTCTGCAGCAAAAATAAAGTGCACCATAAAATTAATTTTTTATGGAATTTTCACCACGGATAGATAAATCATGTTTAAAATTATGAAATTTGTGACAGATTATTTATATCAGTATAAACTCTTCATATCCATCACAAGTGTCGTTACTAATATATTTTTGCTCCTTTTGTAAATTTGTTAGTACGTAATATCCATTACAAATCCATCACAACCATCTTCAAATTATGATAGAACCGTATTCTTCACAATTTTTTACTAATGAAGGGAGTACTTTCTTATAGTGTGCTATATACAAATATATATGTGTATATATATATATATATAGATGCTTCCTAGAGCACGCAACAGTTGGCTAATGCTGTAAAATAATCAAAATGGAGAGAATGCTGATTAAAGCCAGTATCAGTTCTTGAGATTTTGAAAGATATGTCGGACTTATCTGAAGGCTTGGATATTTACTTTTTTGTAGATTTTGTTTCTTCTTGTGCCAGAAACTGAAATCTTTTCTTAATAATTTTTGTTTCTTCTCAATCTAATAAAGCTACTCGAAGCATGACATACAAGGTATTGGATGACCTTATAAACTAGTGATCAAAATATTTTATATGATATTTAAAATTTTATAAATGTTGAAAAGTATTTTATAAAATTCTAAAATAAGATATTAAGATCTTATGAACTCTTGTAAAGAAAAGATAAGAGATGCTAACTTATTTTCAAGATCTTGAAAGGCTCATTTAATTTTAACCAATTTAGTTACAAATGCCATAACTAAAATCTTATAAGTTCTAATTTTTATTTTATCCAAATACTTTCATAACTTATTTCAAAAATAAGATCCAACTTCTCATAAATTTTATAAACATCTTGTAAGATAAGAACTTATAAAATCTTTTAAATAAATTTAGTCAAATACCCTGATCATAAAATCAATCATTAAAAGTTTATTGTAACTCTGCTTGTTGTGCATAACAAATCAAGTTGAACAAAAACACATGTTATCAACATTTGATAAATTTTCAAACTTGACTCGACTTTGATTTTATTAATTAAAAAATAATAAATACAGCGCCCTGACGGGGATATGTCTGCTCCCATCCTAGGTGCTACTCGATCTATATACAAGTTCTGTAGATAAAAACAACCCTTTCAAAATTCAAAGCATTTAATTCAAACAACCAACTTTTAACAAAAATCAACCTATCATCAGAACCTAAAAAGTTATACTTAATATCGTCATCATTCCTTCAAACATACCCACAACAACACCTAGCAGTCATGATGAGACAAAATTACATAAACCTCAATCATTTACAAGCTATGTCCGTTCTCATGACATCATGAGTCATATATAACATTACCAAAATACTCCCAATCCTATTTAAATCAACACTTTGCAGATATAATACAACAAAATTTCATAAGCAACAACCTTCTATAGTTCAAACTTATCCTCAAACCAACAAAAGCCATGCTGCAAGCTTATCCATTTCATTCACGTAACAACTCTAGTATATTACAACCAATACATTTATATACATCCACTAAACCGTATGCCTTATGTGAAACGTTGCTTAGCTCCCGCTATAACTTGCTCCTATTTGAGGTAAAGAATAGGAAAAATAACATAGAAATAATTGTAAGTTCGAATGATAGTGAGTTTGCATGCTGATGCATGGATGCTTTAAATATATTCTTATGTCGATCACAGATAAAATATAAATAATTTACTTCTCATTCAAAAAGGATTTTCTTCAAATCTTAAATGTTCTATATCAACACCGTCCCATAATAGTGCCGAGATTTCACAATTTCAAAAACTTTTCTTGAAGAAGTTTTAAACCTTAATTAAGAAGAAAAACTTAATGATCAACAAGGTTTTCAGACAACTAGTCAACTTTCATAAATTACTCAAGTTCAAAACATAAATATCAAAATGTATCAATAACTTTCACAAAAGATTGTAAGATGTCTCCGACCTTATCGCTCCATTTCGAAAATACTAAAATCCTTATCCCTCCAGATTTCGAGTGATCGGCTCAAACATAACTAATATATATGGCATGGTTGATTGCATGCTAGATCCCGCCACACGCAGACAGCTACCTCAAACTACCTACGAGTCAGGATCGTGAATGGGTACAAGCTGGGACATCATCACCGTTAGTCCCTTCTGTCCGGTCGTCTTTCGAAGTCTAATCCAAGGCAACTTCCCATGGCGTCCCTCAGGGTCTGAACTTTCCAAGAGTTTCATCTTATAACACATTCGCCACATATAAAATCAACACTATAATTAGAATTGGAAATACTATAACTGAACTTCATTACAAAATCAAATTGTGGCAATGTGATTGTTCCAAATATCAAATCACATTTTATAGGTTTAACAACCGAGAAGCCAATCTTTTAGAGAGGACATTTCTCGAGAAAAATATGCAAATTTCAACTTTCAAATATATATGAAGTATTTATCATAATTAAAATACCATGAAAACATGTATCAATGATTATGCAACTATAGTCATAAATATAACATATAGGTTCTTTCCCCGGCAAGAAAATCTCATATTAGCGAATATAAAACTCACCTGACGGATGCAAAGGGACTCCCTGTAACGACCCCGAAATTTTATATATTTGTTAAAATTATTATTATTTATTTTATCAGTTAATTTTAGTTATTCGATTAGAATTTTGAATTATTTAATCATGATATAAATTATATAAGATTCAATTTATATTTTACAAGATTTTTGGGATCGAAAATGTATTTCGTTTATTTTGAGGACTCAATTGAGAGATCCTATAAATCTAGGGACTTAATTGAAAATATATATATATATATATGAAAATGAAAGCATGGATGAAGTCAACCGAAACCATACCTCTACCATGCTTGCTCCATTCTTGTTCCATGCTTACATCAAGTCAAAATTAATGCTATTTTGACTTCAACTTCATTTCTTCCTTTTTCTTCATTTTCTTTCCATTTTTCTTTCTTCAACTGCCAACTTTCTTCTCTCTTTCAACCGAGCAAGAGCTTCACCACCAAGCATCCATTTCTTCATCACACCTTACCACCACCTCCCTCACCATTTTTAGGCCACAAGATGGCAGCCATGTACAGTGGTTGAAGGTGGACGGAGAAGCACCATGAAGAAACCCATTTCCTTGGTTAACTTTGGGTACTCATCTCCAAGCCCTGAAACCTGCGATGAAGGGTATGGTTGTGTAGCTAGGGAGGAGTAGAAGCAGAATATAAGGTTTTATGGCGGTTTTCGGCAGCGAACAGCAGTGAACGGAGGAGCTGAACAGTGGCGGCGGAGCAAGGTGAGTTTGGGGCTATTTTTGGTGTTTTCCAGCAAATAGGAGCAGTATAACTAAAAACTAACCGGATATTATTGTTCAGGAGGGTGTAAGGAAGAGAATGGTGTAAAGTGTCCATATTCAGGCAGCGGCGGATGGCGGCCGGCAACGGCGGCGCTCCGGAGACTTAGGAGTAGAATTATCTCCTTGTTCCAACGGTCGTGACGGTATAGTCCATTTTTGAATTCGGGCATTAGTTAGTGAGTTATGAATTTTGTTAGGTTTTGATAATTATATTTTTAGGTATTATATATATTCATGCAAGGTATATGTATGAGTTAGGATGATAAGTGATTTAATTATGGACTTTAGGTGGTGTTATTATATGATTATGTATTATATATATAGAGGAATTTTTAGATTTTGATGGCATATTAATAATTTTGGAGATAATTGTTAGATTAAGCATGGAATATTATGTAGTTGGAGGTTGAATTGAGTTATATAAGATTTTGTAAGATTTAATTAGTGACACTTTGTGGGTTTGAGTTAATTATAGATTATTATAAAATAGGAATTTAAGATTTTAAATATTAAATTATTAATAGTTGATAAGATTAAGTTAGTTTGATTGATTTATATAAATTTGGACTTAAATAAGATTTATTTGGTAATTTTGGGAAATATTAAGTTTCGATAACGAATAAGGTTAGTAGAATCGATCGAACTTTAATTATGAATTATTTTGTGAATTAGGTGACGGAGATTTGGCTGGTGACGAGCAATAACTATATATCTGATTGACTGGGTATAAGGTGAGGATCTATCGCTCTTAGTACTTGCTCTACCTATGAGGTTCTGCCAATTTGGCACCCTATTGAGCTATATGTTATTGAAATTAACCCCTGTGTGGGTTTACTGTTTCTGTATGTTACTCAGAACCGTGTTTGGTTTCTGTTTGTTATTTGATTTTGTTCTGAATACCCCTATGAGGGTTATGTCTGTTTCTGTCTGTTCTGGCGCCCAGAATTTTGTCTGTTATCAGTTCTGATCTGCTTTGTATCTATTGCCTTGTCGGCATTTCTGTTATCTGATCTGTATTTTGGCCATGCTGGCATATCAGTATATGTTACTGTTATCTGTTGCCTGATCGGCATTGTTTCTGTCTGCTATGATCTGTTCTGTCTGAAACCGACAATGTGCTAGGGACTTCTCTTGGGCATCTGCATAAGCGGTTAATTCGATTATTTGTATGGTGATTATGAGGCCAAGGGCCGATCCGGGCGATCTGTTTGGTTATGTGAGGCATGCAAGGGACTCCCCCTTGGTGTCAACGATACGCTAGGGACTCCCCCTAGGTATCGATGGTGTGCTAGGGACTTCCCCTGGGCATCGGCGGTGCGCTATACAGTTTGTATGGGCATCTGCCATATACCAAGCTGTTACGCTTATGTGATATGTTTGTCTGGTATAAGGTGAATCGGCAATGCACGTCTTAGACTATCCTTTGAGTGCATATACTTTGGGTTTGATCTGTTTGATTGTTTCTGTTTGTCTGGCATCCGATCTTGGAGCCATAAGGCAGGAGAGTTTCCTGTTTGCTTATCGGTACTATCTGTTTCTGTATTTATATGATTTGTTCGTTTATATTATGATTTGTCGAGTCGAATCATCCTCGATAAATCCCTTATGTATTCCTCACTAAGTCTTTGGGCTTACCTCCCTGTACTTTATGATATCAAACAGGGAAGAGATGGTTCGAGATTGAGCTGGGAAGAAATGTATTCGATTTCCTTTTGAAGATTGTACAGAATATAAGTTATGATGTATTGTATTCGGAATGAAACCTTAGAAATGTTGTGATAGGTATGATTGTAATTATAAGGCTCTAATGTGTTATGCCGTAAGGTATTAATATTATGAAGTTTAGTAGGTGTTTACTTCGAAAATTGTGGTTTAGAACTGATGGATGAGATTGAATGTGATTTTAGAATATGTGTGAAATAGACTTATGGGCCTTTTGTTAGATTGCGACTCTGATATTTAAGATTGAATCTGTGTGGTGCCTTGACTGAGGTGTCATCCTGAGGAGGGGTGCTACACTCCCCTAGTCATTTGGGTGGCTCACATCCTTGTTTTCTAATCAACTCAAGAATTTATCGTAAGATGACTAGAATCATTATCATGTTAAATCTTTAAATCACTTAACATCTATTTACCTAGTGTTCGTATTATAATTTAGTGCTTAATGTATTCTAAACTTGTTGTATTTCGTAATCTTGTTTCTATATCAAGATGCCTAATCAATTAGTTCGAGCATACCCAATTTCATGCCAGTGTCCTCAACAATCCCACTAAATCTCACCAGCTGACTTAATGTCTGATATATTGGTTAACATATTATATTGGTCCGTATCGAGGCTTAGTACGAGATTGTTTTTTTTTAATTTATTTACCTTTCTTAAATCTCAATCTAACATTAAAATACTTGAGATGTGATCCTACATAATCATAATCCCATCAAATACTTAGGTGTCTAGAGACAATATTTCCTTTCTTTTGCAACATTATTTGACTTAGTTATATTCTGGTTCAAAAAGCCTTAACAGTAATGGTTCGTTACCATATAATATTACAGAATTCAACTTATGGCCTCTCAATTATACCAAAGGGTCTCAATGATTCATTTAAGTTCATGTATTTTAATTTGATGAAATACCTATTTTGATTATTTAGTCCTTCCATTACCCAATTATTAGGGATTTAACTATTAGGAATAATAACATGTCCACATCCAATGCAACATGTCCCAATTATGTTTAACTCTAACCAATATTTTAATATATATATATATATATATGAATTAATTCCTAGAGTGACAATCATTATAACTAATTTATTTCATAACAACTTAATTGTATTTTTCTAACTTAAGTCACTCTGACTTACTATGTCCAATAGGGTCTTCATTAATCTAAGATCAAGAATCTTAATTTATTATCAAATTTTGGTTAATCATGATCTTAATATATAAATTCAATTTATGTTTTCGTTATTAATCAATTCACAATCGAATCAAATCAATAATTAAGCAAATTAATGACTCAGTAGCCGAAAATTACCAAATTGGATCAGATCGAGTCCAATTCAGAGCCCAAAATCAGCAAGAACGAGCTCGAAATCAAAATTTTATGTTACTGTACATGCGCCACCGCAACAACGACGTCCGCCGCTGCTAGAGCAGGAGCCTAATAGACCAGAATGTGGTGACGGTGAAGGGTGGAGAAGGATGAGTTGTGTATGCATGTTAGAATTAGATGAAAATGAGGGAGCTTTCTTTTATATTTTTCATTTTTTCCAAAATCGCATTTCAGCCTCAGATCCTTCCCTCATCTTTTAGTTTGGTCCCCCAAGTTTCTGAGTGCCAAACATTAGCCCCTCAGTCTTCCAATACACTCCTCCAACTACCTTTATTCACACATTGACCCTGTCTAGCCTTTTAATTAATTCTTGCAATTGAGTCCAACTTTATTAATTTTTCGATCCTTTCAATTTTCTAATATCAAACTAGGACCCAATTAATTTAGGTATGATTTTATCCAAGGTTCATTCTGATTTTATTATTATTATTATTATTATTATTATTATTATTATTATTATTATTATTATTATTATTATTATTATTATTATTATTATTATTATTATTATTATTATTATTATTATTATTATTATTATTATTATTATTATTATTATTATTATTATTATTATTATTATTATTATTATTATTATTATTATTATTATTCTTTCATCAGCTCTTAATGTTAGAGTTTAATTAATTAAATTCTAAATTCTGCTTTTCTTTTCTTGCTCCTTTTTTTTCCATTTAAGTTAATCCTTAATATTTTCTAAATACCACTCTAAATGTCGGGGCGTTACAATAAATTGTGTGTATTATATCAAATTACTGGAGTTCAACTTGTGGTCAATTCAATTTAATTAAAGGTCGGTTCATTTAATAATCAAATCAAATTCAAATCAAATTTTAAAATTGACAAAAAAGGAAAAAAAAATTGACAAATTTTAAATTTTCATCTCTACACATATATACTCTACTCATTATTTTAAGACGTAACACTTAAATACAATTTTATTTTCATTGCTGAAATTATAACTAATTATTCAGATTTTAAAACATGTTGAAAACTGAAAATAAAAACAAACGGCCCCAAGTTAAGGAAATTCTTCAGGCTCTAATCAATCTGGAATTATTCCCTTGACAGCTAACTCAAAAGATTTCAATCGAACTTGATCACACTGATCACTCTTTGTTGCAGCTCAGACAAATTAATAAATGTCAGACCATTGACCTGCAAATGGTGATCAAATGAGTCTTAAAAGTAAATGATTAAATCCATAAATTGACAAACCTAATCTCATACCTTGGATTGGATTATGCAGGAAAATCTCTCATTGGCTTTAGTAGAAATACAGCTGATAATATTGAATCCTATCTCAGGCAATTCCCTTAGAACTCTTGATAGAGGAAACATGTCTTCCTCTTTGATCCCACGGCTGATTAAAATCTCAACTCCATCCTTGCAAGAATTCACAGTTACACAATTTGGCAACTTGTCATTATTAATTGAACTTCCATTTCTGGAGCTGCCAGCTGATGAATTAGGCAAATCTTTTAGCTTATCTCTTCGCATTTGTAACTCTTTGGTATTCCTTTCCAATTGTTTTATGTAGTTCATTGCCCCAAGCATATGATCAGAGGTCGAGCGTTTTCCCTAAAATATTGTATGATTGAAGATGATCATTAGTACAAATTAAGATGAGGGTATTTGGATGAGGTTATAAGCTGCTCAAAATTACATGTTAAAGAATTGATGTTTGAAAATATATAAGATGCATGATAAAAAAAGTTAGAAACAAACTTCTTTATTAACTATATTGTTTTACAAAATTATCATTACTAATATTTTATAACTTTCAAAATTTTATTTTATTCAAATATTTCTAGAGCTTATTTTCAAAATAAGATATATTAATTATCAACTCTAGGAAAAATTACAAAAATAGGACAGTAAATAAAGCCATTTTGCGAAAGACGATCATAATTAAGGCCGTGACAATTAGATTGACTATAACTATAAAAAAAAAAAAAAAAGGACAAGGCTCGCTAGAAAGCATAGTCAACTCACCAAAAACCACAATCAGCGTTAGAATATGCTTGCGTTGCACCCCTGAGGGTATTTTTGTCCACTAAAAAAAGTCAAACCAGGCCAAAGATGCCATCAGTTAGCCTAAGGGTATTTTTGGAATTTTACCCAAATTTTTTAACGGCTATACAACAGAACCCTAACGGCTAGGCTGAAATGTTGGACGGCGATTAAGTTCAGGGGGTATTTGTAATTTTCAAAACAATGAAGGTTTTTTTTGTAATTAAGCCAAACCTCAGGGGGGATAGCCGTAATTCACCCTTTATTTTATCCAAATGTTTCAAGAGCTTATTTTCAAAATAAGATATAATAATTTATTAGCTCTAGGAAAAATTACAAAAATAGGACAGTAAATAAAGCCATTTTGTGAAAGATCTAGGATTGTAATTAAGGCCGTGACAAAATTAGATAGACTGTAACTATAAAAAAAAAGGACAAGGCTCGCTAGAAAGCATAGTCAGCTCACCAAAAACCACAATCAGTGCCAGAATATGCTTGCGTTGCACTTCACTGGCGTTAGAGGTGTTCACGGATTAGGTTGGTTTAGGTTTGAGGAGAAAATGAATCCAAACCGATCATTTTTAATTGAATTGGATTGGTTCGGGTTTTGTAATTTTAATTTCTAAACCCGAACCAAACCAATTGGATTGGTTCAGTTTGGGTAATTGGGGTCAGGAGAAAAAGAAGAAGAAGAAGAAGACGCAAGCACCAGTTGCAGTTTCTTTAATTATTTAACTAGGAAAAAATTGGCAAACTTCAACTGTATCTAAATTAAAACTAAATAGATAGCCTAAATAAACAACATTAGCATAGTTTAATTCGATCAAGACAATCAAATTATTCTCAAAATATTTATGAAAACTCAAAAAGCACACAGTATTGCACCTGGGCACCACAAGTCATAATTGTTATAAATTATCTCATTCTTTACCACAAGCCATAATTGACAATGTAAAATCCCAAATTCAAATCTAAGTTGAACATTAAATATAAATATAAATAACAAAAGTCATAATATAAAAAATAAATTATTATTTATTTTAATTAAATCATCTGGTAGGGTAGGGTCGGGTCGGGTAAGTGAATATGAAATTCGAGAATCAAATCAAATATAATCGAATTTGATCATATTTTACCTAATCAAACCCGATTACTCGACCCAACCCAAACCATTTAGATTGGTTTGATTTGGATCGTCGATTTTATTGAATTGGATTTATCCAATGAACACCCCTAATTGGTGTAATTATGTGCCTCATGTGTCACGTGCATTTTGATAAAGGAAAAATTACAAAAATATGACTATAAGCAAGACCATTTTGCGAAAGAGTCAATATTAAGAAGTAGAAGATTAAACAGCAACAAAAAAGATAACCACATAGAAAACATTAAGCAGCAAAAAATAAGACAAAAATTGATGACATCGGAATGCTATGAGATTTGTCCGATCTGAAGCGACTATTGCTACAAAACCAAATGAAAATTTATGATACTGGAATGCTACAAAATTCAACCGGTTCATCTAAAAATGATTAATATTGATGCAAAATCAGGTGATAATTAACAAGTTTGCATCGAGTGAAAATTATGTTGCTCCTTGTTTTAGTTTTATGTCCTATCTTTTTTGCTGCTTTTTAAATTTGGTTATCTTTTTTATTGCTTCTTAATTCTAATCCTCTTTTGCAAAGTGGCTTCACTTATTATCTTATTTTCGCAATTTTTCTTCATCAAAATATACGTGACACATGACCATGCATGAAATTGTGCCAACCAAGTACCACATAAGCATATTCCGCCGCTGATTGTGTTTTTTCAGCCAGCCTTGTCATTTTTTTTCTGATCTTTTTATAGTTATGGCCCCAGTTTTGCCACGGCCTCAATTCCGATCATTTTTTGCAAAATGGCTTTGTTTACATTCTTATTTTTACAATTTTCCCACCAGCTCCAAAAATATTTTATAAGATTTAGAATTTCATAAGATTTTAAAAAAAAATTTAACAAACAACGTCAAAATTAACTTTACAAAATTTCCAGAAAGGAGAATTAGGAGGAAAAAGGGCTATATTTAAATATGCTTGTACTTACCTTTACGTGTGCAAGAGGAAGAAGCGATCTGAGGGAAGAATAAAGAGTAGCCATTTCTTTCCTTCTTTGCTTCTCAATATCTCTGTGCCTAACTTTCCTTATAATATTGCAGTCTTTGGTTGTCTCTTCAATATGTTTGTTTTCTTTGAAGTCTGACTTTGATCTTTTGTGCCTCTTATTGGTTATAAGGTTACTGTTCTCCAGAAAAGTATGATCCACAAGAACATCTGGTTCAGGAGCTGAAAGCCCCTGGAAAAGCAGATCGTCACTGTGTTCTAAATTAGGAAACATGTCTTGGAGATTTTTAGGCAAAGTTGTTTAGATGTGTATGGTGTTTGAATGGCAGAAGCAGAGATGAATAAATATATAGTGAAAGGGAGCACTACAAGAAGAAAAAAAAAATGTTATCAATGAAATAGTAAGTGATAAAAGATTTTGTTTCACTTTAATAAATTTTATGTACAAATTAAATAGTAATAAGAATATTATTTAAGTGGTCACTATTAACAATAGTGACATCTATATGGTGACAACCTAATGACGACAAAAATTGTGATTTATATATTTCATATATTTCATATATATATATATGTTAATTGAATTTTAAATAAATTAATTAATTTTATAAAATAATATTTGATAAAGTTAGTATACATCGAGTGAAATTAAAAATAAAATTTGCATTAAATGGGAGGATTAATCAATTGTTTATGTTTTTAAACTCATTTTCACCTGTTTTCACTATTTGCAAATGAATTATCAATGATTTATCACAATTTTTACTAAAATTTCAACTCATTTTTATTCCAAAGCACATTTTCGAATAACTTATATATTTTCTTTCTCCACCTACAACCTACTAAACTATATATAATCATTACTTTTTCAACGAACTTTCCAAATAAAACACGTTTTCAACTTATTTTCTCTAACTGACTTTTTAAAATTTGAAAATATTAAAAATTAAATATAAAAATGAAAACATAACCAAACATTAGGGCAGTCAATGGGCGGATTTAGATCGAATCATGGCAGATCAGAATTTGAGTCCAAAAGTAATATGCCATATCCAAATTTGATCCAAGATTCTATAGGATCTGTAGTTGGTATGACCATATCCGAATCCAAATCAAAGTCGGATATCCAAAAAAATCTAAATTCGAATACTTCCAAAATTATTATATATTTATTATTTTTCTAAAAATTTAGTAAAATTCAATTTCAAAACAGTCATCCTTAGAAAAAATACACAACGGATTAATGAATAAATTTTCAAGTCTATTGATCATTTAAAAACAATGATAGAATTTAATTTAATCACATTCATCACTAGATCATTGCATTTTAGATTTCGTTACTGATAATAATAATTCTTTAGCATTATAAATACATAGCTATGCTTGATTCTTTAATCAACTAATTATAGACTCTAAGTTCTATAAAAAAGAAACTCATTTTGATTATATCAAAATTTGCATTGCATTTTTGCCATATTATGGCATTTGGCTCCTACTCATTATTCTTCTCACATTAATTTTCTGTTATAAAAAAAGAGAAAGAAGTGATGTAATTATGATGTAAATAAGTTCGAAATCTAACAATTTATATGAAAGCACCTGATTTTATATATTGCATAGAAGTTCATTACTCATTTCATCCAAATATTCACTTAAGTATTGTTATATGATCTTGTGTATATATGTATAATAGTAAATATATTCGGGTTTGAATTATTAATGGATCGGATTGAGCCATATCGATATTCACTCCATTTATTTCAAATTATGAACTTTTTAATTGGATCATATCTATCTAATCTTTTATCGATTAAAAAATCTAAATAATCGAATTGAATTCAAATAAAATTAGAATTAAAATTTGCTCCATTGTCAGCCCTACCAAACATTAAATGTTCTACGTCCAAACACATTTTCTTTTGATATTTTGGGAAATTGTGGTGGAAATTATACGGAGGAAGGCAACACTGGCTCGTTTGGTCTCTTTCATTTTTTCTATTGGCTTAACGCCAAAAATTAAGGGTCCTGCATAATTATCCTGTAGACAACAAAGTCAAACGTTGTGGCCTAAGGTAGGTTTTGTACGAATTTTTGACTTTAATTGTTTGTTTTTATTTTCAAACTTTTTTTATTTTTAATATTATTTGAAAATAAAAAATTATTAATTTTTATTTATTTATATTGAAAATATCATTTTATTTATTTTTATTATATTTTTTAAAATTTATCATATCATCTTGGTATTGCATTAATCAAATTTAAATTTATTTTAATGAAAAGTACTTGCTATCACTTCATAAAAATTAAAATATACATATATTTTTAAAAAATGCATCATTGTAGGTATAAAAAATGTAAACCAATTGAATTTTCATACTTATACCTGTTATGGTAATCATTTTTGAAAAAAACATTCAGATATATTTTTATTTTTAAATTTCACTGTATGATTACTTTTTCAGTTTTTAAAATGTTGAAAATTTGGAATAGAAATAAATTAAGCATACGCACATTTTTTGCATGTTCTGTGGTGCAAATGAATTAGTCTCTTACTGATTTAATGTATTTGTCCGATTGTCTCTTTCACATTTCCTTTTATTTCTTTAACGACAAAAACTTATCCTGTCTCTTACTGATTTAATTGCCTTAAATGTATTTGTCCGTACGTTATATGATTTAATCAAAAGTTTTATGGTCATCTTTCGACGACGGGTCCTGTGAATCAGGAAAAAGCAAATTAAAAAGAAGAAGGGAAAAAAAAAAAAATCTCTTATGCAGGAAAATTAATTCCTGTCATGCTATTAAATTTATTTAAACATAAATTTTAAAATATATATGATAATATCAATATTCGACTCATCAATATATTATAATTTAACAGTTCATAATTTATTTTAAAAGATTTCTTCTAAGCAAACAACATAAATCCTTAAAAAAAAACTACTATATCTATATTTGCCCTACTACCGAAGATACAAAAAATACTAAAGAAAGGAAAAAAAAAATAAAAATTAATGGGTTGCATTTGGATGGTAACCTTTTTCTATAATTTATGCATTGAAACTTTCATTTTCATATTAATTGAGTAAATCTAGTTGTTCAGCAACTTTTTACAAATACATAGTTTTTGAAATAAGTGGCTTACTAAATTTATATAGAATGATCATCTCTAACGAAATATCAATATAATTTCCAAAATGTTCAAATGGGAGGTTTTTTTAATTTTTTTAACACATAAATAACAATTCATATTCTATACACTAGTGAACAATATTTCATAATTCAAATTCCTAGATCAATTTTGCACTTGAATTCTGCATTTCAGAAGATATCTACCGCTTAATGATCTTAATATTATGCCTTATCAAGTTAACCTTAAGTAAGATTATTAAATTCCTTCATTCCTTAATATGCCTCACTTAAGAATTTCTTTCTTAATCTTTTTTTTTTTTTTTTACGGTTACTAAATTGTAACACCCCTAGAAATGCATTAATTATTGTATTTTATTTAAGTATTATTTTTGTTATTTTTATTTAATTTTCAAAAGTTTTTGTGGGTTAAAATGCGAATAGGAAGGACTTAATTTCACCTTTATTTAATTTTGAGGGCTAATGTATAATTTTTGTAAGTTAAGTGGGCCAATGTGGGGGACTAATAAACTATGTGGACAAATTGAACATAGTTAAAACCCATTGGACTCAATTGAAGACTGGCTATAAGTCTTGGGGTCAATCTATAATTAAGTAAAAAATACTTTTATAAATATATGATTTTTCAATTTCACCCCATTTCTTCTTTCTTCTCCACCGAGTGCACCCATCTGTCTCTCTCTCTCTCTCTCTCACTCTCACCTTGGTGACACCCCGAAACGGAAAACCAACCTAGCCAAACTCTTCCCCTCACTTCCAAGACCTCAACCGTACCACATACAAGGCGTTCCAGTCGATAGCACGTTGTGAAATTTAAGACCGAGGTGAGCTCACGACGGAGAGTGACGGGCCTCACTTTTTCGGCGGCTTTTTGTGGCAACCAAGGGTGGTTTTGTAGCTCACAGCTCAAGGAGCACGCCAGTAGCTTCAACTTCCAGAATGGACCACCGGTAGTGATGGAATTGAGAAAAAATTGAGACAGCAGAGATGATGGTGCTAGAACTTTCAAGCGGCGATTGAGAGTCAATTCGACAGCGTTTGGAGAAATTGAGTTGGGGGTTTGATTCCTCTTGCTAAAACGCATCTAACGGTGGTGGCAGTGAACTTTTTCGGCGACTATGCACGGTGGTGGCAAAAGGACAGTTTTCTCATCTCATCACGAGCAACGCATATGCGGAAACTGATTGTGGAAATTTTGCTTCGATAGCAAGGATTTGGGTAATTGAGCAGAAGAAGAATAATTTGTATTGCACGTATATGTATACACCTACCAATCTTTATAACACCTTGTATAATCGGAAAGAATACGTAAATTGATCAAAAATAAAGCCATGCATGAGAAATGACGCATGCATGCACATTACTTGAGCCTAGTGAACCCGAAATTGTATTATTTTATGTGAACCATTGTTAGTTGAGTTAATTAGGTGATGAAAATCCTAATTTTATATAATTGCGACCTAAGTGACAAACTTGGATTATTAATGATAATTGGGCTATTATAATCAATATTGTGTAATTTTATAAGGTAGATTATGTAATTTAAGGATCTGATTATCTTTTCTTTTACCGGAATAAATATGAAATCCAAATATATTTCCATAATCATGACATATTAGCACATTCCGCAGCGATAACACCGAAACAAACCCTAAACTATTGTATTAGTCGAGCAACTATTGAATTTGGGTTGTTACTAGTATGATTGTAATTATTAGAGATGATTAGGGTTGAATAGGAATTTTGACAGTAAGTTTACTCTTTTTATTAAGTGATGAAGATTTAGGCCCCGCAGATTAGTAGACTTTGATTGCATCGCTAAGGTTATTGAGGTGAGGGTCCACCGACCTAGATTTGATTTGATTATCGCAATATGTTACTTGTTGAACCCTATGAGGTTCCACCGATTTGGTAATCGCTTGTGCACCCTGTGAGGGTTTTAGCTGTCTTTCTTTGAAATTGACTATCTCTCACTCTATTGAACTTTGTGAACTATTTGAACTTGTGAACTGCATTTGTTATTGAATTGTGCGCTCCTGTGTGGGTTTGTTTTCTTAAATCGTTTTTGATAACAAACTGATTGTCCTTGTTCTAGCGCTATGAACTTTCAATGTTTCGTTTGTTATCATCCAGATTGAATCCGTATTGTATATTGTTGATTGGCTGTGTTGGCTTCCATGATTGATTCCGTATATTGTTGTTTGCCTCGATGGCATATTTGAAACCGTTTAAGTATTTATTGCTCTATCTTGCTGGCAAATGATTGTTGAATGTATTGAAACATAATCGTACAGGAGAATTGATGGGCCGAGTGCCTTGCCAAGCCGTTATTGCCAAGTTGTTATGGTTGAGCCATCGTTATTGCCAAGCTTTCATGCTCGAGCCATTATTATTACCGAAGTGTTATGATTGAAATATTATATCGTTCAGAGGCATAAGGGTATTCTGATATGCATACCATGCTTGTTTGACTTGAATTGCATATGTGGATTGAGTTTTCCATTCTTATTTGAACTCTGTTCAAGGAGTAATAAAGCTGGAGTGATTTTCTAGTCTAGATCGGGCTGATGCCTCGGGCTAAATGAGCCAACAGAAAATCCTCCCCAACTGTGATCGGTTGAGACGCTCTATACATCCCGAACAGAATCGATCGAGTCGATCAGGCAATTGAGCCGATGGTTACAACTCTCGACCTAGAAAGTAGCTAGAAAATCGTTATTGTTCTTATTCTGGCATATTCTTGTTTTCTTGTGTTACCATGTCAGTAAAATACTCTGTTGGATTACTGATGCTTTGACAAACCTGTGTATTGCTTTACATTATCCCTCACTGAGTCCTTATGACTTACCCTCGTTTATTATTTTATTTCCTTCCAGACAGGTATGAGATAGGGGACGATGACTGATGACTGATGACTGATGACAGGACTGACAAGAATAGTTTGTATTAGCATTTGGATGAATGTATGTATATATATGAATTCACCGATGGTTAAATGTGGTTTTAGAGATATTGTAATATGTTAAGATGAACTTAAGACTTACGGCATGTATGAATTGTGTTACTTGTGACGACGTTTTGGTTCTAAATATTGTTATGTTATTAGCATGAATTATAGCACTTTGATATTATTGTATTAAGTTTGAAGCATGTTGTAAGTTTATGATCGTTATGGTTTATTGGAGATTTGTGAAAAATTTTATGCGCCTATCGAATATAATATTGCATGCTATAAGATTGAATTGGGTGGCATCCCGCCAATTAGGCTATCCCGGGTGGGGTGCTACATAAACACTTTCTCCACATAAAAATTATTTATTAGATAAATATTATTTAATATATTAGATTTGTATTGCAGGAAGGACATGGCATGTTCCCGCATTTTGTGACCTATTGGTGGGGAAAAAAATAATAAATTGAGGGACTAAAAGGAGAGTACTTAAAACTTTAGATTAACAATTTTACTCTTAAAAATATCACATGTGGATAATTTTTTGGCTAAAAGCTGCCGAAATGTCATTTTTTGAGGATTAAACTGAAATGAAATATCGTGCAGATTCCTCAGTTGAGGTGCCATAGGTCCAAACCTAAGGTATAATTCAAAAGATAATTAGGGAAATTGAAATTTAACAAAACACAATTGATAGCAGCTCACACTAAACCCAAAAGGTCATTCCAAGCATAGAGTGCCATATGTACATAGAAAATTTTTAATATTTTTTTTTATAATGCATTTTATATTATTTTTATTTTAAATTAATTAGAAAGTTTTCTAATATATTTAAGTTATTTTCATAGATAAAGTACAAAAAGGTTATACATTTACTCTAATAAAAAATATTTATTATTTAAAATTCTCAAATGTCAAGAAAATGTAACTCTAACTTCCAAATTATTAAGAAGTCACAAAAAAGCTTTATATTAAAAAAATATATATTTGCTTATTTATCATTTCAAAATATGTAAGTATAAATATTATATATACTTTAAAAAGCATATTTAGTGAACTATTCTACACTAATTTTATTTTCTTAGATATTTTATTTTCTTTTAAATTTTATCATTTTATAAGTTTTTGTATAATTTATAAACTTAGATTTAGCAATTCTTGATATTCTATAACTTATTTAAGTATAAATTATCTTCAAACATAACATTTTTAATTAAAATATTCATATTATTTAATTAGTAATAGACTTTCTTTCATTAAATGCTAAAAATAATTACGATTCCATGTTTTAATCACATGAAGTAAGATAAATATTATAATGAATTAAATTATTTCAATCTTAGAATTATTGATGCACATGCTAATTTATAAATATGATAATAGATACCTTATCGAAATCTAAAGGCAAAATTACAAAATTCGTCCTGTAACTTTATCTCATTTGATTTTTTGTCCTATAAATTGCATAATATCAATTCTAGTCCTATAAGTATTAAAAAATTGTCATTTTTCGTCCTTTTTTCACCGGAGCCGGCAAAACTCTCGGAAAATGTGACGTGGCACACCGGGCATGTGGACATTACTTGTTTCTGCTTCATTGGCAGCTAACATGGCAGGCAAAATTACAAAATTCGTCCTGTAACTTTACCTCATTTGGTTTTTCGTCCTATAAATTGCATAATATCAATTATAGTCCTATAAGTATTAGAAAATTGTCATTTTTTATCCTTTTTTCTCCGCAGCCAGCGAAACTCGCCGGAAAATCTGACGTGGCACACCGGGCATGTGGATATTTCTTGTTTCTGCCTCGTTGGACTGCCTAGTAGGCATTTTTGTCTTTTTCTTGCTTAGTTGGCAGCATACATGTCTTTTCTTTTCTTTTTTTTAAATTTCAAATACATTATATAATTTATTTATACACACACATATATATACACATCTATTTATATATATATATATATTTATATATTACATATCATCATTTTTCCTCCAAAACATAATTTTTTCCCCCTAAATAACCTTCATTATCCCCAAAACTTTCCCATTTTTTAATATATACATACATATTATATATATATATCATATATATACTTTATTATTATTATAACAATAAAAAAATCGCTCAATTTCATTTTCACCCCAAAAATCTAACAAAAAAATATTGATTTGACTGCTATAGTAAAAAAAACTTCTCTCCCAAAACATAAACAAACATACCAAAAATCTCCAGAATCAATTTTTAACTATTTTTCAAAACATAACCAAAAATTAATCACATTCTCCAACACAATTTTCGTATTCTTCAATAATTTATTCTCCCAAAACACATAATAAAATCACACACAAAAAAATAACCAAACATTCTCCTAATTTTTCATTAACCATATTATTTTAACTCACATATTTAAAATAATTTAATTAAATTTAAACATAAATTAAAATTCCTAACCCCCACCCACTCCCCCCACCCCACCCCAACCCCCGCCTCGCCCCATGATGAGCTGGCCATGGATATATTCCCTCACCTCCCCCCAACCACCCGATGGGTGGCTGGCCGAGCTCACCATGGCCAACTGGTGGCCATGGTGGCCAGTACGTCGCTTGGCCAGATTTGGCCCGGCGTGGACATGCGGCTAGCCACCATGGCCAACTGGTGGCCATGGTGGCCAGCACCTCGCCTGGCTGCTCAGCCATGGCCGCCGCCTTAGCCCAGCCATCATGGCCACGGGCTAGCCATGGTGAGCTCACCCGTGGCCATGGTGGCCGCCTACACGAGCTGGCCATGGCCGGCCCGTCATGGTGGGTGGGTGGGGGGGGGGTGGAGAGGCGGGGGTTAGGAATTTTAATATATGTTTAAATTTAATTAAATTATTTTAAATATATGTGAATTAAAATAATATGGTTAATGTCAAATTAGGGGAATGTTTGGTTATATTTTTTGTGTGATTTTATTATGTGTTTTTGGAGAATAAATTATTGGAGAATATGAAAATTGTGTTGGGGAATGTGATTAACTTTTGGTTATATTTTGAAAAATAGTTAAAAATTAATTCTGGAGAATTTTGGTATGTTTGTTTATGTTTCGAGGGAGACATTTTTTTTACTGTAGCAGTCAAATTAATGCTTTTTTGTTAGATTTTTGGAGTGAAAATGAAATTGAGTGATTTTTTTATTGTTATAATAATAATAAAATATATATATAGATGATGTATATATAATATATGTATGTATACATTAAAAAATGGGAAAGTTTTGGGGATAATGAAGGTTATTCAAGGGAAAAAAAATTGTGTTTTGGAGGAAAAATGATGATATGTAATATATAAATATATATATATAAATAGATGTGTATATATATGTGTGTGTATATATAAATTATATAACGTATTTGAAATTTTAAAAAAAAAAAGGAAAGAAAAGGCATGTATGCTACTAACTAAGCAAGAAAAAGACAAAAAATGCCTACTAGGCAGTCCAACGAGGCAGAAACAAGAAATGTCCACACGCCCGGTGTGCCAAGTCACATTTTTCGGCGAGTTTCGCTGGCTCCGGAAAAAAAAGGATGAAAAATGACAATTTTTTAATACTTATAGGATTAGAATTGATATTATGCAATTTATAGGATGAAAAACCAAATGAGGTAACGTTACAGGACGGATTTTGTAATTTGGCCTGCCATGTCAGCTGCCAATGTGGCAGAAACAAGTAATGTCCACATGCCCAGTGTGCCACGTCACATTTTCCGGCGAGTTTCGCCGACTCCGGTGAAAAAAGGATGAAAAATGACAATTTTTTAATACTTATAGGACTAGAATTGATATTATGCAATTTATATGATGAAAAACCAAATGAGGTAAAGTTACAGGACGAATTTTGTAATTTTTCCAAAATCTAAATGTTGATGTGGTACTAATGAATGAGTAGCCCATATAACATCTGTGTAGAACATCATTCAAATAGGATCACAATTTGCAAATTTTCAGATAAATGGTTCGAATCCGAAATCGTTGAATGGGAGAAAAAAGGTACATTATCTAGATGAAGTTATAAAGGTTTGACCTACCACCATTCTAATATTATAAAAATACGCTGCATATCTTATTTTTCAATCGTTTTATATATTTTTCATTTTAATTCAAATTCAACGTATTAATTTGATTGTTGTAGGATTTTTGCAGAACAACCCTTGACAACCTTAATGAGTCACATGTTTTAGACAATTAAATATGGATCGATCCTACGCTTACATCAAATATACCGTTTATTTTTTCCCCTTAGTACTCAACTATTTTTAATAAGAAAATGGATATAACAATTAAATTTCTTTTTCTTTTTTTTTTTTGGGAAAAACCAATGATACTACAGCTACCAACTGTTCACGTGGGTTTGTGTATACTAATCCTCTGCATTTTTTTGAAAAGGCTTCATAGTTTTAAGCCATTGGATTTCTGAAATATAAACTGGGCGGCCCTAAAAGATAAACACAATTCAACCTAAGAGGCTAACACAATTATCAATCCTTAGGGAACCCAAATTTGGTAATGGGCCTCAGAAAATGATATCTTAGTCCAAAAAAAACAATAAAACAATAAACTAAAACTAAATTTAAAAAATTGATCTTGAGCTCAAATATTTTTGGGCCATTGTTCAACCCTATTGAAGTTTTGGCCTTAAATTTTCTCCCACTTTTTGGTATCAAGTTCCTTGCTTATTGCCATTTGTTCCCCTCTATATATGGTTTTCCAAGGGAAACATAGGTGTATATCATTCTATGGATGGTTTGTAACTTAATACTTAGAGATAACATTTGAAGAAAATTTAATATTGGACAAGAATGACTTCTGACAACTCTTTAATTTGATTATATATCTTTATTTTATGAAAACTATTTTATTGCAATCCTAGTGAAATAAACTTTCAATGCATGACTAGAAAATGTAAAGAAATTAGTAACTCCTAATTTGTTTTTGCAAAGTCTCAAAATAGGGTTCTATTTCTTCATATAATTTATTTACCACCAAACTACTCTCCTCTTTAAATCAAGGACTTAATACTACTAATTTTTAGTTACAAATATTTGTATGTTCAGCCTTTGTATCAAAGTTTCATATCATATCAACGGAAACTATAACATAATTGGGATAGAGAGTTAAGATTTGATGACTTAGAGAAACATAATTAATGAAACATATTCATCTAGTTTTTGCATTGTCATACTATTATTGAAGATCCCACTTTAGAAACACTTCATGTTAGTGACAGAAATATGACAATAGAAAAATTATCACTAATAACATATGTTTTATAAACATAACTTTTATTTAATGATATTTTTAAGTGACGATAATTATTATTTTGCAAGAATATGATTTAACAATGATACAAACTAATATTTTAAATTATTATCATTAACAATAGTGACACACTTATAGTAACAATCTAGTATTACAAAACATTAAACCTAGTATTATAGAACGGCTCAACTCTCAAGAACTTATGCTAGAAAGTTCGCATTCCTTATTACATATATAAAAGTATAGTACATATCCGATTTAGCACGAAAATAAACTAATCACAGCTTGACATCTATCATCAAAGTGTTGATCATAGAAGCCAGCTTTCTCTGCAGCATTTGAAGATTCACAGCAGGATAATTGTGGGCCTAAGAAAAACACATAACCAAACAATTATAACCTAAATTAATGAATCATCATGGACGACATTGAGAAACCTAGCTATTAATTTGATTTCATATGTAATATTTTTATACCTCGCATTGGATCACATAATGTAACTTTCCATCAAAATCTTTTGTGTTTACAACAGACGACGATAAGCCCTTCTTCAAGCAGCAGTTGGAGGATTCTAGATAGGGGAAGAAGGATTAGTCCTTCTGCCATGAAATCACCACTGATCAAGACTTCAACACCAACTGAACATCGTTCAACTCTTACAACAATAGGCAAAGTCTTGCCAGAGCTTCCTTCTTCAGAGTCGAGTAATTCATTTATGCATAGTCTCTTTATCTTAATCCCAAGTTCCCAGATATTATTCCGCAGATTTCTTATATACTTTGCAGCTTCATCAATTTGATCTGATGCGGAGCGCTTGCCCTTAAAATATTATATATTCAGAGTATTAGGGCAAATTAATGTATCAGAGTTCAAAATGATATATATGCAAAGTATTTAAGCCTCACCACGCTTTGAATGACCTAAAGAAGTGCCCAAAATAGATATAAAAAAAGGGGTGAAAGTACTAGGCAGGTTACAAGAAACCACTATACTCAGTATTCAGAATCATATAAGACGTATTAAGAGCCCGTTTGGATGGCTTTTTGAAAAGCATCTTTTCAATTTCCATATCTTCATCACTGGAAATACTTTTGTTTTGGTTCATTTTCACAGGAAATACTAATTTTTATTTTCAAATCTATCCTACTATCCTATACCACATCCGACAAAATCTAAATTTGATATAAAGTCTCGTAAATTACTACGACAATATTGAAACATACATATCTTTTGGCAAAATTACAAAATCCATCATGTAACTTTACCTCATTTAGTTTTTCATCCTATAAATTACATAATATCAATTCTAGTCCTATAAGTATTAAAAAATTGTCATTTTTCATCCTTTTTTCGCCGGAGCCGGTAAAACTCACTGGAAAATGTGATGTGGCACACTCGGCATGTGGACATTACTTGTTTTCTACCACATTGGCTGCTGACATGGTAGGCAAAATTACAAAATTTGTCCTGTAACTTTACCTCATTTGATTTTTCGTCTTATAAATTGCATAATATTAATTCTAATCCTATAAGTATTAAAAAATTATCATTTTTTGTCCTTTTTCTCCGGAGCTGGCGAAACTCGCCGGAAAATGTGACGTGGCATACTGGGCATGTGGACATTTCTTGTTTCTACCTCGTTGGACTGCCTAGTAGATATTTTTTGTCTTTTTCTTGCTTAGTTGGCAGCATACATGTCTTTTTTTTTTTTTTTAAATTTCAAATACATTATATAATTTATATACACACATATTTTCAAATACATCTTATCATGAAAAAATATTATAAACTAAATTTTCACTTAAATCATCCAAACATATTTTCATCTCTACACGAAAAACCAATTAGCACTTTTTCTAATACCGAACAGCCACTGAGCCTCTCTACACCTGGGATTACCCGAAAAAATTTAAATCTTGTTTTTAGCTCATTAAACGGTGATTTCATGGTACATTCAAAGTATTTTTTATACGTGAACATTCAGGTTCGCATCACAATATATATATATATATGTATATATAACCATACAGAAACCGAAGAATTAACGATGATCAAAGCTAAGCTTAAAATAGCAAGATCATATAATGCAAACTAGCATTTCATTATAAATTTAAAAAAAGAAAAACCCTAACGAAATTAAGTAGGAAAATTCTTCTTTAGTTCACCTTGAGATACTGAGGAGGGAGGACTGAACGGAGAGAAGCATAGAGGGTGGCCATTTCTTGCCTCCTTTGCCTCTCAATATCCCGATGCATTCTTTTTCTCTGCAGCTCCTGATTTTCACTTCCACCTCGATTCTCCTTTAATTTTTCAGGAAGTTTTCCTTTTTTATTATTTCCAAAATAAACTCCTTCATCTTTTGGCGCATCAGGATATAAAACATGATCGTCCAAGCCAACATCCCATATTGTCGGACCTGGACAAGGGATGGAAAATTCGTCATCTTGTTGTAATGGGAAAAATGAGCAAGAATTACTGTCCATTTTTTCAACTGACTCTTTTTTTTAAAATTTTTTTGGTAATGATTCAGTGAAGGGTGTGGAATTATTTCAACAAAGAAGGCAGATTTATATATTAGGGTTTGCATTAGACGGGGATTGTTATAATTAATAATGGGCATTAGTTTAATTAAATGAAAAGGATTCTTGAAATTTCTTGATATAATTAAGAAAGTGATCCAATTTTATATATATTGATGCAACTGTTGAGTTAGCAACATGTGCTGTGTGCATAAGAAAAAACGTAACCCGGCAGGATTTCTAATTCGCATTTGGTGGACCCGTTTCTTTACCTACTAATAGTTTTTGATCTGATAAAACTTATAAAAAATTTTAGATAACCTGACCACGAATAATTCAGTAAGCTAACAGATTTTCATTTGACTTGTCGGATTTTATGATATTGATATCTTATTCTTGGACGTATTTGATCACAAATTTATTAGTTTTATAGCTTTTAATTTATTTTCGCTTTGCGTGAGATTCCATTAAAAAGTAAAAAGCTTGTGGAAAAATTTTACCAAGTGATCTTGATAATTCACGTGCCATTTGCACTTCCCTTGTTCATCTTCCTAGTGGGTTTTTTCTTTCTTTTTTTCTTTTTTTAAAAAACGAGTTCCATTTACATTACTATTTATCATTGAATTAAGTTTAGTACTGATCGCCTCCAACATGATTTTGGTTTGATTGATACTCGAGGTCGACTCAAGGTAAAAAAATCAATCATAGAACAACGTAAACTTCTACATTATGAACTACTACAAATTACTAGGATTGTTGAGAAGAACGATGACATTACTACAACAAAATAAATTTTTACATTACCTCACACATATAAGTATAAGAACGATGAAATTAGACCTAATCAATGACAAAAAGAAGGGGATCATGGCTCATTAAGGATAAAACTGATATTTTTTTTATCTTCACTTCAAACATAATGATTTTAATGAATATGATAGTGATAATATCAATTATGCCTAGTTAATTATCATTACCTTTAATAATTGGTCATGTGCATGCTAACAATTTGATCAATGACAACATGAATATAATCACAATATATAATTTGCGACAATTTTTGTTGCTAGTAGTTGTCATATATATATATATATATATATATATCATTAATGTCAATACCTAAAACTTATACACATAATTCTTATATCATAATAATTTTAATAATCACTCATCATGCATATTAATTTTTTTTCATCATTGAGCTTACAAAAATTATTATAATTGCAACATATATATTAAGAAATCATTAAAACTGTATATCATTTAGTATCTTGGCATTAATATTATTTTCTCATGTAGGGTACTTTAATATTAGTCAATTAATTAATCATAAGTTGTTTATAGTTGTCTAAAATTGATTATAAACTTTTATTAGTTTTTAAATATAGTTGGTGCTACTAGATGCTCATATTGATCTAAAACTGGTAAATGTTTGCGCTATTATTTTTTCCCGAAATGGAAAGATATACGATTCACTGATCAAAGAATTCAATTATTAAGGATATATATATATATATATATATTAAGAAATCATTAAAACTATCATGTAATATCTTGGCATTAAAAAGAATATCTTGGCATTAATATTTTTTTCTCATGTAGGGTACTTTAATATTAGTCAATTAATTAATCATAAGTTGTTGATAGTTGTCTAAAATAGATTATAAACTTTTATTAGTTTTTAAAATATATTTGGTGCTATTAGATGCTCATATTGATCTAAAACTGGTAAATGTTTGCGCGATTATTTTTTCCGAAAATGGAAAGATGTACCTTTCACTCATCAAAGAATTCAATTATTAAGGATTTGTTTGTTTGTAAATTGTTAAAATATTTTCCGACTCCCAAAATACATACAAACAACTCATTACATTCTCCAATCTCACTATCCAAAATACGCCCAAAAAGGCTCAAAGTACCTCTCATAATTTCACGTGAGCGCGTCACCATTTTTTGTCACCAATTTAAAATATCAATTTCATCAACAAAAAGTTATTGATGTGATATCTTATCTCCTCCCAAAACACAAACAAACAACCATTACATTCCCTAATCCCACTTTCCAAAAATTATTTTGCCAAAATATTTTGAAAAAATGCTCCAATTTATAAACAAACAAACCCTAACACACACACGCAAATATATATATATATATATGCAAATATATATGTATGCAAATATATATGTATGCATTACGTTATGCTAGGGCTATCAATGGATCGGATTTTAATCCAAATCCGATCTGAATTCGATCCAAACTTTAGAATTTTTATACGATTAAAATATCTGATCGAATCGATTATAAATATCCGTAATCTGAAATAAGTAGATCCAATATGAAATTAAACAATTTGATTCGTTAAAAATCCAAAATTGAATTTTAATAATTTTTTATTAAATTAATACTATAGTATGTAATATTAATAAAGATTTTAAAATAAAATCTATATATTATGTTGAACTAATATGTATATTAACATCTATATTATATATACTATTAATATTGAGTCTTTAGCCAAAAAAATAAGAGGGATACTGATAAAATGTCAAATATAATAATGTATAATATTTTATCTATACATTAATATAATGTGAAATAGGGATTTAATATTCAAATATTTAACTTTTGGACTAATATATAATAAAAAATTATTAAAAATTCAAATATGATACACATTTACTTTATAAATACAATATTTTATACAATCCAAAAGGAGAAAGAAAAGAAAAAAAAATATTAAATTGGGTTGGATTTTTTTATCAGATTTCAGATATCCATCGGATTCGAATATGATACTTACTAACAAAGATACTATAGGGTATCGAGTCGGATTCAAACATAAATTTTGATAATCAAATTTGCATTTAAATATGACAAATTAGATACAAATTTGACCCGTTGACTACCCTACTTATGCAACAGTGTCTATTCTTTAAATTTTGAAAGGCTGCTTCTGGCTCTTCAGGTTCCCTTTTTATGTTTTCTTTCTTTTCTAGCTATTAATTATGGTAGAAACTCAATTCTTTTCTTAACAATTTTTCCTGTCAATCTCCAGCATGATTAAAAAAATAATCAAATTATTCGATATTCTATTTAAAATCAATTATTTAAAATTCGTCTGAGTTTAATTAGTAAAGCAAAACAAATCAAGTTAAGCTCCTTTTTTTTCATTTAACAAATTTAAAACTTGATTCGAGCTTTATTTTAGTAGTTAAAAAATAATATATTATGTGTAGAAAATATCAAACCGCTTGAGAGGTTAATTTGTGTCCGATTTGATTAAAATTTAATTAATTAATTAGTGATAAAATGAAATTCAAAACTTTAAATTCATGAAAAAAATATAAATTCAAAATTTAGTTAGCCAATTTCACTAGCTAGAACTTTTCAACTACTACATTTGTCCATACGATTACCCATGATACCCAAAATAATCTAGCTAGCTAGATTTTTTTTTTCCTTTTTTCTTTTTTTCTTTTTTTCTTTTTTTTATCAAAAAATCTAACTAGCTAGGGGACAAGGGCATGGATGTTAACATATTGGGTTTTCACTTTTGACATAAAAAGTGCCTTTTAACTTTCCATTCTATTAATTAATTATATATAAAAAAGGGGTAATTCTTCCCTGACAACTTTTCCGGTTATTGACAATAAATTCAAATTCTTGGATGTTTGAAAAGGTTACAATCTAGGTAAATAAGTGATGGATTGTTTCTGTTCTACAATATAATTTTTTTATTTTATATTAATCCAAAAATAAAAAATGTGATTGTGTTATTTTCAATGGAAACATCATCATTTTCATTTCATATCTATATACCATTATTTTCACACTTATAATAGCTACTAATTTAAAAATATTTAATATCCATTAATTAATTAAGTATTAATTTTTTTTCTATCATTCTAAGATATTGGGACCCATATAAAATTTAATACTAATTCTCTATCACATTATTATCCACTAACTTATTAAATAATTATTTCTTTTTCTATGTCCTCAAGATAATAGGGCCCACAATCAATTACTATTATATTAAAATATTTAACACTATTACATTAAAATATTATTTTCAATTCATCTTTTTTCAAAATTTTCGTAATACTAATCAATTACATTTTCATTTCCACATGCAAAATAATGATAAAATGAAAACACATTTGAAAATGATAAAAATAGATAATGAAAATAAAAGTATAACCAATCCAGCCCTAAGAGTTTGTTTGGTTTTATTTTAGGAATTTTGAAAAACTTTTTAGGAATAGTGAATTTTGAGGAGTGCGGTTGTGGAAAGTGATAAATATTTGATTTTATTTTGAAGATGATTAGATTTTAATTTAGAAGAGAATGACGTATTTTATTTCATTTTTTAAGATAAGATATTTTATATTGTAAAATATCAAATCAATACTTTTTCTATTGTAATCTTGAACATGACATCAAAGAAAGCATTAAGTTGGGGAAGGAAATTGTCTTCATGCAATCAAAATTGTAATTTCTTTTTTTGTTTTTGTTTTTGTTTTTGCTCAGAGATATTCATGCACTACCAAAAACTTAAGTATTTGCTATGGAAAAATTGTTACGAAATTAATTTTGTAGCTCTAGCTACAAAATATAACTATGGATTTTTGTAGTAAATATAATATTTTTCTAATTATAATCAACAAAAATTATTAATTATCAATGCGCAGCATTATACTTTTAAAGTGCAATAGATTAGTTATGTATTATCTATATGAAAATTAATAGGAAAAATTGCAAAAGTAGGACTGTAACTATAGTCATTTCGCATTATAGGACAGAAATTTGGGATCATAGTAAACTAGGACCAAAACTCTTAAAAATTTGAAAAAAAAAGACCGCGATCATAGAAAAACACAATCAACGCCGATGATGCTTGCGTGTCGCTGATGTGGCGCTGACATGTAATAAAATCCGGTGAGCTCAATCCTAGTAAGCTTGGCCCCCTTTCCATGTAGACCGCCACCTCAAAAAAAAAAAAAGGCACCACGTCATTTAAATTTTTAGGCAAAATTGCAAAATTAAGACTGTATATATGACTTTTTGGCAGTTTAGGACTTTATATTTTTGGGGCGCAAAATTAATACACTAACTCCTGAAATTTGACAATTTGAGGACAATTTGGGCCTGAATGTCATTTGCCACCAGCCCGCGCCTAGCTAGTGATGGAGTATAACTCGCTTCAATAAACACATTAATAATTGGAAGTGGTGACGCGCTCACGTGGTCATAAATCTTTTGATCCGCTTGGTGTACTGATAAAAGCATAATATATACAACTAGGACAACTAATGTATATAATAATTCTAGGAATAATACTATATATTCATGACCAAGTAAAATAATGAGAAAATAGAAAAGGAAAATATAAAAATACAAAGATAATAAAGACATAAAATTATATCATTTGACATTTTCCGGATTGAATTCCAACATCCAAACATAAGATGAAGTCCCAAGAAGAAACTTTCAAGCTTTAATCCCATCTTGAAAGATTATTCCCATGATAGCTAATTTAAGATCACTCCAAATAAAAGATTTCAAGCAAAGTTGATCACATTGGCCAGTCTTTCTTGCAGCTCCGGCAGATTAATGTATGTCAGATCATTAACCTGCAAATGGTGATCAAATGAAGCTTAAAATAAATGATGCAATCTATAATTATTCCGTAAATTAACAACCCTAATCCTATAATTCACCTGCGATTGGATTCTGCAGAGAAATCTCTCACTTCCTTTAGTAGAAATACAGCTAACAATATTAAGTGCTCCTGTCCGGAGCAATTCTATGAGCACTCTGGATAAGGGAAACCCATTATCTTCCTCTTTGATCCCACAGCTGATTAAAATCTCAACTCCATCTCGGCAAGAATTCACAGTTACACAATTGGGCAACTTAACACTGCCCGAGCTTCGCATTCGCAACTCTTTGATATCCCTTTCCATTTGTTTTATGTAATTTATGGCCTCGAGTATATATGATCAGAGATTGAGTGCTTTCCCTAATTATTAAAAATATTGAATAGGTCTGGATTGGATCTAAATGAGTTGAGTACTGCAATATAAGTTTAAGTATGTGAGTTGAAAATGGGTTCAATCGAAAGTGTATGGGATTGGCTTTAAAAAGAGTTCTAATAATAAAAACTTTATCCGATTCATTTTTAATTATTTAAAAAAATTAATTCACAGGACATATAATAGTAATATTATTGTATCTTTTGCACCTTATTCAAGATAAAAATTTATAATATAATGAATGATTTATTAAATTATATATTTATTTTATTATTTTTTAAAATTCATTTTGAACCCATTTTCAATCGAAAACCTTATAAAATGCAGTTAAACTGAACATTTCATTTCATTTCATTTTTAAAATTTAAGATCCAATTCAATTCATAACCACATAAATATATATATATATATATATGTATGCGTTGGGTTTCAAACAATTTTGCCACATCGCCTAGAGAAGATCATTGCTATATATTTTGTAAAGGAGAATTAAAAGGAATTAAAAAGGGTCATAACTCTTAATTATACTCACCCTGATGTATTCAAGAGGAAGAAGGGATCTAAGGGAAGCATAAAGAGTAGCCATTTCTTTCCTTCTTTGCCTCTCAATATTTCTGTGCATAATTTGCCTGAAACTGAAGTCATTTGTTTCTTCACCCTTTTCCAAACCTGATTTTGATCTTTTTTGCCTTTTTTTGGTAACAAAATCTGGTTCAAGAACTGAAGGCTCCTGTAAAAGAAGCTCTCTATTTTGTAAAGGAAACATATTAATTTTTTGAAGATTTCCAGGCCAAGTTCTTCAGATGTCAATGGAGTTTATATATACACACACACACTGACACACACACATATATATAATGTAAAATATAGGGAAAGATGGTGAGATATCAATTAAAGAATATGGCTCTGATGAAATGCAAGATTTGTTAGCAAAATCGTGATCAGCAATTAGATTCAAGAAATGACCCTACTGTCTATACATACACAATTTTTTACATGTTCTGGAAAATTGCTAAAATATTTGTCGCTTTCATCATTTCTTTGATATGTTTAGTACTAACGATTATTATCATGATCATGACATAATTATTAGGATTCGATAAAGTCCACACGTTCTGCAACACAGGTTTTGTCTGAATCTTAATTACATGATTTAATCAGTTTTTTATGGATGATTGAATTTATGACCGACAGACCGACAGCTTGTGGAAATCAGAGGAAAAACAACAGAAAAGTTATATTATCAAGGATTAATATACTAACAAATCAGGACTAGAATACTTTGTTTTGCCATCCTAATTGTGATTTTGCCTTGAAATTTGAGTTGAATTGATGAAAACCGAAAGAAAAATAGAGCGAATTGGAGCAAAGGGTCGAAATGGGCATGAAGAGCACATCCCGACGTACGTTGGCAGAACGCCGCGCACCAGGACGCGAGGCAGCAGCACCAAGGCGCGGAGACGGGCAGCATGGGACGCAACGTGCGCTCGGGAGCGAGGAGTGCCCTGCTCGAGGTAATTTGTAACCGTGCGCCAAATTACCCTGTGCCTTGGTGCGAGGTTGCCGTGCCGGGGCGCGTGGCAGACTGAAATCTTGTGCCCTGGGGCAAAGTGGACTATTTTTTTCAACACGTTACAGTAGTGTGCGCGCCAAGGCAAAAGTCATGCGTGCCCTAGCGCGCGGTGCAGTCCCACGAGTCTTGGGCTTCGTTTTTTGGGTACATATTTGGCATTTTTCTTCCAGGAATATTAATCAAGGACATAACACGATGATTTCTTTACTGCTTTTGAGTCAGTTTCTCAAGACGGAGTTTAAAACGAGGGTGTTAGATGCTCTTATGAGATTTGTGGGATTTAAATTTGTACTTGTCACTTTGATTTGAGATCAATAAAATTTCTTTTCTTTGTCGGGAGGATTAGACATATCACCAAACCATGTTAAATCGTGTTGTCATATTTTATCAAATTACTTTACTGTTATTTCATAGTTTTTACAATAGATCCTCCTAGGTTTCAACAAATTGGTATCGGAACAAGTTGGATCAGATGTGAGGCATAAAGTATGAGGTAGAGAAATTCGATGGGAAGAACGACTTTAGGCTGTGGAAGATAAAGGTTCATGCCCTCTTATGTCAACAAGGTTTACAGAGAGCGTTAAAGGGTAGAGATTCCTTGCCAGAGATGCTGACAGATAAGGAGAAGGATGAATTCATAGCAAAGGCTTACGGTACTCCGGTGTTATCATTGGCAGATAACATACTAAGAGAGATCGCCACGGAAAATACGCTAGCAAGATTATGGTCAAAGCTGGAGAGTCTCTATATGACGAAATCCCTAACGAATTGGCTATATTTGAAACAACAGTTATATACATTAAGAATGAAGAAAGGTACATCTATTATTCAACATATTGATTTTTTTAATAAGGTGATTCTGGATCTCGCTAGTATAGATGTTAAATTAATGATGAGGATCAAGCGTTAATTCTCTTGTGTTCTCTGCCTAAATCTTTTGAGCACTTGGTCACTACTTTGCTGTACGGAAGGGATACGATTTCAATGGAGGATGTGAATGTCTCATTGAATTCCAACAAGTTGAGAAAACATGTCCTTGGCAGCAATGATGGTGAAAGTGGGAAAGGATTGGTGGTGAAAAGAAGATCGAGAGAAAGGGGAAGGAGTAGAGGCCAATCGAAGTCCCGAACTAAGCCTAAATGGAGATAAGTGTTTTAGCTACGGTGGAAAGGGGCATTGGAAATGGAATTGTCCGGAACGAGGAAAGGCAAAGGATGCAGTGAAACTTCTGATCAGAAGCAAGATGATGTCACAGGAGTTGTTGGGGATGAGTTTGATGGTATGGTTGTTTTCAACGTTGCTGAAACTTTACTAAGCTCTGAATGGATTTTGGATAGTGGTTGCTCCTACCACATGTGCCCACGAGAAGATTGGTTTACCACATACCAGAAATACGATGGTGGTAAAGTGCTTATGGGAAACGATGCTTCTTGCAGGGTTGTAGGAATTAGCTCAGTTTGTATCAGAATGCATGATGGCATAGTAAGGACCTTAATAGATGGGTGTCATGTTCCAAATCTGAAGAAATATCTGATATTGCTGGGTACTCTAGAATAGAATGGTTGTGAGTACAGAGCTCAAGAAGGAGTTTTGTGGGTTTCCAAAGGCGCATTGCTTATCATGAACGGAGATAAGTGGAATGGCCTTTACATATTGCAGGGAAACATAATTTCTGGTACTGCAGTAGTTTCTTCATTAATCAATGATACTATGAGATTGTAGCATATGCGATTTGGGCATATGAGTGAGAAGGGGATGTCAAAACTGAGCAAACGAGGTTTGCTTTGTGGAAAGAAGACTGGAGAGCTAGAATCTGCGAGCAGTGTGTGCTACAGCTCACAGGACCAAGGGCACCTTACATTATATTCACTCAGATCTTTGAGGGCCTTCTCAGGTTCCTTCAAAGGGATGTGCTGGGTACATGTTGACATTCATAGATGATTTCTCAAGGAGAGTATGGGTGTACATGCTGAAGCATAAGAATGAGGTGTTTGTCTACTTCAAGCAATGGAAGACCTTAATTAAGAAGCAGGCAGGAAAGGAGATCAAGCGCTTGAGAATTGACGAAAGATTGGAGCTATGCAACAAGGAATTTCAGGAATTCTCCAATAAGGAAGGAATTTTGAGGCATCGTACAGTTGTACATACACTATAGCAGAATGAAGGTGTAGAACGAATGAACAAGACTATCTTGAAAAGAGCTAGATGCATGCTCTTTAATGCCGGGTTGTCCAAGAATTTTTAGGCATAAGTGATTAACACTGCGTGTTATTTGGTGAATAGGTCACCATCAACTGCTTTGGTCTGCAAGATACCAATGGAAGTTTGGTCCAGGTCTCCCGCTGATTACTCAAATCAGAGAGTATTTGGTGTCCAGCCTATGCTCATGTCCGGGATTGGAAGCTTGAGCCAAAGGCTAGGAAGTGCATATTTCTAGGCTATGCAAATGGAGTCAAAGCTTATCGTTTGTGGTGTAATGATGACAAATGCTCCAAGATAATTATCAACAGGGACTTGACATTTGATGAGTCTGCAACGATGAAGAAAATGGAGCAACCCGAAAGCGGTCAATAGGGCATTAAGGAGAAGGTGGAGTTTGAACTTGACACTCCACAAGTTTCAAAGGGGAAACATAAGGTGGTAGATGAAGTTGGTGAGAGTGCACTATCACCTAATTAACAACAAAAAAATAAACCACTACAAAATTATCGCTTGGCTCGCGATAGGGAAATGAGGCAAATCAAACAACCATAGCGGTTTGCTTACTCATATCTAGTAGCTTATGCTTTGAGTTCAGTCAAGGAGTTTGTAGGAGATGATCCAGTCTCATACAAAGAGGTAATTTTCAGGCTAGATTTTGATAAATAAGTTGCAGCTATAAGTGAAGAGATGGAGTTTTTACACAAGAATAGCACACATGAGCTGGTTGATGTGCCCAAAGGGCAGATGATTGTAGGTTGCAAATGGATCTACAAGAAGAATGAAGGCATTCCTAGGGTTGAAGATGCTAGATACAAGGCATGATTGGTTGCTAAGGGTTTTACTCAGAGAGATGGAGCTGACTTTCATGAAGTGTTCTCCCCAGTTGTAAAACACACTTCCATTCGTGTTTTACTTGCCATGGTTGCTCTGTTTGATATGGAGCTATAGCAAATGGATATGAAAACAGCATTTCTGCATGGTGAGTTGGAGAAACAAATCTACATGAGCTAACCAGAAGGATTCGTTGTTTTCGGGAAACAAAATCAAGCATATCTTTTGAATATGTCATTATATGACTTGAAACAGTCTCACAAGCAGTGGTATAAATAGTTTGATGCTTTTATTACCAAGATAAGATATACAAGAAGCAAATTTGATTGTTGTGTATATTATAAAATTAGTGATAGCCTTCTCGTATATTTGCTATTGTACGTTGATGATATGTTGATTACCTCTAGAAACATATCTGAGATCAACCAATTAAAAGCTCAGTTAAGTGAAGAATTTGAATGAAGGATTTGGGCGGTTCAAAGAAGATATTGGGCATAGAGATCATCTAAGACAGACGCGCATGAATGTTGTACTTATCTCAACAACATTATATTGAGAAAGTACTTGAGCGACTTAGGATGAATAAATCCAAGCCAGTTTGTACGCCACTTGCAGCTCATTTCAGGCTCTCATCAGATCTATCACCGAGTATTGAGGAGGAGGTAGAGCACATATCTAATGTGTCGTATGCTAATGCAGTAGGTAGCTTGATGTATGCCATGGTGTGCACTAGGCCAGATATTTCACATGTAATCAGTATTGTGAGCAGGTACATGCACAAGCTAGGAAAGACTCATTGGCAGGTTGTGAAATGGATCATGAGGCATCTGAGAGGTTCTGCAGACAAATGTTTTAGATATAGTTAATTGAATTCTACTGCTAGAATTATTGGCTATGTGGATACGGATTATACAAAAGATTTGGACAGCAGAAGGTCCGTTACTGGGTATGTGTTTTGTGTTTTGAGTTGTACGATAAGCTGGAAGGCGACTTTGCAATCATCAGTTGCATTGTCCATAACAAAATCTAAGTACATAGCTTTGGCTGAAGGCGTGAAGGAAGGCATTTGGCAAAAGGAGCTGATTAAGGATATGAGTATGGATTATGAGATTACTTCTATATTTTGTGATAGTTAGAGTGTCATACACTTGTCAAAGAATCAAGCTTTTCATGAGAGAACAAAGGACATTGACATAAGGTATCACTTTGTCTGGGATATGGTGTCTTAAGGTGTCATTCAAGTTGATAAGGTTGGGACTAAGGATAATCCGACAGACATCTTAACTAAGGTTGTTCTAGGAATCAAGTTGAGCGTTGCTTGGATTTGGTTAATGTTTGCAGACTCAGATGACAGGCCATTCTGGGGGCAGGGACAAAGAAAAAGAATGGTGAATTTCAAGTTAAGGTAGAGAATTGTTGATTTTGGCTTAAATTTTAGGTTGAATTGATGAGAACCGGAAGAAAAATGGAGCGAATCGAAGCAAGAGGTCACAATGGGCATGAGGCGCACGTCCTAACGCGCGTTGGCAGAATGCCGCGCATCGGGACGCAAGGCAGCAGAGGTGCAGAGACAGGCAGCATAGGACACGACGTGTGCCCTAGCGTGAAGAGTGCGCCTAGGCGCAGAGTAATCTGTAACCGCGCACCCTGGCACGAGGTTGCCGCGTTGGGGCGCACGACAGATTGAAATCTTGCGCCCTGGTGCAAAGTGGACTATTTTTTTTGGCACATTACAATAGTGCGCACGCCGGGCCGCGTAGGTCTACGGGCCTTGGGCTTTGTTTTTCGGGTATATATTTGGTGTTTTTCTTCCTGGATAATTAATCACAGACATAACACGAGGGTTTCTTTACTGCTTTTAAGTCAGTTTCTCAAGACGGAGTTTAGAACGATGGTGTTAGGTGTTTTCAAGTTTGTACTTGTCACTTTAATTTGAGATCAATAAAAAAAAATTTCTTTGTCGGGTGGATTAGGCACATCGCCGAACCACATTAAATTGTGTTGTCATATATCATCGAATTACTTTACTGTTATTTTATAGTTTTTAAAATAGATCCTCTTGGGTTTCAACACTAATAATTTTTACAAACTAAATATTAATAAGAATATTTTTTAAGTTGTTACTATTGGCAATCATTAACACGGCAATCAAGTGAGAATCAAAATCATTGTCACTATTGTCATAATAAATGTCTCATTAATTACCAATAGTGACAACTTAAAAAAATTTAGTTCTTGTCACTATTGATCATGTTGTAACAAAACAAAAACTATTGTCGCTTAAAAATCAAGTGACAAAACAGAAGTTATATGCATGTTATTAGTGATAATTTTTTTATAGCGATCACTTTTATTTTTGTCACCAAAATTTTATTTTATTTTTAATATGAATGATGTCATACTATTCATTCCTATATATATTCAAATAATTGATGAATAACCAATAAAAAAGATAATATTAGTGATGAGCAAATAAAGACAATATAAAAATTATCATTAGTAATATCTATTAAATGATAATAATTTTTGTTATGTTACTAGTGATATTGTTCATGTGACAATATATATATATATATATATATATTGTCCCAATAGAATTTAACATGAGAAGAACTGATTTTTCTAAATTATCACTATTAACATTTAATGACAATTGTATTGACAAATGTGTTTAAGTTATCATTATTGTTGTTAGATTTTCACTATATGTTGATTGATTAGTAATTACCAATAATGACAATTTAAACACAATGCTTATTATGATTAAGCTTGGAATAATCGTTACTATAGTAAATAGAACTTTTTGCTACTTAATATATATAAATAATGTATAACCTACTATTTTTGTCACTAATTTATCTTTTTTTTTTAAGTGAATATGCAATTATTTTTAACACTAATGATATTACAAAATAAATATTTTTATAATTCCCTTAATTATATGTTCAAGTCAATGATATAAAATTTCTTGAATATATATTATATTTGTCCTATTATAAAAGAATAGGAAAAAAAATGAACAAACAAACAAACTAAGCTAGAAAGATTTTGTCGTCTAGCTAGAAAAGGGGTATACAATATTTGACTATACATAAACAAACAAACAAACAAAGCACCAATTTTCAAAATTGATTACTTTCAGAAAGTTAATTATAATTAAAAAAGATCTTTAGCAGGAAATTTGCATCAATCTCCCATCAAATTTGGGTTCCTAATATTTAGATTTTGGCACCAAAATCCATCTATAATTGCTTGGCAAATAATTTTGATAAAGTTTCTTCTTCACATGAAAAACTTGCTTACATTATGAGAAAAGGTAGTATTAATTAGTTAAAAAAGGTAAGTGGCAATATAAAATCAATTATCAACAATGACACATACTAAATGATAATAATTTTTATTTTATCACGAATGATATGTTTAAATGAAAATAATTTTTATTCTATCACAATATAATTTAATAATGATAAGAATTAGTGTTTTGAGTTTTCACAATTGACATCTGAAATGAAATCTTTAGGATAAATCAAAGTAGTTTTAGAGGAATTAATGAAAGGAGATCAAATATAATTCTGGATTTGCGAATTAAGACAGATTAAGAATTCTCACATTTTCTTTCATGCATTTAGATTTTTTTCACAAAAAGAAAAAAAATTCTAAAACTCCTTTTGACTCCTCAAATTTTGAGTATCTTGCTCTCACATAATTCATAGGGCTCAACAAGCCAATATTTCATAATCAAAGGTGTCATACTCTTTATAGTAATGGTTCTTATATCATATTAACAATCAAAATAGGGTTGAAAGATTATTAAAGAGGCTTCTTCCTATACATCATCTAAAGGTGAAGTACCCATGAAACTTAATTTATTTTAATTTTTTCTAAATCTACTCTATGATCATTTTATCATATTAATTAAATTCAAATTCGGTTTAACATATATACCATACTCATTAACATTTTAAAATAATTAAAAATATATACATAAATGAAAACAAAAACATGTCTTTAAATATACAAAAATATAAACCACCTAAATTTTCATCTCCGTGCATATTCTAATCATTATTTTAAGACGTAACACTCAAATACAATTTTATTTTTATTTTCGAGATTATAAATAATTATTCAGATTTGTAAACATGCTGAAAACTGAAAATAAAAACAAACGGCCGCAAGTTAAGAATTCTTCAGGCTCTAATCAAATCTTGCCAATTAGATTATTCCCTTGACTGCTAACTCAAAAGATTTCAATCGAACTTGATCACATTGGCCACTCTTTGTTGCAGCTCAGACAAATTAATACATGTCAGACTATTGACCTGCAAATGGTGATCAAATGAATCTTAAAAGTAAATGATTAAATCCATAATTATTAATCCTTAAATTGACAAACCTAATCCCATACCTCTGATTGGATTCTGCAGAAAAATCTCTCATTGACTTTAGTAGAAATACAGCTGATAATATTGAATCCTATCTCAGGCAATTCCCTTAGAACTCTTGATAGAGGAAACCTGTCTTCCTCTTTGATCCCACAGCTGATTAAAATCTCAACTCCAACCATACAAGAATTCACAGTTACACAATTTGGCAACTTGTCATTATTAATTGAGCTTCCATTTTCTGAGCTGCCAACTGATGAATTAGACAACTTTTCTAGCTCATGTCTTCGCATTTGTAATTCTTTGATATTCCTTTCCATTTGTTTTATGTAGTTCACTGCCCCAAGCATATGATCACAGATCGAGCGTTTTCCCTAAAATATTGTATGATTGAAGATGATCATTAGTATAAATTAAGAGGTGGGTATTTGGATAAGGTTACAACTTACAAGCTATACTCAAAATTACATGTTAAAAGATTGATGTTTGAAAATTTATAAGATGCATGATAAAAAAAAATATTTTGGAGACAAACTTCTTTACTAACTATATTATTTTATAAAATTATCATTACTAATATTTTATAACTTTCAAAATTTTATTTTATCAAAATATTTCAAGAGCTTATTTTCAAAATAAAATGTAACAATTTATCAATTCTAGAAAAAATTGCAAAAATAGAACAGTAAATAAAACCATTTTGCGAAAGGGGACTATAATTAAGGTCGTGACAAAACTAGATCGGCCATAACTAAAAAAAAATTGAAAAAAAAGGGGCAAGGCTCGCCATAGAGCATAGTCAGCTCACCAAAAACCACAATCAATGCCAGGATATACTTGTGTGATGCTTGACTAGCGCTAGGGGTGTTCACGGGTCGGGTTCATTTGGGTTTAATGAGAAAATGAATCCAAACTGATTATTTTTAATTGGACTGGATTGGTTCGGGTTTTGTAATTGGACTGGATTGGATAATCGTGTTCAGGAGGAGAAGAAGAAGAAGAAGAAGGCATGCAAGCAAGCAAGCACCAGTCACAGTTTCTTTAGTTCTTTAACTAGAAAAAAAATGGTAAATTCCAGCTATATGTAAATTAAAACTGAATAAATAGCTTACGTAAATAATATTAGCATAGTATAATCCTATCAAGAAAATCAAATTATTCATCAAAACTTAAAAGTACACAGTATTGAACCTAGGCACCACAAGTCATAATTGTTATAAATTATCTCCTTATTTACCACAAGCCATAATTGATAATATAAAATCCCAAATTCAAATCTAAGTTGAACATTAAATATAAGTATAAATAACAAAAGTCATCATTTAAAAAAATAAATTACTATTTATTTTAATTAAATTATTGGGTTGGGTCTGATGGGGTCGGATAAGTAAATAAGAAATCTGAGAACCAAACCAAATGTAATCGGGTTTGATCGGATTTTACCCGATCAAACTCGATTACTCGACTCAACCTGAACGAATTAGATTGATTCGATTTGGATCATCGGGTTCATTGGATTGGATTTATTCAATGAACACCCCTAGTTGGTACGATTCTGTGCCTCGTCATGTGTCACTTGTTTTTGGATAAAAGAAAAATTGCAAAATATGACCTTAAGTAAGGCCGTTTTGCAAAAGAGTCAATCTTAAGAAGCAGAAGATTAAACAGCAACAAAAGCAATAACCACATAAAAACATTAAGCAACAAAAATTAGGCAAAAATTGATGACAAACGGAATGCTACGAGATTTGTCCGATCTGAAACAACTATTGTTACAAAACCAAATGAAAATTTATGATACTGGAATGCTACAAAATTCAACCGACTCATCTAAATATGATTAATGATGCAAAATTAGGTGATAATTAACGAGTTTGCAACGAGTGAAAATTGACGATGTTGCTTCTTGTTTTAGTTTTATGTACTATCTTTTTTTCTATTTTTTAAGTTTGGTTATCTTTTTTATTGCTTCTTAATTTCGGTCTTCTTTTGCAAAGTGGTCTTACTTATTATCTTATTTTCGCAATTTTTCTTCATCAATATACACATGACACACAATAAGGTATGAAACTATGCCAACCAATCACCACACAAGCATATTCCGGCCCTGATTGTGCTTTTCAACTAGCCTTGTCATTTTTTTCTATTTTCTTATAGTTATGGTTCTGGTTTTGCCATGGGTCAATTCCGATCCTTTTATGTAAAGTAGCTTTATTTATAATCTTATTTTAGCAATTTTCCCATCAACTCAAAATATTTTATAAGATTTAGAATTTCATAAGATTTTTTAAATAAGTTTAACAAACAATGTCTAAATTAACTTTACAAAATTTTCAGAAAGGAGAATTAGGAGGAAAAAAGGACTATATTTAAATATGCTTGTACTTACCTTTACGTGCGCAAGAGGAAGAAGGGATCTAAGGGAAGAATAAAGAGTTGCCATTTCTTTCCTTCTTTGCCTCTCAATATCTCTGTGCATAACTTTCCTGAGAATATCGCAGTCTTTGGTTGTCTCTTCAATATGTTTATTTTCTTTGAAGTCGGATTTTGATCTTCTGCTCCTCTTATTGGTTTTAAGGTTACTGTTCTTCAGGAAAGTATGATCCACAAGAACCTCTGGTTCAAGAACTGAAAGTTCCTGGGAAAGAAGATCATCGCTGCGTTCTAAATTAGGAAACATGTCTTGAAGACTTTTAGGTAAAGTTGTTTAGATGTGTATGGTATTTGAATGGCAGAAGCAGAGATGAATAAATATACAGTGAAAGGGGAGCACTACAAGGGAAAAAAAAAAAGTTAGGAATAAAATAGTAAGTGACAAAAAATTTTGTTTTGTCAATTTAATGAATTTACAATACAAATTAAATAATGATAAGAATAATATTTAAGTTGTCATGATAAAAATTGTCATTAATTGTAGTGGCAAATTTTTCATTAATTGTTACTAGGCTATATATTACCATAAAGGTATTACTAATTATCAATAATGACAACTTAAAACATTAGCTTCAATATCATTATTGAGTCATATTGTGACTAAAAAAGTTATTGTATCACTTAAAAATATCATTAGTAATAAATTAAATAAAAGTTATTGTCATTAAATATTTTATTAACACTTTTTTTTGGTTGGTTGGGGGGGGGGGGGGGGGGTTGGTAATGGAGTGAGATATTAATTAACAAATGGCCATTGTGAAGTGCAAGATACGCTAGCAAAAATCTTGGCCATTAGATTCTAGAAAATGCACTCTTCATTTCATGTTCCAATATATATTTCATATATATATGTTAAATGAATTTAAAAGATAATTAATTAATTTTATAAAATAATATTTAATAAACTTAGTATATATACATCGAATCAAATTAAAAATAAAATATGTATTAAATGGGAGGATTAATCAATTGTTTATGTTTTTAAACTCATTTTCACCAGTTTTCATTATTTGCAAATAAATTATCAATAATTTATCACTATTTTCACCAAAATTTTAACTCATTTTTATTTCAAAGCATATTCCCTAAAAACTTGTATATCTTAATAACATATATATTTTCTCTCTTTATTTCATTATTACTATCTCTCTATATCTACAACCTATTAAATTATATATAATCATTACTTTTTCAACAAACTTTCCAAATAAAAACATGTTTTCGACTTATTTCCTCTAACCAACTTTTAAATTTTGAAAATATTAAAAATAAAATATAAAAAATGAAAACATAACCAAAAATTAGAGTTGTCAATTGGTCGAATTTGGATCGGATCATGCTAGATACAAATCCGAAAGAATATGCTATATGAAAATTCGATCCAAGATCCTATAGGATCTATAGTTGGTATAACCATATCCAAATTCAAATAAAAGTCGGATATTGTAAAAAAAATCTAAATTCGAATACTTCCAAAATCATCATATATTTATTATTTTTCTAAAAATTTAGTAGAATCCAAATTCAAAATAGCCATCCTTAAAAAAAATACACAATAGATTAATAAATAAATTTTCAAGTCCATTGATCACTTAAAAACAATAATAGAATTTAATTTATCACATTTATTCACCAGATCATTGCATTTTAGGTTCCACTGCTGATAATAATACTTACTTGGTATTATAAATACATAGTTATACTTGATTCTCCAATCAACTAATTATAGACTCAAAGTTTTATAAAAAGAAACTCATTTTAATCATATTGAGATTTGCATTGCATTCTTGCCATAATATGGCATTTGGCTCCTACTCATTATTTTTCTCGCATCATTTTTTGTTATAAAAATAGAGAAATAAGTGAAGTAATTATGATGTAAATAAGTTTGAAATCTAATAATTTATATGAAAGCACCTTATTTGATATATTGCATAAAAATTCATTACTTTGTTCATCCAAATATTCACTTAGGGATTATAGGACTCTATGTATACATATATATAATACCAAATATATTTGAATTCGAATTATTAATAAATTGAATCAAGCCATATCCATATTCACTCCATTTATTTCAGATCATGAACTTTTTTAATCAGATTATATCCATTGAATCTTTTACCGATTAAAGATCCTAAATAATTAGATCGAATTCAGGTGGAATTCGAATTAAAATTTGCTCCATTAACAGCCCTACCAAACATTAACTTCTCTAAGTCCAAACACATTTTCTTTTGATATTTTGGGAAATTGTGGTGGAGATTATACGAAGGCAACACTGGCTCGTTTGGTCTCTTTCACTTTTTTTTATTTGCTTAACGCCAAAAATTAGGGGTCCTGCATAATTATACAGTAGACAATAAAGTCCATCGTTGTGGGCAAAGAAGGTTTTGTACTAACTTTTGACTTTGTTTGCTTTTAGTTTCAAACTCCTTCTTATTTTTAATATTATTTTAAAATAAAAAAAATATTAATTTTTATTTATTTATATTGAAAATAACATTTTTTTTTTAATTTATCCTGTCATCTTGATATTGCATCAATTAAATTTAAATTTATTTTAATGTAAAGTACACACTATCACTTTGTATCAGTTAATATATATATATATATATATATATTATTTTTATTTTTTGAAAAAATGCATCATCGTAGGTATAAAAAATATAAACCAGTTGAATTTTCATATACCTATACCTGTTATGGTAATTATTTTTGAAAAAAACATTCAGATATATTTTTATTTTTAAATTTCACTGTATGATTACTTTTTCAGTTTTTAAAATGTTGAATAGAAATAAATTAAGCATACGCACATTTTTTACATGTTCTGTGGTTCAAATGAATTGCGCTTGTGAGCATAGGAATGTATTTTTGTTTCTTACTGATTTAATGTATTTGTCCAATTGTCTCTTTCACATTTATTTTTATATCTTTAACGCCAAAAACTTATCCTGTCTCTTACTGATTTAATTTATTTCCTTAAATGTATTTGTCCGTACGTTATCCGATTTAATCAAAATTTTTATGGTTAGCTTTCGACGACAGGTCATGTAAATCAGGAAAAAACAAATTAAAAAGAAGAAAAAAAAAATCTCTTATGGAGGAAAATTAATTCCTGTCATGCTATTAAATTTATTTAAACATAAATTTTAAAATATATATGATAATATCAATATTCAACTCACCAATATATTATAATTTAACAGTTAATAATTTATTTAAAAAGATTTATTCTAAGCAAACAACATATATCCCTCAAAAAAATACTATATATTTGCCCTGCTACCGAAGATACAAAAAATACTAAAGAAAGAAAAAAACAAAAATAGTGGGTTGCATTCGGATGGTAACCTTTTTCTATAATTTATGCATTGAAACTTTCATTTTCATAATTAATTGTGTAGATGTAGTTGTCTCTCAACTTTTAAACATGAAAAAAAAAAGAATTTAAGATGTTGAGTGTGCTTTAAAATTCAAGTTGAAAATGATGAAAATAACGAAAAGCGACAAAAACAATACGAAAACGATAAGACGAGAGGAAAACGGTGAAGAAACAGGGCTTGAGCGCACAACAGGAGCGTTGGGGCACGTGCGCGAGGGCACTCCATCACCTGCCACAATCCCGTCCTGTGCCCAGGGCCCGGCCTGCGCCCAGGCACGAGTGCTAGTATTGGGCGTGGGGACACACGACAGAAGGCCATCGGGCTGTTTTTCAATCCAAACTCATATTTAATTGATTTTTCTCTCATTTTTAATTTAAGATCCTACTCAAATTAGTTTTAAATTATTTTTGAGATTTTTTTCTCTAACGGAAGTCAGAACAAGAGTATTAGGTGTGTAGACATATCAATTTTTAGCCAATGGAGAATTGACACATGTAAAATAATATTCTAGATATTAATTTAAATTTTCTATTTGTTTCTTGAAAATTTATTAAATTTAATTTCAAAAGATAAATAATTAATTTTAATTAATACTTTAGTATTTATTTTATACTCAAATCAAATACTGATAAGTGTCAAAGATGAAGTCTCTATGTTTATAGACCAATCAAATTAAATATATTTGCTATTATCTATTGATATATGATATTATTTCTTGATATCTAGTATTATCTCTTGATATTTGATTTTGATAATCTGATATTATCTCCTGCTATTTGATATTATCTTATCAAAGAAATAATTATCAAAGAAATTCAATCAATCTGAAAGTCTCCCATCAAACATTTATATAAAAGGGGTGACCAAAACTCATTCAACACACAATACAAATTCCAGCAAGTGAGAGAAAGTTTGAAGGCATCCAGCAATTCTCTCAATCTAATTTAAGAAAATCCACGATATTCAAGGCGTTCTTCGCGAAGTTCACCATATTCTGGCATTTGATTCATAATTAAGATGCAAAGCCTTCTAATTAGCATTATTTTATTCAAATTAAATTAAAGAAGATCTATGACATTCAATGTGTTCTTTGCGGAACTCATATATTTTGGCATTTAGTTCAAGATTAAGGTGTGAAACCCTTGAGTTGACATTATTTCTGCAAATCAAATTTATGAAATCATGGCATTCAAGGAATTCTTTGCAGAGCTAATTAAATTCAAGATCATATTTGGAAGGAAAGAATCAAAGGATTATATTAGAAATTGAATCCACAGTTGATAGATTTTAATTTTATTTTATTTGTATGAATTTTCTTATCTTGTAATTTTATTTATTGCAGACAAAGAAATTTGTGCCTATATGGTGTTCTCATGATATTTGTGGGACCATCTCTACCTTTCATCTCTTTCCCTCATCAAGATTGAAGTATCAAATGGTCGCCAACAAGACTGTTGCATTAAAAATTACTACCTCAAATCCTTCAAGTGCTAGAGCAAAAAATGCTGGCATCATCAAAAGAAGTATGTCTAGAAAGTTGCAATCATCTTTAGGAGTAGATCCTTCGCTTGCTATGGAAAAGGTGTTGCTGCATTTTATTGATATGAATAAAGATGGCAAAGACTCAAAGGAAGAATTTGCATCACCCATTCCCCACTCAACATCAAATTCCTTGAGCATGGCAAGGGTGATGGTGACAAATGCTACAACCTTGGAGGAACAAATTGCAAATTTGATGAGGGCTATTGAAGGACTCACGAAACATAACCAAGAACGAGACTTTCAAACTTACAAATTGATGAACAAAGTGGACAATCTTGATGCTAGTTGCATGGTGGAGAAGCAAATGGAGGGTCAGGACGAAGGCGAAACATCCACAAGGAGATAACCAGTTAAAAATAAAGAGATTGCAACAAAAGATCTAGAAGTTTTCACTTGACTAATTCCCATCAACCCACTGAAGGAGTTTATCATGGAGACTATCAAAGACAAACTTGATGGAAGTTCTAAGTCATCTATGACTTACTCCAAGTCATATACTCAAAGGATTGATAGCTTGAAGATGCCAATTGGTTACCAGCCCCCAAAGTTTCAGCAATTCGATGGCAAGGGCAACCCAAAGCAGCACATGACTCATTTCATTGAAACTTGTAATAATGCTAGGGCATATAGAGATCATCTAGTCAAGCAGTTTATTTGATCATAAAAAGACAATGCTTTTGATTGGTATATTGACTTGGAGGCATGCTTCAACGATAGTTGGGGGAAACTGGGACAAGAGTTCCTCAATTGTTTCCATAGCACTTGAAGGACAACCAATATGATTGAATTTACCAATTCTCGCTAGTGGAAAGAAAAACTTGTTATTGACTACATCAATTGTTGGAGAAATTTGAGTCTTAACTGCAAAGATCAATTGTCGGAGGCTTCAATAATTGAGATATGTATCCAAGGAATGCATTGAAGGCTAAGCTACATACTACAAGGAATCAAACCAAATTTTTTTGAAGATTTGGCAACTCGTGCACATAATATTGAAATGAGCATCAATTTTGATAAATAAGAAGATTCAAGTGATGCCTATGATGATGAAGATGTTGGGGCAATTAATTTTCATCTTCAAATTTCATATGCTCCTTGATAAGAGTCTAAACTATCAATAATACTCCCAGATAAGAGTATAAACTATCTAAAATTCTTAAGTTCCCAAGTATTTGAATTTGAATTTCCAAGTTTTTCAAGTCCTCAAATCAATGAATCAAGTATTCAAGTCTCCAAATCCACGACTCAAGTCTCCAAGTCTTTCAAGTTTAAGACTTAAGTCTCCAGGTCTTCAAGTCAAAGGCTCAAGTCTTTAAGTCTTCAAGTCCAAGACTTAAATTTTTAAGTCTCTAAATCAAAGATTCAAATCTTCCAGTCTTCAAGTCCCAAGCTCAAGTCTTCAAATTCCAAATGCTCCTTGATAAGAGTCTAAATTGTCAATAATGCTACTAGATACAAGCATAAACCATCTAAAATTCTCAAGTTAAAGTCTTCCCATGTGCTTCTTGATAAGAGCTTAAACTGGCAATAAGGCTCCTAAATATAAGCATAAACTATCTAAAAATTTTAAGTTAAAGTCTCCTCATATGCTCCTTGATAAAAGACTAAACTGTCAATAATACTCCTAGATATGAGCATAAATTATCTAAAATTCTCAAGTTAAAGTCTTCCCATATGCTCCTTGATAAAAGTTTAAACTGTTAATAATGCTCCTAGATATGAGTATAAACTATCTAAATTTTTTAAGTAAAGTCTCCCCATGTACTCCTTGATAAGAGTGTAAACTTGACTATTAAGTCAAACTCAAGTAAACTCCTCGACATGAGTATAAATTGTCAATCAAATTTAAATGGACTCCTTGACAAGAATATAAATGTCTATTCAAGTTAAATATGATCCTTGATGCACAAGCATAAACTGTATGTTACTCCTAGCTCATATGAGTATAGACTGTGTATGGCACCCCCCTCAAAAGGATGTTTACTTTGAACTGTATTATGACTTGATCTATTTATTAGATTCAAAGGCAGATGGGAGGACTTCATCATAAAAATTTCCAAGTATTGGCAATCCACAAAGTCTATAAAGATTCCATAAAGAAATATAGTTCTTTATGGTAGTGGGCAACATGTTTGGAGAAGAGGGCTCCATAGCTCAAGGAATGCTTGGAGGATTTCTTGTCACAGACATATTTGAAAAAATGGAGAGAAAAGAAAAAATTCTCAAATACTTCAAGTCTTGCCTCTTTTGTGGATGATTGACACATCTTTCGCCAAGCCTTGAAGTGAGGGCATTTGTAGACATATTAATTTTTAGCTAATGGAGAAGTGATACATGTAAAATAATATGCTAGATATTAATTTAAAATTTCTATTTTTTTCTTGGAAATTTATTAAATTTAATTTCAAAAGGTAAATAGTTCATTTTAATTAATACTGTAAATACTCTAATATTTATTTTATACTCAAATCAAATACTGACAAGTGTCAAAGATAAAGTGTCTATGTCTATAGACCAGTCAAATCAAATATATTTGATATTATCTATTGATATCTGATATTATTTCTTAATATCTGGCATTATCTCTTGATATTTAATCTTGATAATCTGATATTATTCCTTGATATTTTATATTATCTTATCAAAGAAATAATCATCAAAGAAGTTCAATCAATCTGGAAGTCTCCCATCAAACATCTATATAAAGGGGTTGACCAAAGCTCATTCAACACACAACATAAATTCCAGTAAGTGAGAGGAACTTTGAAGGAGTTCAACAATTCTCTCAATCAAATTTAAGAAGATTCACAATGTTCAAGGCGTTCTTCACGGAGCTCATTATATTCTGGCATTTGATTCAGAATCAAGGTGTGGAGCCTTCTAATTGATATTATTTTATTCAAATTAAATTCAAAGAGATCCACGACATTCAAGGCGTTCTTTGCGGAGCTCATATATTTTGGTGTTTGATTCAAGATTAAGGTGCGAAGCCCTTAAATTGGCGTTATTTCTTCAAATCAAATTTAAGGAGATTCACGATGTTCAATGCGTTCTTTACAGAGTTCATTAAATTCAAGATCATATTTGAAAAGAAAGAATCGAAGGATTATATTAGAGATTGAATCCACAATTGATATATTTTAATTTATTTTATTTGTATGATTTTTCTTATATTGTAATTTTATTTATTGCATACAGAAATTTGTGTTCTCGTGAGATTTGTGAAACTTGAATTTATACTTGGCATTTGATTTGAGATCAATAAAATTCATCTTTTTATCGGGTGGAGGAGGCACGTCGCTAAACCACATTAAATATTGTATTCTTTCATTGAATTACTTTGCGAGTATTTCATAATTATTGTTATTTGGTCCTTCTGGGTTACAATACAAGAGATAAAACCATATTTGGTTTTCGAAAATTATAAATTTATTCTTCAACATATAAATATTTTTGCTTTACACGAAAATTAATCACAATTACAATTTTCTTACTAATCAATGGCACTAAAATTTAAAAGTTAGTTTCTCATTTCAAATTGTTTATTGTGAAGTACTCACTATCACTTTATATTAAGGGGAAATTAACTTTTTCATCGTACAAATTTACCCAAATTTCAATTTTGTCCTATATTTTACACAATTAAAAAGTTACTCATGGAAGTACAAAAAAATTTGCACATTTAGTCTGATTGTCATTGGAATTGAAAATTTTGGCCAAAAAATCTGACGTGCTGTGCCGAAATGATCTGAAATTGGGATTTTTGTTGAGTTGGCACCTAAATGAGGGTTTTTTGCCATGTAGGCATGTTTATATATATATATATATATATATATTAATAAATTAAAGAAAAAAAGAAGGGAAAAAAAATTCACACCACCCTCACCACATAGCCAGTTGGCCGCTTCGCCAAATCTGGTCAGGTGGCCTTCGGCCATGGTGACTGAGCTGGCGCTTGGAAGCTCTCGGCGGCCGCTTGGTTCATGGCTGCCATGGCCAGACTTGTGCTTGTGTTGGGGGGTGGGTGTCCGTCGGTAAGAGGGTTGGGGTCGGTGGTCTGGTGGTAGAGATGTGGTGGTAGGAGATGATGTATATATATGTATATATATGTATATAACATATATTTACATAAGTATGTGTGTGTGCATTTTTTAAAATATTATGGGAGTGTTTGGTTATGTCTCCACAGAACAATATTGTTTTGGGGATACAAAATCAAACATATCTCCATTTTTCCTCCAAAATACACATTCTCCAATATATACATACATGTTATATACATATATATAAATATATAAATATTAAAAAAAATTATTCAATTCTATTTTCATCCCAAAAATCCAACAAAAAGCATTAATCTGACTATTACAGTAAAAATTATGTAACACCCCCTCCCGGGACAGCGCCCAAGTTGAGGTGCTACACAATTCAGTCTTAAAATTTTACCTTAGCAAATAATACATCCATGAAACTTGTCTCCAAATCCTTCAAGCCGTACAGAATATTAATTCCATATATTCTGGAAACAGTTACATAATACATATCATTCAACAAAACATGTACTGGTCTCAGGCAATCATCGTCATTCATGACTTTTTCAAGGTTCCAATTCTCCCTTATATACATGGAACTTCATATAAGTACAATCAAAAGTATATACTATTACAAAACACATTCAAGCCTGAAGTCCTTGCCCATCATTTGTACCTGTTTGAGAAAAGTCAAAATAATGTTGGAGGGTAAGTCATAATGACTTAGTGAGGGAAAAGTGATTAAAACGATTCAAAGAAAACGTACGTGATGCAATTATCAATGATTAGGTATTAACAACAAGAATGCCCATATAAATCAGCAAGGTATATGTTACTTAGAATATCACAGTTTAATGAACTGTTGTCATCTTTCCTTATTGCTCCCAGATGAAATTATGTTTGTTAGTACCGGGCATCAGTACAGTATAAATAGAACTTCCTTATCGCTCCATTGCTCGAGCACTCAGCTCGGCATATAATAACTTGTTTGTAAGGCATGGTCGACCGCATGCTAGATCCCGCCACTCATAGTTTGCTACCTCCAGCTCTCTGTTGAGTCAGGATCGTAGGTGGGTACTAGCCGGTAGACCTGTCACCGTCGGTCTGTTCCGCCCGGTCGTCTTTCCGAACCTAGCCTCGGGCCCAACTCCCCCGTGGCGTCCCTCCGGGTGGGTTCCCCCATGGCGTCCCATGGTTAGTAATATGTAATGCCAACGTATATGAGTTTAACTTTTGAACAATCAGTATGAATATAACCGGTACAATCTATAACAATCAATATACTGGCTAGCATGGCCGTTTCGAAACAATAATCCAAGCATTCTACTGGAATTGGCACTCAGCCGATACAATCAGTAATCAAGTATGTCTTTCGGGCCAATAATCAACACATAAAATAGATTCAAGAAATACAGGGTCAGCCGGCAAGGCTATAGGGTACAAGGAACAGAAATCGACAACATAAAGGGAGTTTCGAGCACCGAAACAACTAAAATAGATTCGATGATAAAGAATAGCCCTCACAGGGTTGCTCAATCAGATGATAGATAACAAATCAGATTTCAAGCATATTCAGAGTACGATATAGAAACAGAAACCCACACAGGGGCTTATCACAAATAATAGATAGTTGGAAAAGGTGCCAGATTGGCAGACCCTCACAGGGGTTCAACAATTCACGAATAGCAGTAATCAAAGCAATAACCCAAAGTGGGAGACCCTCACCTTAATCAGTCAATCAGTGCAGTCAGGCTCTACTGATCCTCAGGGTCAAATCCTCTGAGACATACTAGTAATATCGGATATAGACGTATACGTTCCACATATATATATAGCCATATCGATCTTCAATATTAATCATAATAATCCAGTTATCCGCAAATATCCAACCTTTATCAATTAATCTCGATGACATAAAATGAAAGTTTTCTACACTTAGTATATGCTATATAAACTATAGTTACATGAAATAATACCACTATGGATTTACTAGGCCTATTTAATCGACCAAAAGTGTTTTAATCTAATGCATGAGTATTCTGATCAACCAAGATCATCATAATATACAAAAATACAAAGTTTTACGATAATCAACACGTATAAACATATACATGCAATTACATACACAAAAATATCGATTTATACCAAAATCTCACTAACGAAAGGGAATCTTCACGATCAAACCACATGCATGCGATCACCGCGATGAGGCGAAGATTCTGCCCCGTCGCCGCCGTCGCCGACCACCGCCGTTCTCCGTCATCGTAAAGTTGAGATAGTACCACCAATAGAATCCTCTCGACGAGATATTTCCAACGGTACCTTCGATTTTCGATTTTGACTCTGGAAACCCCGTCAAAATGCAGCCCGAAGTGGTCACGGTTAATAGCTCTGCCGCCTGTTTTCACCGTCTTCGCCGCGTATCTCCGCCATGAAACTATACCACTGTGTTCACCTCGTCGAGGGCTAGCTGAAACACTCCTCCTTTGCTCCGTTTGACGCCGAAAATTGAGAGACCCACTTGCTCCAAGTTTTCGGTCTCTCTCCCCCGTGAGCTTCCGGTGAGCTGTCCACCGCCGTTGATGGTGGAGATGAGGTCTCGGTGGTGTAGGAAATGAGTTGGGGTGGTGGTTGGTTGAAAAAAAGCTCTCCGGTGGTGGTGGTGGTGGTGGTGGTGGTCTCGGTTGTGAGGAAGGAAAGAAGAAGAAAATGAGGAGAAAAATGAAGAAGAAAGAAGAAAAAGGAAGAGAAGAAATGAAAGTCAAAATAGCATTAAATTTTGACCTGATGGAAAGCATGGAGTAAGCATGGCAAGCATGGTGGAGGCTTTTTTATAAAAAAATAGCAAAAAAAAAAAAATTACAAAAATACAGCACTATTCAAAACCTTTACAATTTTATAGTAGTTGCAGTCTGTGACTGCAACTTTCAACAGTAATGAATAGTTAATGTTGAAAATTACACTCACAGACTGCAACTTTCAACAGTAATGAATAGTTACTCTAATTTTTTCCCCAAAAAATTCTCTCATAATTCACCCAAAAAGCCCTACACCCTAAAAAGCACACCTATCCTCTCATTTTCTCACTTCATCTTTCACATCAACCATTCATTACTTCACTTATATTTACATATATATACACACATATATATATTTTACATATATGAAAATATTAAAATTTTGCTATTTAAAAAATTCTAAAACTTATGTTTACCGAAAAAAATTTTAATGTAAATAATTAATTAAAAATATTAAATATCTTATTAATTTTTTAAAAAAATTATTCTAAAAAAAATTTTCAAAAGAAATGTTAGTTTAATAGTAATAAAAACCTTTGTTTCATTTTCATTTCATTTAATATGACTCAGGTAATCCTTTCTCCTTCTCCTCCTCCTCTCTTCTTCCTTTTTTTTTTTTTTTCCTTTTCTATGTAACTTTGCCGGCCGGCGGCACCAGCTTGGTGCTGCTGGTGCTGCTGGCCAGCGACCGGTTAGATCTGAATTTTTTTTTTAATTAGAAAAAAAAATGATTATTTGGATTATTGTTTCAGGTTTGAAGAGTATATACTTGTGTATCATTTCGCTTGATTGAGGTAAGTTTTTTAATTATGCTAAAATTTAATTATGTTTTAGTTATGTTCATTATGTATTGGTTAATTATCTCCATTAATTAAAGTTTGATTCATGTTTTAGTTATATGAAATATGTATTATATAATTTGTCTCAATTAGTCAAAATTTATTTATTTTTTAGTTAAAATTTGGTTTATGTTTTAGTTTTATGAATTATATTTTATATAATTTGTCTCAATTAGTTAAAACTTAATCATGTTTTAGTTGAAATTTGATTTACGTGTTGGTTAAACTCAAATAATAATTTATTATTTTTGGTATAATAATTTGATTTATTATAAATAATGATTTATGTATTAGTTGAAATTTGGATTACATTTTATGTTAGTTTTATATGTTGTTATATTTATTAGAGTTATGTTTTTATTTGAATTACAAATTTTGTTAGAATTATTATTGAGTTAAATTTTGTGGTACCACATATTGAATTGTATTAAAATTTAAATTTTCATTCAGTTTGTGAAATTATGATTTATTAATAAATATATGCGCTTGTAACATGTGCCTAATGATGCAGGCTATCTTGACTTGGTGGAAATCTTTTGTCAGTGTTAATTTTAGTGGAGCATTAATATACCAACAAATATCTTAACTTGGTGGAAAAACTTAGTTTTAGTTAATGATTCCAATCCTCAATTTTTTTGTCATTTACATTAATATACCAATAAATATTTTGGATGTACCTAATCATATTTTTATTTTTTTTTCCAGCAAATATTTTAGGATGGATATAAGAGATATATATGGTCCACATGATCCCAGTGTCTTATACATGCAAGATGGCCATCAATCAGATAGTGTATTAGCTGGAGATATAGATGATACTTTACTTGTTAGACGAGGAGATAGAAGATTTTGGAGAATTATAAGACGCCAAGCTCTACACCCTCGTGTATTATCTTTATTAAATGAGATGGGATTCTATGGTGTCTACAGTTGTAGAAATATTGAGACTGATGTTCATGTGATTACGGCTCTGGTCGAGAGGTGGCGCTCAGAGACTCACACATTTCATTTACGTATGGGAGAGGCTACAGTTACGTTGCAAGACATAGCAATTATTTGGGTATTACCGATAGACGGTATTGCTGTTACCGGTATAGACTATGTTCGCAACCTCATGCAATGGCAAGATTATTGTCATCGTTATCTCGGATTCATTATGGAAGAGCGAGACCCTAAGGGGTCACAACTTCATCTTACTGCTCTTACAAACCATGTACATAATAATAGAATTACAGATCATAGCACAGTTTTGGAGGTCCAACAATACGCACGTGTTTGTGCGTTGATACTTCTTGGAGGTCTTATGTGTCCAAGCTCATCAGGTTCTGCAATATCATTGATTTACTTACAGCATATGGAGCAAATCTATTAAGTCCGTAACTTTAGTTGGGGTAGCGCAGTTTTATCGTTCATGTATCGTGAGCTTTGCACTGCATCACGTAGAGGAAGATCAAATATTAGTGGAGCGATGCAGTTGTTACAGGTGAAGTAGTATTATTTTGCCTTTATGTTAATTCTAGCAATTAGGTACGACGCCTAAAAAATTGCTAATTGTAGATTTGGGCATGGTCACGCATTACAACATTGACACCTATAAGATTAATTTCTCGTGTCGATGACAATGAAGCTCCAGTAGTAGTTGATGGACTGTCAATTCCTCCATATGGTGCTCGGTAAGATAATATATGTTAAAGTTTATTAACATTTTCATGCAACTGTTTTATGTGTATATGGATAATATAAATTGTTATATTAATATTAATTGAATGGATTTTTAGGTGGTGGCATTATAATTCTTTCACGCAAATAGCAAGTCACTCTGTACAAATCATAAGAGATATGCTTGATAGAATGTCGGCAAATGAGGTAAAAAATCGTATAATAATAATACTTTTTACATCAAATATTCTGATAAGTTATTTATCTATATAAATATGGCTCAATACATTTATATGTAGTTTATATGGCAACTATATGACCCGATGCAAGACATTCAAACTTTGCCAGTCCAGTGTGCCCCGAGGCTTTGGATAGCATCCTGTATAATTGAGATGCATCATCCAGAACGAGTGCTAAGGCAATTTGGGATACGACAACATATTCCTCCACCACCGACTGAGAGAGGTTCAATATTACATGATGTATCACGTAGAGGTCATCTTGGACAAGATTGGTCCATTTATCACATGGATTATATTAGTCAATGGGGAACAGAGAGTAGCTTATTGTGCATGGACCTTCTATTGTCGGATCAATCACTATGGAAAATGGTTACATGTTATGGTATGATCGAATTACACGCCGAATAATAGGTCCATCATATGAGAACACACGAACGGGGTACCATCCAGAGGATCCACGCGCTTGGCAACATGTGGTATGTATAGTAATCATGCAATACATCCTTCATTTATTTAAATGATATTTAACATTATGATACATTTATATTTTTTCCAGATAGATCAAATGCACAATTTGATTATCAGTTGTGATTCTGTTGCCGATGATGCTGAGGTTATGGATTTCATTCAGATGAGGAATGATCATCGATTAATTGCTGATAACGTTCATCAATTGGCATCTAGACAACGCTTTCCCAACCACGTCCCTCAACAACAAGAAGTCAGTAGTAGTACATATACGAGAAGGAGGAGACGCAGCATTAGATCCAACAACACGACTGATGATGATGCTCATTCTTTTAGGTCAGGTGGTGTTAGTGATGTGGGAGGTCCTGTTAATAGGCTGCATAACTTGTTTGCCGACGACTACGAATGTCAACCACCAGGAGATCCAGAATTAACACCTATACCACCATATATGTAGGCAAGCAGACAATCAGTATCCGGACTGGTAGATACTGATCTTGGTCTAGGATGGGGATCAACAGAGTATGATTATTCATTGCCAGCACGCCACTCATTTCATATCTCGCCATTACCTTTTCTAGATAGTACGGAGTATCGTGATCACCATGAGGCTAGTCCAAGCCATCATCAATCACATGATGCTGCACATGATGAAAGTCCACGACGACCACGAAGGCATCAACAACGACGAGCTTGTGGCACTGGAGGACATTATTAGGACTACCTTTTATAATATTGTGTATCAATATCATTGGTTCATAAAATACAAATTGTAAACTTGTATTTCGATGCTTTGAATCAGGATCAGGATAACGACTGCAAATATTGATTCCACATAACAAGTAACAAAGAACACAAAAAAATTTACAATGGACACGCATAATAATAAGTAATAAAGAAGACACACATAAATTACAAAGACAACATACAAAAATTGATTCATATATTTTACTTACAACTTACTAACTACAAAAAAGCTAGGGATTGAGTCTTCCAGGGCCTTGTTGTGCATTTTGAACTTCATCAAGGCGACGTGCTTGTTGTCTTGCTCTTACTTGATGCCAATCCATTTCATTTTGAATTCGACTGGTACGGTCTCTGCCTACAATACGTCGCTCTCGACGTGTAGGGTTGTGAACTAGCTCAAAATTAGGATCATCCCAATAATCCTCCGACCACAATAGAGCAAATCTCCCTTTATAAGTTTCAATATAATGTTCCACTTTATAATATTCCTTCACAAGTGATGCACAGTTGATCCCAAATGTTCGACATACTTGCATTGCATGTGAGCAAGGAATTCCATATTCAGCCCATTTCCCACATGAGCACTCTCATGTCTGAAGCTTCACAACATGAGTATGATTCCCACGTGATGTGTCCATCCTAGTAATGACTGAAGCTGATTGTTGAGCATAATCAACCTTTTGGATGAAGTGATTAACAGAATGATGCTGCCATTTTGTGTATATGTCAAAAGCATAATCAACCCATAATTGATCATTTTGCCTCATCCTCCGGCCATTAGTGATCCGACGAAGAAAATAGCTCACGCAATGATCAAATGTTGTTTGAACAATAGTTGTAATTGGTAGTCGGCGAGCACCTTTTAACACCCCATTTATACATTCGGACATGTTTGTAGTCAAAATGCCAAACCGCCATCCTCCATCATGAGATAATGTCCATTGGCTCTTGTCTATCCGCTCCAAGTAGGAGTAAGCACGGTCATTAATACTCTTTATTTCGTCCATCTTTTTTTCAAATTTTCAGATTTGAACTGCAGCACCAGCTTTCCAACACATGTCCTTCAATTAAACATTCTTAAAATGTTTATTGAAATTTGAACACACATGCCTCAAACAAAATCGATGTACTCCACGAGGGGATGTGAAATCAGGTATGCTCTCTACAGCAGCCAAAATACTACGGTGACGATCAGAAAGTAAACAATAGCCATCCACCCCTCTGATAATGTGTTTCGCCAACATCTGAAGGAACCATCTCCAAGACATCAAAGTTTCCTTATCTACTATGGCAAAAGCTATAGGCATAACATTATGATTTGCATCCATGGCGACGGCAACAAGCATTTTATGTGTATACTTTGTGTATAGATGAGTTCCATCTACACTGATAAGTTTGCGGCAATGTTGGAATCCTTCTATACATGGTCGAAATGCCCAAAAGACATATTTCAACATCTTTTGTCCTGGTATTCCTGTTTCAAGATGACTCCATTCAACAATTGTTCCTGGATTCCATTTCTAGAGAGCTCCCATATATTTCGGTAATTTTCTTACCGAGGTCTCCCAAGTCCCATAAAGTTTTTCCCTCGCACATTTCATGCTATTCCATGCCTTAGCATAAGAGATTTCATAACCATACTTTTCTTTTACCATCATTTGCACATTTGCAACCCCATAACCTGGATTACCTCGAACAGTGTCTAATAGGTCTAAAGCAATCATATTTCTGCTTAAATTTCGATGATCCATTGAAACCTCATCCATAAGGCATGTGTGAGGGCCTCCATACTTGGTAATTCTCCACAATCCCTTTTTCTCTTTAAATATTCCCCTCACATTCCACGGACAAGAAGGTTGTCCTCTGTTATGAAGTTTGCACACCACTTTCCATAATTTTGGTGTGCTCTCAAGAACCCGATATTCTCTTCTCGCCACTCGCATTGAATAATCTTTCACAGAAGTGATAAGATGTTCCTTACTCTTGAATACCATTCGCACGTGGAGTGCTCCTTTACTTGAGTCGTAAAACTCAGTCCAACCACGAGTTGGAATATCCACAGAATCTGCCTGTATAAATATATCATTATCATCTATTGTAGAGAAGAATGGATATACGGGATACAGACTTGGTTGCGTAGTCGTGGATGTATGTCTTCTCGTCTCATGTGGTAGTTGTTGAGAAGATGTTCCCTCGCCGTGTGAAGGCAATAGCTCTTCTATTGTATCAATATCTACCTCATCATCGTCACTCCCACTAAAATCATCACTATTATTTTCATCTGGTTCTGAATCCCTCAACTCTTCATCACGAAAACTATCTACTTGTGGCTCGGGTTCACCATCATGAACGAAATGCGTTGGGTTATCTTGCTCTCCTTCAAAAACTTGATGAGAGGTAGAAGGGCCTTCACCAAAATCATGAATCCCAACATTTGCAAACCCTTGCGTAACCACAGGAACATTTGTTTCTGTTTGAGTTGGGTATTGTTGATCCCATCCAAAATCTTGGTAAGAGGCAAATTGACCTTCGGGTTGCATCAAAAGCCCCATGTAAGACCCCACTCCAAAAGTATTATCAACACCAGTCTGACTTATTGCTTCTGTCTCAACATATAATTCCACATTATCAAGTTGGCACTGTGGACCAAACAACATAGATAAACCGCCATCATTCTGTATTTCCACAAGTGTAGATATCCCGTACTGTTTATCCAAATAGAATTTTGCTTGAATTTTTAGTTTATAGATGCTGCTATCAATAGCTGTCGCTCCATAGATTTCGTGGCACAGATCAGAATATGTTATTTCACGAGATACTCTAATAATACTGCATGCTGGATGATCATAATCCACTGAGCGAGAATCTCTAGTAATATTTCCGCCAAAGTATATTAGAACAACAATGGTACTCGAAGTCAACATACCTTCCACAAATTAATCAGTCTAATCAATAATTATCATAAAATTTTGAAAAATGTTAAGATTTACATTGTTGAACATTTCTACAGTACACAAAAAGTAAATTTACATATACTAACAAAAATTTAATTAACTCAATCAAAATTCTAATAGAATTTTTCATTCACATAAAAACACAAATCTATGAAAATATAACTACATTTAATACATTAATCAAATTTAAACTAATATAATTTAATCTACTTCATAAATTAAATTTAAGCTAACATAATAAATCATATTTTAAACTAGCATTTATAATTAATAATATTAATAAACACATAATGACATATAAACCCTCCCCCTTATGTCCATCATCATCATTCAAGAAATTAAAAACCAATCAGCAAGAAATGAGAAGGCTCCACCCTTTCTCCCAACATCCCATCCTCCTTTGTGAATCCACTAATTCTAAATATTTCTAAAGTATTGTACTATAAAAATATTACAAAATTAAAACAAGATATCCAAACTTACCTTTAAATGCTCCACTAAAATTAACACTGACAAAAGATTTCCACCAAGTCAAGATAGCCTGCATCATTAGGCACATGTTACAAGCGCACATATTTATTAATAAATCATAATTTCACAAACTGAATGAAAATTTAAATTTTAATACAATTCAATATGTAGTACCACAAAATTTAACTCAATAATAATTCTAACAAAATTTGTAATTCAAATAAAAACATAACTCTAACAAATATAACAACATATAAAACTAACATAAAATGTAATCCAAATTTCAACTAATACATAAATCGTTATTTATAATAAATCAAATTATTATACCAAAAATAATAAATTATTATTTGAGTTTAACCAACACGTAAATCAAATTTCAACTAAAACATGATTAAGTTTTAACTAATTGAGACAAATTATATAATACATATTTCATATAATTAAAACATAAATCAAACTTTAATTAATGGAGATAATTAACCAATACATAATGAACATAACTAAAACATAATTAAATTTTAGTATAATTAAAAAACTTACATCAATCAAGCGAAATAATACACAAGTATATACCCTTTAAACCTGAAACAATAACCCAAATAATCATTTTTCTAATTAAAAAAAATTCAGATCTGGCCGCCGGTCTGGCGACCGGCGGCCAGATCTGACCGGCCACTGGCCAGCACCAAGCTGGTGCCGCCGGCCGGCCAAAGTTACATAGAAAAGGAAAAAAAAAAAAAAAAAGGAAGAAGAGAGGAGGAGGAGAAGGAGAAAGGATTACTTGAGTCATATCAAATGAAATGAAAATGAAACAAAGGTTTTTTATTACTATTAAACTAACATTTCTTTTGAAAAAAAAATTTAGAATAATTTTTTAAAAAAATTAATAAAGTATTTAATATTTTTAATTAATTATTTACATTAAATATTTTTTCGGTAAACATAAGTTTTAAAAAATTTTAATATTTTCATATATGTAAAATATATATGTGTGTATATATATGTAAATATAAGTGAAGTAATGAATGGTTGATGTGAAAGATGGAGTGAGAAAATGAGAGGATAAGTGTGCTTTTTAAGGTGTAGGGCTTTTTGGGTGAATTATGAGAGAATTTTTTGTGTCAAAAATTAGAGTATTTTGGAAAAAATATTGGAGAATGTGCACGCATTTTGAAATATTTCGAGGGCTGAAAAACATTTTCCCAAAATATAGGAGAACAAGCCATAAAAGAATTTATACACAAAGAAATAAAATTTTTTAGAATAAAAAATTATAGATACTGTTGAAAGTTACAGTCACAGACTGCAACTTACTATAAAATTGTAAAGGTTTTGAATAGTGCTGTATTTTTGTAATTTTTTTTTTTTTTTGCTATTTTTTTATAAAAAAAGCCCATGGTGGAGGTATGGGTTCGGTTGACTTCATCCATGCTTTCATTTTTTTTTTTTAATAATAATTTAAAATCTCTTAATTTAATTCCCAAAATAAATAAAATGCATTTTTGATCTCAAAATCTTGTAAAATATCAATTGAATCTTATATAATTTTTATCAAGATTAAATAATTCAAAATTCTAATCGAATAACTAAAATTAACTGATAAAATAAATAATAATAATAATAATTTAACAAATATATAAAATTTCGGGGTCGTTACAAATTATTTCCTCCAAAACATAAATAAACATACCAAAAAATAACTTTTACATTATTCAATAATTCATTATTCCAAAACACATAATAAAATCAAACAAAAAACATAACCAAATATTCCCTATATATTTATAAATATATGTGTGTACATAATATATGTGTATGTAGAATATATCCATGTCAGCAAAGTAAATATATATATATATATATATAATGCCAACAAAACATACCAAATGTCCCAATCAGCAAAGTCTTCAATTTTAAATCATTCCGGCATGCCACGTCAGATTTTCCGGCCAAATTTTCTAATTTCGGTGACAATCGGACTAAATGCGCAAATTTTTTCGTATTTATAGAACTAACTTTTTAATTGTGTAAAATATAGGACAAAATTAAAAATCAGATAAACTTATTGAACGAAAAAATTAATTTTCCCTTATACTAATTAAAATATACACATATTTTAGAAATTGATCATCTTAAGTATAAAAAATATATATAAACCAATTAATTAAATTTTCATACTTATACCTATTATGATATTATCTTTAGAAAAACTTCAGACATATTTTTATTTTCAAATTTGAATGTATAATTATTTTTTAATTTTTAAAAATGTTGAAATTTTGAAATAGAAACGAAAATAAATTAAACATACACACATTTTTTACATGTGTTAAAAAAATGTGGTGCAAATGAACTGTGCTTGTACACGTAACTAGGAATTTGTCTCTCAATGATTTAACGTATTTGTCTATTTCATATTCTTCTTTATTTGTTTTGCCGGCAAATATAATTATTACAGAGACAATAATTCCAGTATTGTGAAAGAAAGGTTTTTGTCAGAACGTTAATAATATAACTCCATTAAATTTATTTATATATTTAAATAAGTTATAAATGTTGTGTCTCAAATTTTTATTGTTAAAATAAATTTTAATTAATTGAGATTATTTAATTATTTTAAAATAATTAACTCTTATTTATTAGAATCACTTTGAGTTCTTATTCAAGCTGAAAAGAATAAAAAAACAAACAAAAAAGAAATATGATATATACAATAATACACAAGCAAATATGTAAATAAGGGCAGAATTTTCAACAATTCTTATTCTAGTAGAATACCTAATTTGTTAAGTCTCCTTTCCATATCATACTCAACTCACTTCTTTCTCTCTAAAATAAAGATGCACGCCTTCAAATTTCCAACCAAATATTTTTCTTAAAAAGTGCTCATCTCATTCTTCTCCTTTGAGAAAAAGAATCCCAAACGTTAAGACAAGAAAGAAAACCGCTAGAAATCTCAACACCATCGATTCTTGTTCTCCCTTCTTCATAGATATATATGATCCCAAATTCTAACAATAAAAAATTATTAATTTATATTTATTTATATTAAAAATATCATTTTATTTATTTATATTATTTTTTTTGAAATTTATCCTATCATCTTGGTATTGCATTAATTAAATTTAAATTTATTTTAATGAAAAGTACTTGCTATCACTTCGTAACAATTAAAATATATATATATATATTTTTGAAAATTGCATCATTGTAGGTATAAAAAATGTAAACCAATTGAATTTTCATACTTATACCTGTTATGGTAATCATTTTTGAAAAAAACATTCAGATATATTTTTATTTTTAAATTTCACTGTATGATTACTTTTTCAGTTTTTAAAATGTTGAAAATTTGGAATAGAAATAAATTAAGCATACGCACATTTTTTGCATGTTCTGTGGTGCAAATGAATTAGTCTCTTACTGATTTAATGTATTTGTCCGATTGTCTCTTTCACATTTCCTTTTATTTCTTTAACGACAAAAACTTATCCTGTCTCTTACTGATTTAATTGCCTTAAATGTATTTGTCCGTACGTTATATGATTTAATCAAAAGTTTTATGGTCATCTTTCGACGACGGGTCCTGTGAATCAGGAAAAAGCAAATTAAAAAGAAGAAGGGAAAAAAAAAATCTCTTATGCAGGAAAATTAATTCCTGTCATGCTATTAAATTTATTTAAACATAAATTTTAGGGTAAAATTCATTTTGACCCCCTGTACTGTAAGGTATGTATCAAATACCTCTTTATACTATCAAAACCTTCAAATATCCCCTTCAAATGTTGTCAAATACCCCCCTGTACTATCGAAAATCTTCAAATACCCCCCTATACTATCAAAAATCTTCAAATACCCCCTTCAAATTCATTTGTTGTTAGTAAAATAGCTGACGGTGCCAAAACTCTACAGTAAATTACTGATTTAACTTCAAAAAATAACTTAATAACATAAAAACTTAGGATACGTGGTATTTTTTTACAAAGTAAGGATAAATTATAAGTGAAATATAACAAAACCTACATATTATTATACATTTTTTAAATCCCAAACCGAATGCAGATTTGAAAAATTTTAGATAAATAGTTACGAAATAGAAATACGTATAATGGTCCCATGTATTTTTTCGCACAAGCAGTCTTTGTTTTGTTGGTCCCACATGTTCTATATTAAATGGAGTTGTTTAATATTCTTTAAAAAAAAAAAATTAATATTTTTGTTGGATTAGGAGTTAGATGATGCTTTAAGTCCTAAAATGAAAGTAACAAAATTAAAGTAAGAAATTTGAGCATTATATAGTAAATCACAAGTATATTTTGGACATAAAATTTTTCAATGATCAAATGTATAAAGAGAATATAATTTTAGTGCTATATCAGCCAAACAACCATTACTTTTCTAAGGACAAAAAAGTTTGAGTGGGATATTTAAAGGTTTTGATAGTACGAGTGCCAAGGATAAATTTATTTACACATAAAAATAAAAAAGTCACGTATCCTAGGTTTTTATGCTATTTAGTTATTTTTTAGGTTAAATCAGTAATTTACTGTAGAATTTTGACACCGTCAATTATTTTACTAACGGCATATGATTTTGAGGGGGGTATTTGAATATTTTTGGTAGTACAGGGGGGTATTTGATACATACCCCATAGTAGAGGGGGGTAAAATGAATTTAACCCTAAATTTTAAAATATAATGATAATATCAATATTTGACTCATCAATATATTATAATTTAACAGTTCATAATTTATTTTAAAAGATTTATTCTAAGCAAACAACATAAATACTTAAAAAAAAAAATACTATATCTATATTTTCCCTACTACCGAAGATACAAAAAATACTAAAGAAATAAAAAAATAAAATTAATGGGTTGCATTTGGGTGGTAACCTTTTCTATAATTTATGCATTGAAACTTTCATTTTCATATTAATTGTGTAAATCTAGTTGTTCAGCACCTTTTATACATCAAAAATTAATTTTTAAGATGTTGAGGATGCCTTAAAATTTAGGTTGAAAATGATAAAAATAATAAAAAAATGGCAAAAATAGTACAAAAACAATGAGAAGAAATGAAAACGGCAAAGAAATAGGGCTCGAGCGCACAGCTGGGGTGCGTGCACGGCGTGCCCATCGCTTGCTAGAATCTTGTCCCGTGCCCGGGCACACGCCTGCGCCGAGGCATGAGTGCTACTATTATGCGCGGGGACGCACGGTAGAAGGCCAATGAGTCATTTTTCAACCCAAACTCATATTTAATCGATTTTTCTCTCATTTTTAATTTAAGACTCCATTCAAATTAGTGTTAAATCGTTTTTGAGATTTTTTTCTCTAACGGAAGTTAAAATGAAAGTGTTGAGTGTTCTCGTGACATTTATGAGACTTGAATTTATACTTGACATTTGATTTGAAATCAATAAAATTCATCTTTTTGTTGGACGGAGTAGGCACATCACTTAATAATGTTAAATCTTGTGTTCTTTCATTGAATTACATTGCGAGTATTTTCTAAGTATTGTTATTTAGTCTTTTTGGGTTACAATACAAGAGATAGAACTGGATTTGATTTTGAAAGTTATAAATTTATTCTTCAATATATAAATATTTCTGCTTTACACAAAAATTGTTGATTTTGCCGTGAAATTTGAGGTAAAATTGACAATGAACAGAAGAAATGGAGCGAAATGGTCGAAATGGGATCGAGAACACACCCCAGCTTATGTTGGAAGGACGCCGCACGCCGGGGCGCGAGGTAAGGTGCGCCAAGGCATGTACATGGGCGAAAAGGGCATGAAAAGATGCGTCGTACTCCCCAGCGCAAGTTTTTTGCGCCGCGGCGTGCATTGAACAGTAACTTTGCGCCCCAGTGCAAAGTTTCTACCTTAGGACAATAAAGGCGCGCTAGGGCACAAGTTTTGTGCGCCCCAGCGCGCGACACAGACCCATGGGCTTTGGGCTTTGTTTTCGGGTATAAATTTAGCATTTTTCTTTTAAGAAAGTATCACGAACATAACACAAGGGCTTCTTTACTGCTTATGAGTAATTCTCTCAAGACAGAGTTTAGAACGAGGGTGTTAGGTGTTTTCGTGAGATTTGTGGGATTCAAGTTTGTACTTGCACTTTGATTTGAGATCAATAAAATTCATTTTCTTTGTTGGGTGGATTAGGCACATCGCCGAACCACGTTAAATCTTGTTGTCACTTTACATCAAATTACTTTACTATTATTTCATTGTTTCCGCAATAGATCCTCCTGGGTTACAACAAATTGGTATCGGAGCAGGTTGGATCAAATGCTAGGAATGAAGTACGAGGTAGAGAAATTCGATGGGAAGAACGACTTTGGGCTGTGGAAGATGAAGGCTCATGCCCTCCTATGTCAACAAGGATTACAGAGAGAGTTAAAGAGCAGAGATTCCCTGCCGGAAATGCTAAAGGACGAGGAAAATGATGGGTTCATGGCGAAGGCTTACGGTACTCTGGTGTTATCATTGGCGGATAACGTACTGAGAGAGGTCGCCACGGAAAGTACGCCAATGGATTTTTGGAAGAAGCTGGAGAGTCTATATATGACGAAATCCCTGACAAATCGATTGTATTTGAAACAACGATTATACACATTGAGGATGAAGGAAGGCATATCTATTACTCAACATATTGATTTTTTCAATAAGGTGATTCTGGATCTCGCTAATATAGATGTCAAAATTGATGATGAGGATCAAGCCTTAATTCTCTTGTGTTCTCTGCCAAAATCTTTTGAGCACTTGGTTACTACTTTGTTGTACGAGAGAGATACGATTTCAATGGAGGATGTGAAGGCCTCATTGAATTCCAATGAGTTGAGAAAACATGTCCTAGGCAGCAACGATGGTGAAAGTGGGGAAGGATTGGTGGCTAAAGGGAGATCGAGAGAAAAGGGAAGAAGTAGAGGCCGATCGAAGTCCCGAACCAAGCCTAGAAATGGTGATAAGTGTTTTAGGTGCGGTGGAAAGGGGCATTGGAAACGGAATTGTCCGGAACGAGGAAAGGTGAAGGATGCAGGTGAAACTTCTGATCAGAAACGGGATGATGTCGCAGGAATTGTTAAAAATGAGTCTGATGGTGGGCTTGTTCTCAACGTTGCTGAAACTTTACTAAGCTCTAAATGGATTTTGGATAGTGGCTGCTCCTACCACATGTGCCCACGAGAAGATTGGTTTACCACATACCATAAATATAATGGTGGTAAAGTGCTTATGGGAAATGATGCTTCTTGCAGGGTTGTAGGAATTGGCTCAGTTTGTATCAGGATGCATAATGGGATAGTAAGGACCCTAATAGATGTGCGTCATGTTCCAGATTTGAAGAAAAATCTGATATCGTTGGGTACTTTAGACAAAAATGGTTGTGAGTACAGAGCTCGAGAGGGAGTTCTGCGGGTTTCCAAAGGTGCAGTGCTTATCATGAAGGGAGAAAAGTGGAGCGACCTTTACATATTACAGGGAAACACGGTTTCTGGTACTGCAACAGTTTAGTCATCAATCAATGATACTATGAGACTATGACATATGCGGCTTGGGCATATGAGTGAGAGAGGAATGTCAAAACTGAGCAAACGAGGTTTGCTTTGCGGAGAGAAGACTGGAGGACTGGATTTCTGCGAGCAGTGTGTGCTGGGCAAGCAACATAGGGTGAAATTTAGTACTGCAGTTCACAGGACCAAAGGCACATTGGATTACATTCACTCAGATCTTTGGGGGCCTTCTCAGGTTCCTTCAAAGGGAGGTGCAAGGTACATGTGGACATTCATAGATGATTTCTCACGGAGAATATGGGTGTACATGCTGAAACATAAGGATGAGGTGTTTGTCAACTTCAAGCAATGGAAGACCTTAATTGAGAAGCAGACAGGAAAGGAGATCAAGCGCTTGAGGACTGACAACGGATTGGAGTTCTGCAACAAGGAATTTCACGAATTCTACGAGAATGAAGGAATTGTGAGGCATCGCACAGTTGTACATACACCACAACAGAATGGAGTTGCAGGATGGATGAACAGGATTATCTTGGAAAGAGCTAGATGCATGCTCTTTAACGCCGGATTGTCCAAGAATTTTTGGGCAGAAGCAATTAACACTGCTTGTTATTTGGTGAATAGGTCACCATCAACTGCTTTGGACTGCAAGACACCAATGGAAGTTTGGTCCGGGTCTCCTACTGATTACTCAAATCTAAGAGTATTTGGGTGCCCAGCTTATGCTCATGTTCGGGATGGGAAGCTTGAGCCAAGGGCTAGAAAGTGTATATTTCTAGGCTATGCAGATGGAGTCAAAGGTTATCGTTTTTGGTGTAATGATGACAAGGGCTCTAAGATGATTATCAGCAGGGACGTGACAGTCGATGAGTCTGCAATGATGAAAAAGGTAGGGTAGCAAGAAAGCGGTCAACAGGGCGTTAAGGAGAATGTGGAGATTCATATTGATCCTCCATAAGTTTCAAAGGGGAAATCGAATGTGGTAGATGAAGCTGGTGAGAGCACATTAGCACCTAATCAACAGTAGGAAAATGAACCACTACAAAATTATTGCTTGGCTCGCGATAGGGAGAGGAGGCAGATCAAACCACCACAACGGTATGCTTACTCAGATCTGGTAGCTTATGCTTTGAGTTCAGCTGAGGAGTTTGTAGGAGATGATCCAGTCTCATACAAAGAGGCAATTTCCAGGCCAAATTCTGATAAATGGGTTGCAGCTATGAGTGAAGAGATTGAGTTTCCACACAAGAATAGCACATAGGAGTTGGTTGATATACCCAAAGGGCAGAAGATTGTAGGTTGCAAATGTATCTACAAGAAGAATGAAGGGATTCCCGATGTTGAAGATGTTAGATACAAGGCGCGATTGGTTGCTAAGGGTTTTACTCAGACAGAGGAAGTTGACTTTCATGAAGTATTCTCCCCAGTTGTAAAACATACTTTCATTTGTGTTTTCCTTGCCATGGTTGCTCTGTTAGATATGGCACTGGAGCAGATGGATGTGAAAATAGCGTTTTTGCATGGTAAGTTGGAGGAACAAATCTACATGAGTCAACCAGAAGGATTCGTTGTTCCCGGGAAACAAAATCAAGCATGTCTTTTGAAGAGGTCATTATATGGCCCGAAGCAGTCTCACAAGCAGTGGTATAAAAGGTTTGATGCTTTTATTACCAAGATAGGATATACTAGAAGCAAATTTGATTGTTGTGTATATTACAAAATTTGTAGTGATAGCCTTATCGTATATTTGTTGTTGTACGTTGATGATATGTTGATTGCCTCTAGAAACATATCTGAGATCAACCAATTACAAGCTCAGTTAAGTGAAGAATTTGAGATGAAAGATTTGGGCGGTGCAAAGAAGATTTTGGGCATGGAGATCATCCGGGACAAACACGCAGGATTGTTGTACTTATCTCAACAGCATTACATTGAGAAAGTACTTGAGCAATTTGGGATGGATAAGTCCAAGTCAGTTAGTACACCTCTTGCAGCTCATTTCAGGCTCTCATCAAATCTATCACCGAGTACTGAGGAGGAGGTGGAGCACATGTCAAATGTGCCATATGCTAGTGCAGTAGGTAGCTTGATGTACGCCATGGTGTGCACTAGGCCAGACATTTCACATGCAGGAAGTGTTGTGAGCAGGTATATGCACAAGCCAGGAAAGACTCATTGGCAGGTTGTGAAATGGATCATGAGGAATCTGAGAGGCTCTGCAGACAGATGTTTGAGGTATAGTCAATCGAATTCTACTACAAGAATTATTGGCAATGTGGATGCGGATTATGTAGGAGATTTGGACAACAGAAGTCTATGACGGGCTATGTGTTTTGTGTATCAAGTTGTACGGTTAGCTGGAAGGCGACTTTACAATCATCAGTTGCATTGTCTACAACAGAAACTGAGTACATGGCTTTGGCTAAAGGTGTCAAGGAAGGCATTTGGCTAAAGGGACTGATCGATGATATGGGTATGACTTCTGAGATCACTAAGGTATTTTGGGACAGTCAGAGTGCCATACACTTGTCAAAGAATCAAGCATTTCGTGAGAGAACAAAGCACATAGATGTTAGGTATCACTTTGTTCGGGATATGGTGTCTCAAGGAGTCATGTTGGTTGATAAAGTTGGGACAAAGTATAATCCGACATACATGTTGACTAAGGCTATTCCAGGAATCAAATTCGAGCATTGCTTGGATTTGGTTAATGTTTGCAGACTCCGATAACAGGCCCTATTGGGGGCAGGGACAAAGAAGATGAATGGGAATTTCAAGTCAAGGTGGAGAATTGTTGATTTTGCCTTGAAATTTGAGGTAAAATTGATAATGAACGGAAGAAATGGAGCGAAACGGAGCAAAGTGGTCGAAATGGGATCGAGAACACACCCTGGCGCATGTTGGAAGGACACCGCATGTCGGGGCGCGAGGTAAGGTGCACCGTGCGGTGCAGGCCCATGGGCTTTGGGCTTCGTTTTCAAGTATAAATTTAGCGTTTTTCTTTCAGGAAAGTATCACGAACATAAAATAAGGGCTTCTTTACTGTTTTTGAGTAATTATCTCAAGATGGAGTTTAGAACGAGGGTATTAGGTGTTTTCGTGAGATTTGTGGGATTCAAGTTTGTACTTGCACTTTGATTTGAGATCAATAAAATTCATTTTCTTTGTTGGGTGGATTAGGCACATCGCCGAACCACGTTAAATCTTGTTGTCACTTTACATCGAATTACTTTACTATTATTTCATTGTTTCCGCAATAGATCCTCCTGGGTTACAACAAAAATTAATCGCAATTATTCTTTTTCTTACTGACCAATGGTATTAAAATTTAAAAGTTAGTTTCTCATTTGAAATTGTTATTGCAAATTTAATATAAAGTACTCACAATTGCTTTATAATAATTAACATATACACATATTAATGGATCATCTTAAGTATAAAAGATACATATAAACAATTAATTAAATTTTCATACTTATCCCTATTATGATAATTATTTTTAGAAAAACTTCAGACATTTTTATTTTCAAATTTCAATATATAATTATTTTTTTAATTTTTAAAAATGTTGAAAATTTGAAATAGAAACGAAAATAAATTAAACATACACACATTTTTTACATGTTTTAAAAAAATGCGGTGCAAATGAACTGTGCTTGTACACGTAGCTAGGAACGTATTTATCTCTTAATGATTTACCGTATTTGTCTCTTTCATATTCTTCTTTATTTGTTTAAGCCAAATGCCGGCATACATAATTATTACAGAGACAACATATTGTGGGAGTTGGGTTTTTGTCTGAACGTTAATATAAGTCCATTAAATTTATTTATATATTTAAATAAGTTATAAATGTAGTGTCTCATATTTTTATTGTTAAAATAAATTTTAACTAATTGAGATTAATTAATTATTTTAAAATAAATAACTCTTATTTATTAGAATTACTTTGACTTCTTATTCAAGCTGAAAAAAATAAAATAAAAAAATATGATATATTCAATAATACACTAGCAAATATGTAAATACGGATAGAATTTTCAACAATTCTAATCATAGTAGAATACCTAATTTGTTAAGTCTCCTTTCCATGTTATACTCAATTCACTTCTTTCTCTCTAAAATAAAGATTCACGCCTTCAAATTTCCAACCAAATATTCTTCTTAAAAAGTGCTCATCCCATTCCTGTCCTTTGAGAAAAAGAATCCCAAACGGTAAGACAAGAAAGAAAACCGCTAGAAATCTCAACACCATCGATTCTTGTTCTCCCTTCTTCATAGATATGATCCCAAATTTAAATTATGATATAAGCATAAGTTTTGGTTTAACTATATGTCATAGTATTTAGGGCTGTAAATGGATATTCGAAAATTCGTTTACCATTCACATTTCAATCCATTTATATAAAATTTATCTGCATCTGTTTAAAACGAATATTATTCATATTCGATTAGTAGATATCCGATTATAAGCTGATACGGATATGGTAAATGTATATTCGATCCATTTGATATCCGATCCGAATATATATTTGTTAAATAATATATTATTTATATTTTTCAATAAAAATCTCATAATCCATATATGTGTGTGTGTGTATAAATTATAATTGAAGAATTGAGAACAAAAAAGAATAAATTTAAAAAATTATTGTAATATAGAGGAAAAATTGAAGAATAAAGGTAATCAACATAATTATTGTTGGTTGACTTTATAATTAATACACTTAAATGCTATTATTAATATTAATTAGTACTACTAATCAATTATAAAGTTAATTATTAATTAGAAATTATGCTATTTGTTTGATTGCTTTCTTTTTAATGAAATTGTATAGTTCCTTCTATTAATTAAAATATGTATTTGTTATAGGTTCATAAATTCACGTATTTGAATATTCATAAATAGGTATCTAAATAATTATCATCAAATATAAATATAAAAAAAATGATTTGAATATGGATAAGTTTAATCAAATATGAATAAATTTGAATAATTATAATCGAATACGGATATATCCAAATTTCATCGATATTCGACAGATACGAATTCGAATATCATTTTTAAATATATGTCAAATCCATATTCGTATCCGAATGTTCAAAAAGTAAAACGGATATGAATATGAAAATAGTGTATCCAATCCATTTAATATCCGTTTACACCCCCGATAGTATTTGTATTCTGTATGCATATATTATTTGGGAAATTTAATAGTTGATACTACTAGAAATTTTACATCAATTCGTGGGATAAATTATGGTAATTTTTTGTCAAATATTTCTGTACTAAATTAAATATATTTAGAACATATCTACAAATTTTCATGCTTAACGAAGTTTTCTTGAATTTTATAAAAATCCAAAAAAATACCCTACCAGACTAAGTGGTGAGTCTAAGCAAGTTCGATTTTTAGAAAAAAATTTGCCCATCTAAAGGATAGTATTTTAAAGTGATAAACTTTACTAAGACACTTTGATTGTTAGTAACATTAATGGAAAGTTTCACAAACCTAGGCAATGTAGTTAATTTTTTATAAATTTATCAAGTTCAACTACCTAAGTACATGTTGGGTCTGAATTATTTTTAACTTGAGGGATTTATTACCATGATAATGGATGTGTTTTGATTTTTTTCATTTTTATACATAAACTTGAAATTGTTTAGAAAAAGAACAAATAAAATATTAGAACCTCATATTATTTATTTTAGTTATTAAAATTTATGAAAATGTACTACTGTAAAATTGTGGCCTATTTCTAGAACAACTTTGATTTCAAAAAACTATGATTAAGTTAATGATGTTTCTTTAATCTTCAATGCTATACAAGCATAATACAATATGTCTAGTTTTTACGCTAACACAAAAAATTACTCTTAAATGTGGATTATTTATTTTTTGAAATCTTTGAAGGCTAATTGCTAATTGAAAATTTGAGTATTGTATTGAGCTTTTAAAATCTTTAAATTGTGCTTGTAAGTTCATGATTATGTTATGAGTATTTCTGATGAGGGAAACAAGTATGGTGCCTATTAGGGTTTGTTACATTAAATTTACGCAAGGGCAATCGCATAATTAGTCCCTAAAGTTTCATTTTATAATCACTCTAATCTTCAATCTTTATAACTTTATTTTTTAGTCCCTAAACTTAATATTTCATTTCAGTTTAGTCCCTAAAACAACATTCTAATGGTTTTTACTCAGAAAATTGTCCACCTGTGACATTTTTAAAGGTAAAATTATCAATGTAGGGTTTTAAGTCCATTTTAGTCCCTGAAGGTTTTTTCTCTTCTTTTTTTCCCCCTCCAACCAACAGATCACAAAAGGCAAGAATAAGCCATATTTCTTCTCACAATACAAATCTAATATATTGAATATTATTTGTCTAATAAATAATTTTTATGGGGAGAATGAATTTAATAATCATAAGAAAAGGTTAATTAATGAATTCTTAAAATTCCGGCAATATATTCTTTACCATCTCTTATCTTGGCTAATATATAAAAATTTGATCTTTATTTAATTGATTAAAATGAGTAACCATATTTATCTTTTAAAATTAAAATAAATTGACAAAAGTACACATAAATATTTACAAAAGTATGTTAAAAAAACTTCTATCTATTCATATGAAAATTAATATTTATGCATAAAAATTTTGATATGTTTTATGTGACAAATATTTTTCAATCTCCAAATAACAATATCATGCATGATATTATGATAATTTTTTATTTATGATATTATCTTTTCTTTTTTCAATTCAACCAAGTTTTGCATTTACTTGATTATTATTTTTTTAGTTTCGAAATAATAAAATTATAAAAAGCACTAAGAATATGTCTAATTATCTTTAACTTTTGTAGCAAACTTCAGATTATATTTTATAATCCCTTTAAATTGCTGACATGATAATGAAACCGTTTCTTAACATTTATCAAAATATAAATGAAGATTAACGAACTAAAATAAATAATAATTATATTTCTAGTTAACAAAAAAATCTATGTTTATACTTTTTTTTTACAATGTTCAATTTTTATGAATGTGTTCATATTTTTTATAACTATATCTAGATAATATTAATTTATATAGAATATAGATATAGAAATAAAAAAAAATTACAACTTTTATAGTCATAATTGTTTCACAATTTCGAAATACATGGTTTTTGAAATAAAGTAGTTTACTAAATTTATATAGAATTGTAGTACCCCCTCTCGGGACAGCACCCAAGTTGAGGCGCCACTAATTCAATCTTAAATACAGTTCAAATAATAACTACGAAACCTGTAATCTAACCATCTCAAAGGTAAAACAGTCACACAAATCCAAAAGATCATTCCATAAAGCATAAGATATATAACCCAAGTCTCAGAATCTAACTTAATGGAAAATAATTCATTTATCCCAAAAGATCACTTCGTAACAAAAAATACATATATATGCAGTATCTTAAGTTTCATACAAACATTCTCATAACACTCTTCAAGTAGTTGCCTTGATTAAGTGACTTATATGAACAATAGTAACACCTATTCTATTACAAAATTACTCTCGTCTAACACATGCTTCTGCTTCTCAGTTTGACCTATCTAAAGACAATTAACAACAAGGGGGTAAGTCCTAAGGACTTAGTGAGGGAAAAGAAAATAATAAGATTTAAAAGGAAAGTTAATGAGGTACAACTATCGATGAACAACTTAATAACCACAAGAAGGAAAATGATAGACAACAATCAAAGACAGTTCAATAACAATAAAAGTTTCAACGCCAATCAACATTTTGCAAAGTACACATGATATCAGCTATTTTAGATTGTTGGTTATTCCATCCTTATTACTCCCAGAGTAATGTATAGTTACTAGTACCGGACGTTGGTTCAGCATAAATAAGATTTCCTTATTGCTCCATTGCTCGAGCACTCAACTCGATAGGTAATAACTTTCTTTTATTGGCACGGTCAACCGCATGCTAGATCCCGCCACTCACAGTTTGATACCTCCAGCTATCTGTAAGTCAGGATCATATGTGGGTACTAGCCAGCAGACTTGTCACCATCTGTCCATACTGCCCCGCCGTCTTTCCGAACCTAGCCCCGGGCCCAAATCCCCCCATGGCATCCCTCCGGGTGATATCCAACCCATGGCATCCCATGGGTTAATGTAATGTAATGCCAATAGATATAAGTTGCACTTTTAAACATTCAGCATGATTATGACAGATACATAGTTGAACCAAGCATGTACACTGGCTGGCAAGGCCGTTTAGAGTTCACAACATAAGGCAACCATGTAACATAACAGAACAATAGATCAACACGATCCACTTAACAAATAACAAACTTGTAAGAAGTTAGCAAGTTATGTGGGGACAGCCGGCAAGGCTGCAGGGTACAAGGGACATAAATTCTGATAATGTAAAGAAAGTTTTGGGCACAAGAATAATCAAAAAATAGAACCGGTATCAAAGATAACCCTCACATCAATGTTTAAATCAGATAACAAATAACAAATTGGATTCCAAACACAATTCAGATTTCAAACAAACAGAGTACGGTACAAAACAAAAAACCCACATAGGGGCTTATCACAGATAACAGATAGTTAAGAAAAGGTGCCAGATTGGTAGACCCTTACCTCGTAGTCTCAAAATGTAAATCACGATCTGCCGCCTATGAGTCAGTGGCTTCCAATTCTACGTTACCTAATCCAAAAGAATAGGTTCAGGATCAGAATCTCCATACAACCCTAATAACCCATAATAATTAATATCATGCTTATCATTAATCTGAATTCACCAAATAATCATATTGACATGATAGTTTGAAGCTTAAACGACTCTATCGATCTAATCACAACCAACAGGATCGATTATATCCAAATTAATCTCGTTTTCATATCAAGTCTAATAACTAAGCAATAACTAGTTCTTAATTATATAATCATTCTTTTCATATCATCCGAAATTCACAATAATTGTCCAATTACTATCACTTGGATCTAAATCCATAAATCCACAAGTTAAGGTTCAAATCCTTTAATTAACTTAATTAATTCCAACATAACAAATATTCAGGTCCACAACTTATAGGTACTCCTGGCTTAGGGATCTCAATCACAATCACATTTATATCAACACATCCCAAATCCTATTCTTAGCATAGATACAATCTAAATTAGGAAAGTATAACATATGTATTATATATATATATAACAAGGTACAACCAACTAAAGCTTAATTCTTAACCCTCTATTACCCAAAATTGCTTATCAAGGCCTCACACGAACTAAGAGTACTACTACAATCGTTGGAACGAGGAGAAGAAATGGGTTTCAAGGTCGCCGGAGCGCCACCACCGACCGTCGGAATGTCGCCGTCGAAAAATCTCACGGTCACCACCCCGAGAAGCTTTCCAACCTCCTGATCCTAAATATGCAATCAGATTTAAGTTTTTCCACTGGAAACTACCTCAAAATTCACCCCAAAATCGCTGCCACCACCACATACCACTGCCTGTTTCTCTCAATTTATTATTATCACCGCTGCACCAATCTCTCATGCAAACCCACCACCGTGATCCCCTTTCTCAGCTCTTCCCACCATAGCCTCAGAATTGAGTTTGGCCGCCGAAAAACCACAAACCCACCAACCTCCGCTCGGTCCAACGTGCCTCGTTGCTTCTCAATAATTCTGCTAGAAATGGAGGTGGTTGAGGGTGGTTGAGAGTTCAAGGTGAGGTGGAGAGGAGATTGTTAAGTTTGGTTTGGTTGTTGGAGTAATGGCCGGAGTCTTGCCGGCGATGGTGATGTCCATAGAGAATGAGAGAAGAAAGGGAGAAGAAAGGAAGAAGAAAATGGAGAAGAAGAAGAAGAATTGGCAATTTTATAAAATTCAACTTTTAATAATTGCAATTTAGTCCTTAAGTAATTAAAATAGCATATAGGTCCTAGTTGACTAGAAAAATACCATGCAAGCCCCTAAGCTTATAAAATAGCCCAAATCAAGTCTTCTCAAATTGCAATCCAACCCCAAAACTTTGCAATTTCTTGCAATTGGGTCCTTCTCAATTATTTTTTTTCGAGCCCTAAAACCCAATCAATAAATCTCTTAATTTATAAATTCTTATTTTCAAAAATACTGAATTTCAGGGGTGTTACAGACTTCCCCCCTTAAAAGAATCTGGTCCCTAGATTCTAATTTGAGTATTGTTCCGATTGACAGACAATGAGTAGATTCAGTCTGTCGATCTACATCTTCTCTTCATTGCATTCTGCCAGGATTGTTCCTTCAAGTCCTGATATATCTTCATGCTTCTCAGATGCATTATTTGTCTTGACTTGTGTGCTTTATCTAACAATCTTTCTTCCATTTCATCTGGCACACATGTTTTCTTATGGAACAGAAGAATACCTTGAATATCGGTATTGCACTCAGACTCTCTAGAAAGATCAACTTTCCTTCAATTTCAAAAAAACACTTGTTCTTAGGCTTTCTAATGCTTATGCTTCCCGTAAGTGAGCCATTTTAGCCTTTCGGCTCAAGGCATTAACTACTATATTTTCCTTTTCGGGTGATAGGTGATGGAAGAGTAACAATCTTCTAGAATTTCAATCCATCACGCTGTCTTATGTTCAGATCCTCATTTTAGTCAGATGATTAACCTTACTGAGTTACTTTAGTCAATGAGTCAGCTATTTAGACAAGTGCTGCACAATTCTTCGTTAACAGCCGACAAGAAATAGAAAACTACATACTTTTATCACGTTTTCCAGTCCCTTCCAATTGACTACCTGCCTCTATCTCAGAGGGATCAACTTCTACCCCATCTGGAGATATGATATATCTAAGAAAAGCCATCTTCTTATCCAAAATCCGCACTTGTAGATTTTGCATGCAACTAATGCTTTCTTAAGGTTCCGAGAACCATGCATAAGTTCTTTATGTGGTCTTTTCTAGTCTTCAGCTTGAAGGACTCTTACTTCAACTCCAGCTTTGAGAAGTTCTTGTCCCCACAGAAAGTTAAATAATACTTCTACGTGAACTAGGACAATGAATTCAATTCTTTTGAAAATAATTCCAAGTATTCAACTATCACTTCTGTGTAATAGACCTTAATCTCGAGGTGCATATTTAGTTCGAGGAAGTACGACAAATATGAAAGAATGCAAACATCGAAATCATATATGGCAGTATTATAATTTCCAAAATTAGAAATCATACCTTCTACCACTTCATAAGGATCAAGTGCCTCTTCTTCAGTCAGAGCATATGCTCGCTCGGACTTTTAGCTTTTCACCAGTTCCTGTGACTTGTTTCATTTCTCGGTAGGGGTTGACTTTTTCTGATTTTGGAAATCCTTGAATAAATGCTGATCACTGCCACAAACTACACATCTACCCTGTTTTCTCCAACATCCTAATTCTTCATGGCCTGGTTTCCCACAATATCCATACACTTTCTGTGTCGGACACGTGGTTTCACCAGCCTGATAAACCTACTAATTGATACCCCCAATTTGTAACTTTGATTGTTTATTGTTAAGGTGGTCTTACCCACTAGATGGTAGCCCTCATAGCCTTTTCCAACAATTAGATTCCTCATGATTTAACATGCCACAAAATCCACAAATCTTTTATGATGTCCCATATTAGATCTTCCATCGTTTCTAACCTAAACCACTTCTCTTGCTAATAGCAAATCTAATCTTAGAAGTTGTTCCTATCTTGCCTTTCCCTCCCTCTGTATGTACCTTAAGAGGTTCTTATTCCACCTGCAAGGCCCTCCTTAAGCCTTCATCAAAGTTGGACTACTCATAAGGCGTGAGAGTTTGTATCTCAGATCTTAATCCCTTAACAAATTTCTCGGTTCTACACTCCTCATTTCTCAATACATGTGGGGCATACCAAATCAATATACTAAATCTTGCCTCATATTGCCACACTGCCATATCTGCTTGGGTAAGACCTTCAAATTCTTGTTTCCGGGCATCCCTTACTTCTTGTGGTATATATCTATCTATAAATTCCCAGACAAAGTTGTCCCAGGTATGAGGTACCTTCTTATGTTCCCATCGTTGGCTTACTAAGGTCCACCATTGACCTGCAACTCCTTCTAATAGATAGATAGCAAATAAAAATTTGAGGTCCTCTGGGTAACCTAACATCTGAAAAATATCATCAATCTCCCTAATCTAAGCTTCTACTTTTTGGTGATTCGATTCACCGATAAATATTGGAGGGTGGAACTTAAGAAGATGTGGTAAGGTCCCGAACTTTGGAGGTTCATCATCTCTCTTCGGATTATTGATCTAACATTGTTGTTGGCGCAATTATTGGAATTGCTGCCACATTACATTCATATGCTCTAAAACTTATCTCCTTACTATTGATTGTACCTGTGGACCTCATGTTTCTCCCTCAACACTTATTGGACATCTCCGATCCAAGGTGTCGTCTTCCCGACTTTCTTAGTTAGGGGAATACATTGGGACTAGTTCTGGTGATGTCATCCAATATGTTGCAAGCTCTACAGTCGAAGATTACACCTATTGTAATATTTAAAATATATATAAAATTTCTTAAATTTTTGAAAATAAAGAAAATAAAAGTAAGTTTAACAACTTTTCAATAACTCTTAATAGAAAGAAAGGAAATATGCTGACAAATAACTGGAAGATAAAATTAGTTAATATATTAGGTCAGCATCAACAAAATTACATCAGCGTATGCACAAGTCTAGAATTTCCAAATTAGCTATGCTAATTACACCCAATTGTACACAAAAGGATAAGGCATAAGGAAGGGTAAAAAAAATATCAACCAATGCTACGCGATCTAACAGTCAAAAGCTACTACTAAGCGACTACTACCCCATATACATATATACAATGTGTCCATGGTCACCACATCCTCCAACTCTAGTTCCTTCCCCATCTGGACTCATATGGCACGAAGTCCCTGCATTTGAGCCTCTGTTATCATAACCCTTAGAACCCAATATTAATTTCAAATGGCTGACTCTACCCAGCTTGGCATGAGTGACTCATGTTAATCTCATAATCTATCCTCAAGTATCTGACACATCCTTAGCAAGCTCGCCTTTTTTATGATTATCAGTCATCCCTTAATATAAAAGTCACAAAATCTATTTCATTAACACTAGACTATTTAAATTCATTCTCAACTCCCTTGGGTCCTATATAACCTTTCAATATACCTCAAATATTCAGAGTTCAAGTCCTAACTAAGCTAATAATGAGGTTAGCTATGAATCCCAATTTAACACCGAGGTTATCGACAACTTAGGCTCTGATACCACCCTGTAGCACCCTCTCTCGGGACAGCACCCAAGTTGAGGCGCCACCAATTCAATCTTAAATACAATTCAAATAATAACTAGGAAATCTGTAATCTAACCATCTCAAAGGTAAAACAATCACACTGATCCAAAAGATGATTCCATAAAGTATAAGATATACAACCCAAGTCTCAGAATCCAACTCAGTGGAAAATAATTCATTTTTCCCAAAAGATCACTTCATAACATAAAATACGTATCTTGATCAAGGTGACTTATATGAACAACAGTAACACCTATTCTATTACAAAATTACTCTCGTTTAACACATGCCTCTGCTTCTCAGTTTGACCTATCTGAAGACAATTAACGACAAGGGGGTAAGTTCTAAGGACTTAGTGAGGGAAAATAAAATAATAAGATTTAAAAGGAAAGTTAATGAGATACAAGTATTGATGAACAACTTAATAGCCACAAGAAGGAAAATGATAGACAACAACCAAAGACAGTTTGATAACAATAAAAGTTTCAACGCGAATCAACATTTTGAAAGTACACATGATATCAACTATTTTAGATTGTTGGTTATTCCATTCTTATTACTCCCAGATCAATGTATAGTTACTAGTACCGGGCGTCGGTACAGTATAAACAAGATTTCTTTATTGCTCCATTACTCGAGCACTCAGCTCAGCAAGTAATAACTTTATTTTATTGGCATGGTCGACCGTATGCTAGATCCCACCACTCACAATTCGCTACTTCCATCTATCTATAAGTCAGGATCGTATGTGGGTATTACCCGGCAGACCTATCACTGTCAGTCCGTACCGCCCGACCATCTTTTCGAACCTAGCCTCTGGCCCAAATCCCCCATGTGGCGTCCCTTTAGGTGATATCCGGCCCATGGTGTCCCATGGGTTAATTTAATGTAATGCCAATAGATATAAGTTGCACTTTTAAACATTCAACATGATTATGACAGATACGTAGTTGAACAAGAATGTACATTGGCTGGCAAGGCCGTTTAGGGCTCATAACATAAGGTAACCATGTAACATAACAGAACAATAGATCGACACGATCCCTTTTTAACAAATAACAGACTTGTAAAAAGCTAGCAAGTTATATGGGAATAGCCGGCAAGGCTACATGGTACAAAGGACAGAATTCTAACAATGTAAAGAATGTTCTGGGCACTGGAACAATCAAAAAATAGAACCAGTATCAAAGATAACCCTCACAAGGATGTTTAAATCAGATAATGAATAAGAAATTGGATTCCAAACATAATTTAGATTTCAAACAAACATAGTACAGTACAAAATAGAAAACCCACACAGGGACTTATCACGGATAACAGATAGTTAAGAAAAGGTGCCAGATTGGTAGACCCTCACCTCGTAGTCTCAAAATGCAAATCATGATATGCCGCCTATGAGTCAGTAGCTTCCAATTCCACATTACCTAATCTAAAAGAATAGGTTCAGAATCAGAATCCCCATACAACCCTAATAACCCGTAATAATTACTATCATGCTTATCATTAATCTGAATTCACCAAATAATCATATTAACATGATAGTTTAAAGCTTCAACGGCTCTATCGATCTAATAACAACCAATAAGATCCGTTATATCCAAATTAATCTCAGTTTCATATCAAGTCTAATAACTAAGCAATAACTAGTTCTTAATTACATAGTCATTCTCGTCATATCATCCGAAATTCACAATAATTGTCCAATTACTATCACTTGGGTCTAAATCCATAAATCCACAAATTAAGGTTCAAATCCTTTAATTAACTCAATTAATTCCAACATAACAAATATCCGGGTCCACAACTTGTAGGTACTCCTTGCTTAGGGATCTCAATCACAATCACATTTATATCAATACATCCCAAATCCTATTCTTAGCATAGATACAATCTAAATTAGGAAAGTACAACATATGCATTATATATATATAACAAGGTACAACCAACTAAAACTTAATTCTTAACCCTCTATTACCCAAAATTGCTTATCAAGCCCTCAGAATCACGAACCAAGAGCACCACAACGATCATCAGAATGAGAAGAAGAAATTAGTTTCAAGGTTGTCGGAGCACCGCTGAAGCGCCGCCGTCGAAAAATCTCACGGTCACCACCCCGAGAAGCTTTCCAACCTCCTGATCCCAAATATGCAATCAGATTTAAGTTTTGCCACCGGGAGCTGCCTTAAAATTCACCCTGAAATCTCTACCACCACCACACACCGCTGCCTGTTTCTCTCCATTTTCCGTCGCTACCGCTGCACCGATCTCTTATGCGAACCCACCACCGTGATCCCCTTTCTAAGCTCTTCCCAACCATAGCCTCATAATTGAGTTTGGCCGCCAGAAAACCACAAACCCACCAAGCTCCGCTTGGTCCGATGGTGCCTCATTACTTCCTGGTAATTCTGCCGAAAATAGAGGTGGTTGAGGGTGGTTTCGAGTTCTAGGTGAGGTGGAGAGGAGATTGTTGAGTTTGGTTTGGCTGTTGGAGTGATGGCCGGAGTCTCGCCAGGGATGGTGATGTCCGTGGAGAAGGAGAGAAGAAAGGAGGAAGAAAATAGAGAAGAAGAAGAATTGGCAATTTTATAAAATTCAACTTTTAATAATTGCAATTTAGTCCTTAAGTAATTAAAATAGCATATAGATCCTAGTTGACTAGAAAAATACCATGCAAGCCCCTAAGCTTATAAAAATGGCCCAAATCAAGTCTTCTCAAATTGCAATCCAACCCCAAAACTTTCCAATTTCTTGTAATTGGATGCTTCTCAATTATTTTTTTTTCAAGCCCTAAAATCCAATCAATAAATCTCTTAATTTCTAAATTCTTATTTTTAAAAATACTGAATTTAAGGGGTGTTACAAGAATGATCATCTCTAATGAAATATCAATATAATTTCCAAAAAGTTCAAAGGTGTGTTTTTTTTATTTTTTAATTTTTTGTACATAAATAACAATTCATATTCTATACAAAAGTGAACAATATTTCATAATTTAAATTCCTAGATCAATTTTTCTCTTGAATTCTACATTTTTAGAAGATATCTATCACTTGATGATCTTAATATTACGCCTTGTCAAATTAACCTTTAGTAAGATTATATGCCTCACTTAAGAATTCCTTTCTTAATCTCTCTCTCTCTCTCTCTCTCTATATATATATATATATATGATTACTAAATTCTTTCTCCACATAAAATTATTTATTAGATAAATAATATTTAACATATTAGATTTGTATTGCAGGAAGGACATAGCTTGTTCTTGCCTTTTGTGACCTATTGGCGGGAAAAAAAATTGAGGGACTAAAAGGAAACTTAAAACTTTAGATTTTACCCTTAAAAATTTCGCAGGTGGATAATTTTTTGGCTAAAAGCTGCCGAAATGTTGTTTTGAGGACTAAACTGAAATGAAATATTAAGGTCAAGGACTAAAAGATGATGTTACAAAAAATGAGGGCTAAAGTGTTTCTAAAGTACAACTTGGGGACTAATTATGCGATTTGCCCTTTAGGAAAAATTGCTCATGTATTTAGGGTGTTCCAAGCATTCATTATAAAAGTGTTGTGTATAGGTATTCTAGAATGAGTGTGAAAGTTTAAGCCCATGTTGAACTGTTCATTAGATGAAATTGGTTTAATTATTATCATCACTTAGTAGGTAATTCAATCAAACCCTTCGGAGATCATTGATTGGATGAATGCAAAGTCTTGTGAGTGCTTAAACTTATAAATTTTATATGATATTATGTTTCCAAACCCCGAAGGATATATACTATAGTATAATCCACTTGCAACTTGTTTTCAGTTTACACTGTACTATAATTATATTTCATTGTGCATATAAATTTTTCTATTTTGTTCCATGATGCAAGAAAAACATGTTTCTTTTAAAGCCATGATTATTATTCATTACATTTTTAGACTAGTAGTTAAATACGATGATCAGCATTGATAGCTGAATTTATTGTAATTGGTACTGTACTTTGGATGCAACTTGATTTGGGTATGCAAAGGACTTCACCAAGTAGCAGTGGGCTTGCTGATCAAACCCAAGCTCCCATAGCTCAACCCCCCTGGCGCACAACGGAAGTCATTTGTGGCTGAAATAGGTCGTAGGATTTTTCGATAACCTAGTCTAGGGAACGGTTTGGTGAGGTAGCGCCTTACCCAAAGCGATAAGGGACCGTCACGGTGGGATTCATAGGGTTGACTAACTTCAGCAAACATTGGTTTGGTTATCACATTTAAATGATGGCATATTGAAAATGTTTACTGCTATATTCTCATTTTCTTATTGCTTAAAGCTTAACTGCTTTCTACTTATTTTTTTTTTGAATGTTTTTAACTGGACATCATTTTGCTCATATTATGTTCATGAACTCGCATTGCACATGCTTAGCATTCATTAAATATTTTACTCACACTCTATATTTTTAAATTTTCTTCTAGAAATTTTAGACTCTAAACCTAATAAGGATGTGGATCCTGCTTTTGACTAGAATAAAAAATGAAGGTTTTTCTTGACAAACACTTTTACAGTAGTTTTAGTATTCATTGCCATGTTGGTATATTAGTTCTTTATTTTATAGACTGTTAGATGAGGTTAGAATATTGAGTATTTTAAGTTTCTATGTTACAAGATTTACTTGGATGGAGTTTTTTTTTTTTTTTTTTTTTTTACTTGGATGGAGTTTTTTTTTTAATTTAAGATCATGATTTATGATAGGTGATACCCCCCTTTTTTTTCTTTTTTTGAATTGAGTTTCACACCTCGAGACTAGGTCACATAATTTGGTTTTGGGACGTGTCAATAAAATTTTAAATTATACATGATAATTAATATTGATATTTAACTCACCAATATACTATGATGTAACAATTCGTAATACATTTTAACACTCATAAAATAACGACTTTCACATTGTTACATTTAATTATGATTATAATCTTAAATTTTTTGTTGTTTTGAAAAAATTTTAAGGTCCAAATAAACTTTCATTCTCAATGAAAACCACTTATTTTCTATATTCTTCTTCTTCTTTTTCTCTTTTCTTACTTTCTTTTTTCGTTCTATATAATTTATAAATGAATCATACATTCTTTTTAAAATTAAACTCATAAAATCAGCTTCATCAATTTTTTAATTGTGAATATATTGAATGTTTATTAATAAGGTTATTACACAGACCCCCCCTAAGGTTTGGCCTATTTACAACGAGGTCCAAAGGTTTGGGAAAATTACAAAAAAAAAAACCCCTAGAGCAGACAGATGGCCGTTAAGATGGACAGTTTGGGTGAAATGGCTATTACACCCTTGCCTGAAAAAAAAAAAAATAGATTTAAATTTGCCAAAGACAAAAATGTCCCTTACCTGTTAGAATTACTGAAATACCCTTTTGCTGGCGGTAAAGTAGAGAGGAAGACGATTGTCTTCCTCATTCTTTTCATTTTCACAAAGAAAGAAAAAAACCTCAAAATCCCAGGAAAAATCGTCGGCCAACATTCTCAAAACCCATCTTCTTCTCAAACCTACCATTATCCTCTTCGTTCTAGACATTGATCGGTGGCCATTGAGTTCACTTAGAAGGGAGAAGTTTGAAAAAACTAGGGTTTGCAACTTTTAGTAAGGTATGTTTTCTTCTTCCAAAACTTGTTGTTTTTGTACGATCTTGTTATTACGTTATATATCTCTATGGAATTTGTCGATAAATACCATTTTTTTCTATTTTTAATCGTAATTTATGGATGTTTTTTCTATTTTTTGTGGGTTTTCTATTTTTCCAACAAAAATGAACTTAAATAGGTATTTTAAACATGATTTAGTCCAAGTATGTTGATAGCTTTCAGTTTACTGATCAACAGTGTGGTAAAATTGATGTTAGTGGACTAATTTTCGCTGTAACAGAATCTGGGACTGTTTTATTTGTTATGGAAAATTAGATGTCATTATATGTAAATATTAGAAAAGTAGAAGGGGGTAAATGTAATGTTTTACTGCACTTAGTAATTTGTGTTTTTCAATTTTTTGTTACAGATATGGTTTCTGAATTATTGACCTTGTTGTGCATATGCCTTACTCTACTTACTAGATTGAAAATATAGATCCTGACGCATACACTTATGAAAAATTGATTGGTGATACAGATCGGGTATGTTAAGCAATGTAGCTTCTTCTGGAAATTTAATTTTCATTTTTAGGTGTGATTTGGTGCATATTGGCTATAGGGAAAAGATGATAGTATGTGATGATAAGTCTCTAGAGAATATGTTTTAAGTTCAATCAAGGTATGAAACAGATAGATTTATTCATACAAATAGAAGAGGCACCTCCTCTGGCTATTGACCATTCATTTGAGATGTTGTTGGAGGCTGCTCATGTTGAGGAAGGGTGCAGCAATGATAAAACTGATGGTGGAGAAGTTTGCAATCAGGCAGAAGGGGAACAAGTTGATCTAGCTGGTAAGGAAGGTGAGACTGAATTGAAAGAAAGTGTAAGTTTTCTGTGTATTTTTTAAATTGAAAATAAATGTCAGGAATGTATTAGTTTGTTATTTGAAATGTGAAGGGGGTTTATGTAATATATATATATATATAAGTTAATAGTGTATGCTGAAGTTTTATTTGAAATATGCAGACATATTTATAATTAGGTTGCATATGTTGCTTTGTATTAGATTTTTGATGATAAGTGTTCTAGAGATCACATTGGTGAGTGGAATACTGTTGACGTTGTTGAAGAGAATGTCGTTAAGGGTTTTAAGTGTGGTGGAGGTGACACATCTTCTAAGGCAGTTGCACCTCCTAAGGATGTGGTAGAGCCTATGGGAGATGCTATGGCTGAGGGTTGTGTAGCTTCACAAGATGTGGTGGAGCCTATTGGTGAGGCTGATGTAGCTCCACAAGATGTGGTAACGACTATTGGTGAGGGTTCTGTAATTGGGGAAGATGTAATGGAGCCTGTTAATGAGGTAGCTCCATCTGCAGAGGATGTAGTGAAGCCCCAAGATGAGAATTCTGTAGTTGGGGAAGATGTAATGGAGCTTGTTACAGAGGCAGTTGCACCTGGAGAGGATGTGGTAAAGCCCCAAGATGAGAATTCTGTAGTTGGGGAAGATGTAATAGAGCTTGTTACAGAGGCAGTTGCACTTGGAGAGGATGTGGTGAAGCCCCAAGCTGAGAATTTTATAGTTGGGGAAGATGTCCTAAAGCTTGTTACTGAGACAGTTGCACTGGGAGATGATGTGGTGAAGGCCCAAGCTAAGAGTTTTGTTGCTGCATCAGATGTGCTGGTGGCTGTTACTGAGAGTTCTATTGTTGCTGATGTTGATGCCACTGCGAAGGTAAATTATCAAAATATTTTGGCTATGTTTGTTTTGTAGCATATTATTAGTAACATTTGGCTACTTGTGCTGAGAAGGTAAGTTGATTGCAATTTCAAGAGTTACTGAATAATTTCAGGGACTTGATTGTAATGTGAAAATAAGATGGGGGTGCCTAGTAATTTAGGCAATATTAAATATGTAACATAAGGATACAATGTTAATAGGAGGATGCAATTGTAATGTTTGAGGAATTTCAATGATAAATATGTAATAGAAACATAAAGATTAGGGGGTTTATTGTAAATTTATGTAGACAATGGGGTTTATTGAAAGTTTATGTAAACTTGGAGGAGTTTATTTTAGTTATTTTACATACTTATGTTCTTCACACATAATCTAAAGTATTGTTTATTTTTTTATTGTAATGTATTGTAGGTTGCTGAAGACTTCTTGAATGAGGTTGCTGCTGATGACTTTTTTCAGGACTGGGGTTTGAATAAAGATGAAAATAATATAGCTGATGATCCCAATAATGGTGGTGAGTCAGAGACAAGTGAGGAAAGTAAGGAAGACGAAAGTGAGGAAGAGACAGATGAAGAAAAGAAAAGTGAATCTGATAAGGAGTTTAGTGTTCTTGGTGGTTCAGGCTCTGAATTGTCTGACTACCAATCAGATGACAATTGTGAGTTTCAGAACTCATCAGATGAGGAGATTTTAGATGATCCTCTGGGAGGTGCTGCAGTAGATAGAGATGAATTCACCATTCTAGAAGACTCAACATCAAAAATCAAACTTCAGAAGGGCATGGTGTTCTCTAATGTGTATGCCTTCAGAGATGCATTACAAGATTATGTCATTAGAGCTGGATTTGAGATTATTAGGATTAAGAATGATATAACTAGAGTGATTAGCACGTGTGCTGCTGATGGTTGCCCTTGGAGGATTCATGCCTCCACCACACTAAATAGTGTTACTTTTGCAATCAAAGTAAAAGTGCCATATTACACATGTGTTAGAGTTGATCGCACCAAAGAAGCTTCTACAAAGTCGATGGCTAGGAAGTTGAAAGAAGTGCTGAGAGATAATCCCACCATGAGGCCTAGAGGACTCAGGACAGAGTTGAGAAAATATGGTGTTGCTCATGCTTATATGCAGCTTTACAGAGCCAAGAGAAAGGCACTTACTGATATTGAAGGAAACTATAGTGAGTCATATGTTCAGCTACCTTCATATGGTCTGATGGTGATGAAGAGGAACCCTAGTTCCATTTTTAGCATGCAATTTGAAACAAATTAAGAGTCTGAAAATGGTGTTGAAAGTAGTTTAATAATAAACCTATTTTTAAGAGATGCTTCATGGGATTGAAAGATTTAAGATATGCTTGTTTCAATGGCTGTGGGTCCTTTCTAGGATTTGATGGATGTCACCTGAAGGGGCTATATGGAGGAGTTCTGTTGGCAATAGTGAGTCTGATGGAAACAATGGGCTATTTCCAGTTGCATTTGCAGTTGTTGAAACTGAATGCAAGGAGAGCTGGGGATTTTTCTCTGAGTACTTGAGGGATATACTTAGGGGATTCAATAATGACAAGCCCTGGACCTTCATGGCTTATAGGCAGAAGGTATTCCTATATTCTATTGTCTCTCTGCAACTTAAATGGTTTTATTGGTTATTTTTTACATACTTAAATGCCTTTTTGGTTAGGTCTGTAAACCTTTAAGGGGGTAAATGTAATATCATATATAGATTTTATGTAGTATGTAAATTATTGCATTTCAGACTGTTTGTTTGTTACATATGTACAATTTGAGGGTAGGTAAATGTAGGATTATAACTATTTGAAGAATGTGCATTTTATGTTTGTTAAAGTTAAGGGTTTCCTTGATATGTATCTACAAAATTGTAGGCTTTTCTAGGTGCTGTCTTCTGCATGCAAAGTTTTATTAGTCTTTGTCAGGCTTTTCAAATAGTAAGGGGCTAAATGTAATCTTAAAATTACCTTGAGGGGGTAGTTGTAGTATTGACAGTAACTAAAGGTTTTTTTTTTTTTGTTATCTATTAGAAAGTTAAAGGGTTTCTGTGATATTATTTTTGACTTCTTCTTTTCTATCGGTGGGGCCTCATTGAAGATATAACTGAGCTTGCTCCCAATGCAAAATAGAAAGTATTGCAAGCATATTTAAGCCAATTTTAGACAACACTTTCTAGGAGTGTTTTTGGAAAAATATTTTTGGATGGCTGTAAGTTCTTACAATGCCCAAAGTTTTAATTGGGAAATGTATAAGATCAGGGAGCATAAGCAGGCTGCACATGATTGGTTGATGGGAATTCCTATTCAACTGTGGGTGAGGCATGCTTTTGATTCAAGGTTGAAGAATAATCATATCACAAATAATATTTCTAAATCTTTCAACCATTGGATAGGTGAGCTGAGGTCAAACCAATTTTAACCCTTCTTGATGGTCTTAGAACAAAGTTAATGACTAGGCTGAGGATAAGGTTTGAGAGAGGGCAGAGGTGGACTAACTGTGTCTGTGAGAATGTGGTCTCAAAGATAAATAGTTTCAAGTAGGACATTGTATCATGTCAGTTGACAATTAGTAGTGCATATGAGTTCCAGGTGTTGGATAGAGGGATGCATTACATTGTCAACCTTGATAATAGGAGCTGTGATTGTAGAGAATGGGATATTTTTGGCATTCCATGCAAGCATGTTATATTAGCCATATCCTATAGGATGAGAGTTAGTAAAGCTTTATTCAGATATTAACTTCTACATGATTGTTTACTTGAAGGCCTACTCAGATGTGATACATCTAATTCCCGATATTGCCTTTTGGCCTTCAGACTTGAATCCACAGCCACCAAATGTTCTTCATCCTAAAATGAAGAAGCTGCCAAGTAGGCCCAAGAAAAGGAGAAGAACAGAGCCAGGTGAGGCACCAGCTGCCATACAAAGCAAGAGATCATGCACTCTTAGATGCAACACTTGCCAATCATTTGGGCACAACAAAAGGTCCTGCAACCAGGCAACTTAGTCCAGCTCTCAGAACATGAAGAAGGTTTGAAGTCTCTATTTTTTGATACTGAGGCTTAATTGAATTTTTAAAACTTGTTGTTTAGTGTTTTATTTTCTTTTTGCAAAGAAGAAGTGACAAATATGTCTACTTTGATGCTAATACTCCTTTGGCTGAAATTATAAGAGAAATGAAGAAGAAAAAGAAGGCTAAAACCAGCTCTACATCTGTTATGGCATATGTGCACATGGGAGGTGGAAGACAGTCTAGAGATGTTGCTTAAATATGTCCTTCTGTTTCTTTTGTCAATATGAATTTTTGAAAAACTCTATATTAAGGTATGCTATTTTTTTACTGTTGGGGAACCCTACAATGGATGTTTTTGTTGTGTTGCTGGATAACTTTCTGAAAATATTGTGTAAATATTTGGATGATGAATTTGAAAGTTATTTTAAGGCTTTTGTAGTATTTGGATGATGAATATGTCAAACTTGTCATATTTGAAGGATTGAAATGTCAGGATTTTGCAGTATTTATAGTTAGTGCACAAATTTCAGTCTATTTTCTAACATGTTATGTAGTTTTATTCAAAGTTCAAGGGGGTATTTGCAATGTGTCTTAATTTGTATTTATAAAAGGATTAGGTTATTCAACTTGTGTAAGCTTTTTATTGTTCTAAGGGGGTAAAAGTAATGTTTTATATAGGCCATCTGCAAACAAAAAAAATATATGTATTAAAGGGATAAAAAAATATATTTATAAATGTAAAATCAATTATTAAACAAATCAAAATTATTGAAAATTTTGTCAAACTGTCATCTGCAATGCTTTACAAAAAAATCAAACCTTATAGTCTTAAAATTATTACAAGTAGGTCCAAAAGTATTTTTGTCTCAAAAATAACCATAACAGTAACCTAAGGGTTTTTTCGAATTTTCATGTAATTTTTTTTATGACGTCAACTTTTTTTTTATGGAGTTTGACAGACTTCCAAAATTGTAGATGGAGCAAAACCTCAGGGAGGTATTTATAATTTCTCCAAACCTTTGAGTTTATTTGTAAATAGGCCAAACCTCAGGGGATCTGTGTAATTAACCCTTATTAATATAACTAACATTATTTATTATTTATTAATATAATTAACATTAATACAATAATAGTTTGCATTTATGTAGACAGAAACTACGTATCAAAATAATTAATATACGTATGAAACAAAGAATCACAATTGTATCAGAATTCACGTGCATATCATGCGATTTCCAACCCAAGAATAATGCATCATTGATCAAACTATTTAATGTTATTCTCTTAGAGCTCATTTGCTTGGTGTGTTTAGATTATACATGATACACATGACTAGGATAAATCCATTTATGTATCCTATCTAATGTTTGTTTACATATTTTAAATAACTTGATATCCAACTTTGATTGTTTGCTTGTCATGACTATCCCATTGAATAATATATGCAATTTCCAAAATTATCCTCACATTAATTAAAATTTTCCATAATGCCTGTGTACCAAATTGAATCAGTAGAATGTATGATAATGGTAGGGATGAAAAGATTTATGGCTTTCAGGGGCAAAAAGGTCATTTAAATAATCACAACTTATTTCCAACTTAGATTGAAAAACGTATTACACCCCAAGGCCTTGATACACAAGTCAAACTTGACTGTAAATACATGTCGGGCCACAACTATACAAGGGCCTTTAAAAACGAACCAAATACTGAAATTGAATTAGATTATGTATCTATCATGCCATATTATACCAAGCAAACGGGCCCTTAGTGGAAATAAATAAAGATATATATATATATATATATTTATCTAACATATAGCAATCTACAAGAAATTTGTTGTGTCTCAATCATTTCGACGTTACTGCATTTATTTCCCATATCACATAATGTGTCGCATTAATTACTCTACGGTCCATAAAATTAATGCTGAATTTATTGAAGTATGAAGCCGAGCTATATAATTTTTCACTAATTTTCGATTGAGTGATTTTTTTTATTTTTTTTTATGTTTGTCACGTTTCAAGTTGTTCATATACATTATTTATGTTGTTCAAATAAATTTTCAATAAGCCAACTAAAACACTCATTTTCCACTTAAAATTAAAGAATCATCAAATTAGCTTCTACAAACACCAAACAAATATTTATTATTGGTATAATATATGAACACTTACTCATAAATAATCATGCTTAATTCTTATATTATTTAAATTTTGAATCATTATGAGGTCAAACATTTAAAAAATGAATTCTTATTTCAATTCAAATAATGTAAATTTATATTTTATGTTTCAAATTAAATATTTTATTTTTTTAAATATTTTTCACAGTAAAATTCAGATCAAAACTTATATATAATCGCCTTTGAGATTAAAAGACTTTCGATTTAAGCACCATCAATCCATTAGCCACAAGTTCTGGCAAAATTTTCCTCTCCCATTGCATCAATGGAAGATCTCCATCTTTAGAATTTGATTTTTATTTATTTACTAGTTTTAAATTAATTTTGCATATTATTATATAAAAAACCAATTTTTTTAAAAAAATTGACAATAATTTATACTTTATGGACAGCTACCATAAAAATAGGTAAAATCCGGTTCACTATATATATATATGGTTTGATAAGATTTCGAAATCCTAATTTTTAATGTCCATCTGGGTTGTCATTCTGACATCCATTTGTCCAATTATTAAAACAATTATAAGATCTAAATCTAACATTCCGGAAAGTGGAGTACTACTTAAATATTATATGAAATAATCATTTTTAAATTTATTAGGGCAGGTAGTCAAAAATTGCTGTTATGGGCAAAGATACAACGTGTAAAAGTCTGACAGCACGGCCGATAATAAATTATGTATAATTCAAAAGTTAATTAAATATATAGCTAGTAATATTATGATAAAATATATTGTGAATTTTTAAGGTATAAAAGCCCTATTAAATAGATTAATATTGACACTATTTGATTTGACTTGAATATAAGATCTCTTGATTTAATTTTTTTGTTGTGGCGGAGTAAAAGTTAATATCATTTAATAAATATCATTATCAATAATTTTAATATTATTATTTAATATGTTATCACTAATATTGATATTTCTTTTATCTATGATTGTTTTCAAATGTGTGTCTACTAATTGATGTATCTCGTATTTGTCTTACTCAGCAAATAAATAATGAGTTATTTTTATTTATTTATTTTTTGTGGAAACTAATGAGTTACTTGACAAATTAAATAGCGCTCATATTTATATTTGTTAAAAGATTATTGATTCAGTGGCATAAATTTCACACATAAGATGTGATCATGTCAAGAATTCGAATATAATAAACTCATGATGTGCGTTTATATAAATAAATGAGCTGGCTCTAGGAGCCTCTGATTACTTCTCCAACCTGATAAATTAATCCCATATGATCTGGTTGCATGGAATGCTTTCCAGTGCAAAACTTCTAATCCCAGACCTAAAACTGAGCCACAGATACAATTTGGTATGTAACAGGATTCATGGTAGTAATATTTTGTCTAATTGTGTCATGAGGAACCAGGACGAAAATGGTGTCAATTTGTTTGCTTCAATAGTTAAATGATTTAGGTTGATAACATTGGAGTTGGAAAAATTAATCCGGAAATAAATTTAAAGATGAGTAATTGATCGACTGGTGGAATGTGAATATATATATATATATATATATATATAAAGAAAAGAAAAGTCCACAATAACAATAATGAATATACTTTTGGCACCATATGATTGGTGGTATATATATGATACCTATAAAGTGGATTTGTATGAATCATCCTGTGTAAAATCAAGGTATTGCCATGTGTTTTAATCAAACGGTTCTATTTTTGACTTAAAACAGATATAAAAGAGGGTGTAGGATGTATTTCTCGTCTAGAGAGAAAAATAGGATATTTCTCTTTTTAAATCCTTTAATCCATCTTCTATTTTATTTCTTAAATATATGATATCTGTATCAAATATTTTCTTATAAAAATAATTGAAGGAGAATTAGATACACCTACCATGAATACAACAAATTAAAATAAGAGACAGAATAAGACATTAGAATAGATGATCTAAAATGGATATATTTATATGCATTATAACAAGGCATCCAACAATCCTTTTTCAAAATTGACTTAAATCTTGTTTTCAGCTGATGAAAAGGTGATTTCATCGTATATTCCAGGTATTTTTTATTTGTGAAAATTCAAGTTCGCATCATAATATAAACATGCATCTATCCACACACACAAATCTAAGAATTAATGATGATCAAGATTAAGCTTAAAATAGCAACATCATTAATATAACCTAGCATTTCATTATAAATTTAAAAAAAAAAAACTACTAAATTTAAAAAGAAAAATGAACAGCAATAACTGTCCATTTTTTCAACTAATAATATATATTAATTTAATTAAATGAAAGGATTCTTGAAATCTCTTGGTAGAATTAAGAAAGCGATCCAGTATTATATTGATATAACTGTTGATTTGGCGATTGTGCTCGTGTGTACCAGAGAAAAAATACGTAATCCGGCAGGATTTCTAATTCGCATATGGTGGGTCCAGTTTCCTTACCTACTAATAGTTTTGGATTTGAATATATATATATATATATAACTTGTAAATATATATATATATATATATATATTAGATAGCGCGACCACGAATCTTTCAGTAAGCTGACAGATTTTCATTTGACTTGTTGGAGTTTATGATTGATATCTTATTTTTGCACGTATTTGATCACAAATATATTGGTAATGTTTGGTTATGGAATGGATGTTGTAAATGGGATTGGAGAATGTATAAGTTTTGTTGGGGAATGCAATGAAATTTGGTTATGTTTTGGAGAATAATTAAAAATTTATTTTGGGGTGTTTTGGTATATTTATTTATATTTTGGAGAGAGATATTTTTTATTCTAGCAGTCAAATCAATACTTTTTTGTTAGGTTTTGGAGGTAAAAATGAAATTGAGTAATTTTTTTATTGTAAGATTATAATAAAATATAGGGCAAATGTCATAAATGGTCCCTAAAGTTTTAGTTTAGAATCACTTTAGTCCTCAAACTTTAAAACTTCCTTTTTTAGTCCCTAACGTTTGGATTTAGTTTCAATCTAGTCCCTAGGTCAACTTTTCGGCAACTTTTAAAGGGTAAAATTGTCAATTTATAGTTTTATGTCACTTTAGTCCCTATATAAGGTTTTATGTTCAACTTTAGTCCCTGTATAAGATTTTATGTTCCAATTTAGTCCCCATGTTGCTTTTTTTCTTTTTATAAATATATGTGCATGTGTATATATATATATAATTGATACTAATATTATTATTAACATTAAATAATATATTATTGTATATTAATATCATTTGTGATAATATTATAATTAATAACATTGTGGTGGCATCGCTATTAATGCGGGGGCACGCCGCCTGGTGGAGCATTCAGTGCGGTTGAGGGACTGTTACCTTTCCTCGACCTTCATGATTGATATGGTCACTTCTGCATAATATCTTCTCGGGTGATCGATAAGGCATGATCCAACCCGGGTTAGATCTTACTGAACGAATAATGGAGAATGCCTTAGGTTCGGGTCGACCAGAATTCGGTCAACGAGGTGGTGCCGATGTACTGCCCTGGCTAACAAAACCCGAGGTCGAGTTGCAGTCGATAGGCCAAGCCTATTGACGATTGGGCTGCTGAACATCACATCACTGTCTTGATCGAGTGTCATTGGGCTAGACCTGTTGGGCTGTCCCATATCAATAATAATACTAATAATATTATATAATTATATTATCATAATAATACTATTATTATCATTGATAATATTAATCGTATTATTCTTATGATTAATTATACTAATAATAATAAAATTAATTTAATATTTATTAGTATCATGTATTATTATTATTATTAGTAGTAGTAATATTATAATAATAATAAATTATTATAGTAATAATATTTATAATATTATTAATACTATATATTATGAATATAATTAAAATTATTATAATATAATCTTTATTATTGTTAATATATCACTAATCATACAATTAATATTATTAATTATAATAGTATCACAAATGATATTAATATATCAATAATATATTATCTAATATTAATAATAATATATTAGTATCAATTATATATATACACATGCACATATATTTATAGAAAGAGAAAAGGAAAAAGAAAAAAAGTAACATAGGGACTAAATTGGAACATAAAATCTTATACATAGACTAAAGTGGAACATAAAACCTTATATAGGGACTAAAGTGAAACATAAAACTATAAATTGACAATTTTGCCCTTAAAAAGTTGCCGAAAAGTTGACTTATGGATTAGATTGAAAATAAATCCAAATGTTAGGGACTAAAAAAGGAAGTTTTAAAGTTTGAGAACTAAAGTGATTCTAAACTAAAACTTTAGGAGACCATTTATGATATTTGCCCTAAAATATATATGATATATGTATGTGTATATTGGAAAAATGGAAAAGTTTTTGGGATAATGAAGGATAAAAGAGAGTACTTTGAAAAAATCTATTTTCATATTTTGAAGAAAAAATGAATGTATGTTTAGTTATATTTTTTCAAAATAAAATTATTTTAGGAAGCATAAACAAACGCTTCCAACGAGATTCGATTGAAAAATGAAAGCTCGAGCATGGAAATTAAATTTAATAATTTACGTACCAAGTCTTTTACCATTTGCACTTCCATTGCACATCTTCCTAGTGTTTTTCTTTTCTTTTCTTTTTTGGTTTCTTTTTTTTTTTTTTTTTTCTTTTTTGCATGCTTGAGGTTGAATCGAGAGAAAAGAATCAACTAGAACAAACACTACAATAAAATTAGGTATTTATTACGAAAAAAATTGTTAGACATTAATTTCCTAGCTATAACTACATAATATTATAGCAACAAACTTTCATAGTGAACATAAATTTTTTAATAACAAGCAACAAAAATATTAGGTATCAATTTGTAGCAGTATTCGTTAAAACACAATAAATTAGCTATATATGTATTATCTATAAAAAAAAATTAATATATATTAAAAAAAGAATAATCATCTATTATAAATCAGATGTTACGAGGATTAATTATAAAAATATTTATTTTGAATTTGGTTTGTTCAATTCCATAACTAAAAGTACAAAATTTTAACATTAGTTATGACTGATAATAGTTGATATCTATTTTTTTGTAGTGAAGGTAAACCTCTAAAATTTTAAATTATAGAAAAATATTAGGATCATTATAAGAGTCCTTGATGAAAACTCTTTGATGATCAAGTTAGTAGTTAAAATGACGTGATCTAATAAATAGTAAAAATATGGATTGCTTAAAATTGTATACCTATAAATATGATAGGTATTAAATATTTATACTAGAGTATTATTTGACAAACGTGCAATAAGTAATGAGACATAAATTAGAGCATTTGGGTCTATATAAGCAAAGGGATTAGGTTAGTGAGAAAACATAGGATCATGGCTCATTAAGGATAAAACTGACAGTTTTTTTATAATCCCATCAATCATAATGATTTTAATGAATATGACAGTGATAAGATCAATTGTGCCTAGTTAGTTATCATTATTTAATTTTAATAATTAAAAATTCATTATAGATTTAATAGAATATGCCATAAAACATGAATTTGTAATGGATTTATTTCACAAATCTATTAACATATAATTAGTCACTAACTAACTTTGTGACGAAAATAAAATGTGTTACATAATTAATTTTGTGATGGAATTTCACCACGAATCAAAAAATCATTTGATTATAACATCTGAAGTTATGAAATTTGAGACAAACACTTCATATTAATACATATTTTTCATATCTATAACAAGTGTTATACTAATATATATTTTTACTCTTTTTTTTATATTCGTTAGTAATTTATTAAAAATACACATTATCTTCAATTTATGATAAAACCCAATTCGTCACAATTTTTTTGTTAGTAAATGAGTGTTTTCTTGCAATGTATATCTAAAACTTATGCACAAAATTTTTGCAATATCAATAATTTTAGCAGTCACTCATATACGTACACTAATTCTTATCATTGTTGAACTTATAAAAATCATTATTGCAATATATAAAATAAGAAATTATTAAAATGATCATTTAATATCTTGTCATTAATATTATCTACTCATGTAGGGTACTTATTAATAGCAGTCAACTATAATTAATCATAAGATTCTCGATAGTTCTCTCGTACTGATCTAATAACAGCTGGTCATTTTGCCCAATTATTTTTTTCCCCAAGATGGAAAGATGTCCCTTTCAATGATCAAATAATTCAGGGCCATAAGCTATAAATATCACACACACACACACACACACACACACACACACACATATATATATATATATGCATTATGTTATATATGTAACAAAGACATTTTGAAAGACAGTATCTGTTCTTGAGATTTTTGAAAGATACGTAGGACTTGTTTGCAGGCCTGACCATTTTCTGGTTCCCTTTTTGTATTTTCTTTCTTCTTCTGGCTACTTTGTAGAAACTCAAATCTTTTCTCCAACAATTTTTCTTGTCAATCTCCATCATTAATAAAAAAAATGAATCAAATTACTCGACACTGATTTTAAAATTCATTATCTAAAATTCATTTGAGTTTAATTTGTTAAGCATAACAAATCAAGTTATACTCCTTTTTTTTTTTGCCGGATAAAATTTGAAAATTAATTCGAGTTTAATTTAGTTAGTAAAAAAATAATAATTGTAATGTAATCTGTAAAAAAATATCAAATTATTCAAGATTAATTCCTGTTAAAATTTAATTAACTGATTAATAATCAAATTAAATTCAAAACAATTTTAAATTCAATAAAAATATATAAATTAAACTTGAACAACAACTATTCACCTCGAGCCAATTTGTTACATCACTAACTTGATTTGACTAGAGCATTTTGGTTTGCTCTAGTCATTTTGATTTCCATTTTTGACTTAAAAAGTGCTTTTTTAGTACCAATATTTATTGTGCATCACATAATTATTAGGATGCAATAAAGTCCACACGTTCTGCCAAGCAGGTTTTGTCTGAATCTTACATGAATTAATCAGTTTTTGTATGGTTGGATTTAAGTTGTCGATATTGTACTATGAGGACAACGTAATGACAATAATTTTTTTTTTTTTCAAAAATTATAGTGTTGTTGCCATCAAATTATCTTAAGAGGACAATGTAATGATAATAAAAAAAATTTCATAAATTATAGTAACAATTATTATTGCCATCAAATTATCCACATTGGTGTGTCATTAATTATCAAAGAAGATAGTTTTTAAAAAATTATTTTTATTATTATAACAAAATAAAAATTATTATTACTTAAAAAACTAATACGAATAAAATAAAAATTATTATCAATTAATACATATTATCAATTTTATATTTTCACTTATTTTTATCACTAATATTATATATTTGTTACGGGATTTGCATGTCTAAATGAACCAACCAACCAACCATTCGAAAAGTTACTTTCAGGTTCACTGTCACACGTGACATTTTCAGAAAGTCAGATTACAAAAAGACCTTTAACGGGAATTTTGCATCTATCTGGTACGTATTCTTACTATTTAGATTTTTGCCCCAACACCCCCGCCCCCCCACCCCCAACACACACAAAACAAAAAAAAAGTAATAATTGTTTGGCAAATAGTTTAATTTGATAAAATTTAAACTTACACTATAAAAAGATAATATTAATTAGTAAAAAAAATAAGCAGCAATATAAAATTAATTGTCAATAATGACATATACTAAATAGCAGCAACTCTTGTTTTACCACTAATGATAATTTTTAACTGATAATAATTTCTATTTTATCATAATATAACTTAATAATGATAAGAATTATTAATATTCCAAGATTTTCACTATTGACAATTGAGATGAAATCTTTAGATAAATCAACATAATGGAAGAGGAATTAATGAAAAGACATCAAATCTAATCCTAAACTTTTGGTCAAGTGGCTTGTAGTTCAGTAACATCAGTCTCTTCTATTATATGGGGGTCTTGAGTTCGAATCCTAATGGGTTTAGAGGTGGCAATTTATATCTTATCCGCAAGTACCTACTCCGATCCGATCTAACTGGGATGGGTAAAAAAACCCGCTCCGCATCAGGGCGAGTTATGATCTAATGACTGCGGGACGGGTTGGGTTTGGGTTATAGTAAACCTGCCCTGAAGTTGCCCAGAAGTATCTATATATATATATATATATTTTTTTTTTTAATTTAGTTTTTTACAAATATATATATACACACACCCCAATAAACTCTAAACATAATATAGTTGTTAGCCCTTTTATCCTTTTCCTCCCATTCCTCACAATCCCAACAAACATGTTTTTGCATGAGTGTTGGTGGATAAGAACATTTTGATGTTGTTTGTTTGTATGGCTTTGCTATATGGTCAAAATGCTTTGCTGGAAGGACAAGAATTCATGTTCAGAAATTTGGATTTCGAAAATGATCAGACAAGCAACTTTAGTACAAGTCTTGATTATTCATTTGAAATGAAATGACTTTAAATTATGAATTACTGTGACAGAATAATAAGCTATATTAAATAGTTTATCTTAATTGAAATTTATATAATATTTGAGTTAAAACTGTAATATTTCTTTAATTGTATGATGTATAGTATTTTAAAAAATAGAAAATATTAATTAGGTGCGAGTAGGGTTCGAGTTCTATATTTATATTACGGGTAGAGTTCGGATTTTCATTCCTAAAACCTGCAAGATGGGTAGGGGCACTATAAAACCTTTAGGGGCAGATTCGGGTTGATCAAAACCCGCCCCAACCCTCCCGTTGCCATCCCTAAATGGGCTCCTTTGTGTACCTTATGTGCATCTGGTTGTATAGTTTGCACTTTCATTTATTTGATTTAATAATTGGATACTATTGACTTGTTGTAAGAATAATCTTCATCATTTGTAATATTTTTTTAAAAAAAATTCTAAATTTTTGGATTGAGAGAACAAAAATTCTCACTAGCTATTTCTTAAATTCATGTATCCGATTCATATAATTTGTGGCAATATTTATCACTATGCTTTGTGGCAATATTTCATAAATTTCACTCTAGATTTAATTGCCAATAGTAACAATTTAAACATAATTTTTGTCATTATTAAATTTAGAAAATTATTATTGTAACAAACAAAATTATTTTATTATCATATTGTCATTTTGTATATTGCTGACAAAATAATAGATAATGGTACGAAGATTATCACTTGTGATATATTTATTTGATAAAAAAGATTATTTTGCCATAATTTATAAAGTAATCAATAGTGATAAAAACTATTTTTAAATCGTAACTATTAAATTAGTAATATATTATAACAACAACAACAACAACAACAACAACAACAACAACAACAACAACAACAACAACAACAACAACAATAATAATAATAATAATAATAATAATAATAATAATAATAATAATAATAATCAAGTAAAAAAAATTATTATGGCCGAAAAAAGTTTCTTAACCAACTAAATCTTTTAGATTTGAATATAAAACTTGTAAAAATTTTTAGAGAATCATTTAGTATGGCTTTTCTAGCATAGTAATTGTTTGTTTTTACTTAATGTCATGTAAACATTTTGTAATCATTGATTTACAAACAACTAAATTTCAATTGTAGGATATCTTTTTTTAAAAAAGTATATAGTTTCATTCAAACAATTTGATATTTGTTTTGTTTTATTTTAAATCCCTAATTTACCCCTTTGTTTAATTTTTTTTATTTAAGATATACCCTCACTTTAACATACCAAACAAAAATCTTGAATTGTTTAGATTTTACATATTCTATAATATTAAATAATAAATATATCTAAAACATTTAATTAGATTTAATTGAATTTATTTGTTAATTAAGATAAAAATTGAAAAATAAAAAAAAAATTTAAATCTATCATCCGAACAGTATAATTTTGATAATTTTAATTTATGTCCTCAATAATGTTAAAACAAACATATTTAAAATAATTTAATAAATTTATTTAATAACTAAATATAAATTAAATAAAAAATTAAAGCAATAAAAATTTAAAGTTATCATTTTTTAACAATATAATTTAATAATTTTAGATATATACTTAATAAGATTAAAATAACAAATATATATAAAGTAATTTAATCAATTTTATATATTAACTAAAAATAAAATAAACAAAAATTAAAAACAAAACAACAAAAACAGAAAGAAGAAAAGTCTTCTTTCTTCCCCCATAACCCCCAACCCCCCCCACCCACACACGACCACACACACAGACCACCCGCCCAGGCCCCAAGCCCCGCCACCCCCGTAGCCAAGCTGACCATGGTCAGCGGCCAGCAACCTGAACAGCCGGGCCATGGCCGGATTTTGGTGGATGGGTGCGTTATATTTTTCTATATATATGTATGTATTTTTTTATTTTTGTTGGGCAAAAAGTGGAATATAGATGTCTCTCTCTCTCTCTCTCTATATATATATATATATATCTGTGTGTGTGTGTGTGTCTAATACACGCACATATTTATATATGCATATAAATAATTATAATATTTTGAATACATATTTAAAAGAGGAATTGATGTGTTATTTAATTTATTTTTTCAATTGATTTTTTTAAATTTTTTAATAAGGATTAATTTTTTTTGTTAATTTTTAATGTTAGTTTTAGGATTACTATAATTTAATTGATTAATAGGTGGGTACTAAAATATAAGTAAAAAATATTATCAAAAAATATGGAGAGATTAAATAAAATTATATGTTGAATAAATGATCAAATAAATAAAAAAAAGATATTCAGAGTATTTGATTTAAAAAGGGGTAGTTGTTTAAGTTTTGTTTGGCTTTGTTTTCTTTATAAAAAATAAAGGGACATTTAGTATAGTACAAAATGATTATACGATAATAAATAGAACAAATTGAATAGGACTATAAAAAATTCTCGTTCGTTAAGGCAAAAGATTTTCAATTGACTTCTTGAATTATGATTGAACTCAAGCATTCAAGTTCAAAATGCCACGTGCACCTTATCTGCTTATCTTCCTAGTGATTTCCAATTCGGCTTCTATCTATATTGGTACTTATTATAATGATTTTAATAAATTTGATGGTGACAAAATTAATTTTAAATTATTAATATTTTTATAATTAATAACATATATAGTGACAAGTTATTATGGTGATTATAACTAATTTTTATGATTATTATTTATGCCCGATTCTTGCTACAATTAGATTTGTAAAAATTATTATTGCAATAAAACAAGAAATTTTGCCACTATGTCTATAATTAGTTACAACTTTAAATTTGTCATTAATATTATTAATATTATTTTATCTTGTGGTGTACCTTAATAATATTTGATCTATTAACTAAAGATTGTGATAATTGTCTAAACTTAATTATAAATCATTAATTAATGTTTCATGAACAATATTTTTAATGCTAGTGGATGTCATGCTCATATTCACAATATATAATAACTGGTCAATATTTGTGCTATTATCTTTGTTCCAAAATGGAAATATGTCCCTTTCGACAGTTGGCTAAAGCTGTAGCATTAGCAAAAATGAGTCAGCATCTCTTCTTTATATTTTGAAAGATATGGAGGACTTATGACATTTTCTCCTCTCTTTTTATCTTTCAATATTTTTTTTCTTCTTTTAGCTACTAATAGCTGGAAACCGAAATCTTAATCTATTGGGTTTTTTTGATTCAATGACATAAATTTCACACATAAATTAAGTGTGAAGTACGGAGTTTGAACTTAATAGACACATGGCATACACATGTATAAATAAATTAAAAAAAAAACCTTTATTGCCAATCTAAACAAGCTACACCTGCAAGTGTGTATAAATTAAAGGGGGGGGGGGAGCCTCTTTTTGTCGGTGTAAACAAGCTGCTTGCTTGATTTGAAATTGATTGCTAAAAAATTTATTTTAGTTCAGCTCGTTACACTTAACAAAACAATTTGAATATATATAATTTCTCAACACTTAATAAAATTTTGAAACTTGACTCGAGTTTGATTTTATTAGTTAAAAAAATAATAAATTGTGCTTAATATATCAATTTATTTAGAGTTCAACTTGTGTTCAATTCAATTAAAGGGCGACACATTTAATAATCAAATTAAACTCAAACCAAAATTTGAAATTGATAAAAAAAATAAAATTAAACTTGAACAAAGATAGCTCAATTCTATTCAGTTCAATTACATTGAGCAAAACTACTATCTACATGGTTGATATTACCCCATGAATTCAAAAGTAATCCAAATATTTGATATTTAAATTGTGTCACGATATATTATGAATTGCAATTCTAATAAATTTTTAGTTTTGTAATTTATTATATAAATATATTTGTCTGATATATTTATTTTATAATTAATTATTTTTATAAAAATATTTAATATACATAGACGAATACATATACATATATAAACTGAAATATATACGAAATTAGTCATATATTGAAATATAAAATGGGAAACTGTAATACACTTGTATACAAAAGATAATAATTTATAATTATTGACCAAAAACTAATGAAATCCATGCCTCTATTATGTGGTAAAGTCGATCATAATGTAAAATATAAAATAAAACATTGAACTAAAATAGAGAATTAATTCAGAAGTGACGAGTTATTGCAGAAGCAATTAAAAGTCTTATTACAGGAAATAACTAGGAATTTACACGGCAAAATTATATTTTTAGTCCCTACATTAGGGGGTGTGAAATTTTAGTCTCACGCTTTTGCCAAATTTAGAAAACGTCTCAAAATATCAAAATTAAAAATAAATGATATTTTTAATAAAAATGAGTAAAAATGGATAGTTTTCAATTTTTAAATAATTGGAAAATGAAAACAAACTTGAATAGTGTTATTCTTAAAGATCACCATCAATTTTGGAACGTTTTTTAAATTTGGCAAAAACGTGGAACTAAAATTGCACACCCCTAACATTATTCAAGCTTGTTTCTATTTTCTAATTATTTAAAAATTAAAAACTATCAATTTTTACTCATTTTTATTAAAAATATCATTTATTTTTATTTTTAATTATTTAAATATACCCTATTATCTTACTATTACAATAATTAAATTTAAAATTAATTTAATCAACATATCATACAAACTATCGTTTTAAAATAATTAAAATATTATACATATATTCAAAGAATGTCTTTTTAACCAGAGAACAATATAAACCACATAGATTTCATCCATATATACACATATCCTAATCATTCTTATAAAACAAAAATATAATTTCGTTTCATTTTCGATACTACTACTGATCATTCTTCAACTTCAAGATACTGAAATCGAAAATGAAAATGAAAATAAAAATAAAACCCAGATTAAGGAAATTCTTCAAGCTCTAATCAAATCAAATCTTGCCAATTATTAGATTAAATATTCCCTTGACAGCAAACTCAAAAGATTTCAACCAAAGTTGATCTCACTGGCCAGTCTTTGTTGCAGCTCAGACAGGTTAACATTTGTACTCAGATCATTGACCTGCAAATATGGTAATCAAATGTATCTTAAAAAATAATCAATACAAATCCATGATTACTCCATATATAAAAAATAAAAAAACCCCTTAATCCCATACCTCGGATTGGATTCTGTAAAGAAATTTCTCATTGGCTTTAGTAGAAATGCAGCTGACAACATTGAGCCCTATCTCAGGCAATTCCCTTAGGACTCTTGATAGAGGAAACCCATTATCTTCCTCTTTGATCCCACAGCTGATGAAAATCTCAACTCCATCCTTGCAAGAATTCACAGTTACACAATTTGGCAACTTGTCATTATTAATTGAGCCATCGTTTTCAGAGCTGCCAGCTGATGAATTAGACAACTTTTTTAGCTTATCTCTTCGCATTTCTAACTCTTTGATATTCCTTTCCAATTGTTTTATGTAGTTCACTGCCCCAAGCATATGATCACAGATCGAGCGTTTTCCCTAAAATATTGTGTAATTGGAGATAATCATTAGTATAAACAAGGAGGAGGGTTTTTGGACGGGCTTATAAACTACTCATAATATGTTATAAAATTGATGTTTGAAAGCTTATAAATTGTTTGATAAAAAGAAATTAAGAGAAAAACCCTTTTAAATGAACTCGATCCTAGCATAACATCTACTATTAGTATCAAAAAAGTATAAGCTTCTACATGCATATTGCCCATTCAGGCTCCTTGTTAGAACAACTTGTCAGCCCATTTCTCATCGAAATGGCAACACAAGGCTGCCAGCCATGGCGCCTTAGTGCGCCCAGGCCACCAACCTAAGCATCTCGTGTTGGTGAGTAATCGATATTGAAAGAGGTCCTGAGAAAAAAATAATCTTATTTGCCAATTCCAACTAATATATACTAATATTAGCAACTGATCAGAATACTTGTTTATTAGATTATGGTATTTGATTTATCAAGTACATCGTTATTTTATACTCTTTCACATATATATATATATACATATAGTGGACAACAATAGTATTTAAGTACTTGCCATTAACAATTAGTGACACCCTTATGGTATGATTGGTATGTATGAATGAGATTCGAATGGAATAGACATTCTCAAGTTCATTCTTAAACCTATAATTGGTACAATTTAGAAATGGGAATACTCATTCACATTGGAATTCCCATTCCCAAAAGGATGAGTTTAGCCATTTCTTCCATTTTTCATGGGTTTTACTATTTTCAATCCATCGAAAATGAATCTATGTACATATATATATATATATAACAAAATTACTGTCCAAAATTTAACAAAATACTTTTATATTTAAGAAAAGAAATCTTCATCTTGTAAACATTTGATATTATATTCCAACTTATTTGATTGCCACATGTTTTTATTTAATTATATATTTTATTCATATATTTTTCAGTAATATTATAAAAATTATTAAATTATTATAAAAATAAAAATAAGAATAATTGTAACACCCCAATTTTTAGAATATCAGTTTAAGTTGATTAGAATTAAATTAATTAAAATTTAGGTAAAAATATTGGGAAACTGAAGAATTTAACTGTAAATAAAGAAACAACTTGATTGTTAGAAATTATAAAGTTTAGGGGGTAAATTTGAGATAAATAAAAGCTTAAGGACTCTAAAATAAACCAATTTAGACCTAATTGACTGGAGTTAAAAATGTTAGGGGGTCAATGAGTAAGAAATAGAAGTTGAAGGACTCAATTGAAAGACAGAGACCAAAGTGAATACGGTTTAAAAGTTTTGGGGTGAAAAGTGGGTTGGTTAGAAGGTTTGGGGCCGAAGTGATGAAGATGAAAAATAGTTATATATATATATAGAATGGAGAACGAAAAATATTCAAATTCTCAAAAATGGCCCAAAACAACCCCGACAGCGGAACGCCAAATATTGACCGTGAAACCTGAAACTGAAACCATAGTTAGGCCCCTCTCAGCCCAAGGAGCAAAACCACACCAAAATTTACCTAAAACACGGGCGGAATCGCTAAAAAATTGAACCCGATGGCGAGCTCGTGGCGATGTTTTTGGGAGGCGACGGAAACTGGATGGGAGTTACTGTGTTTTGGTTGCGGGGACATGGGTAGTCGAGTGGCGGTGTTAATTTATGGTTTCGATGGCTGGTGGTGGAGGAATCGACGTAGCGGCACGTTGGTGATGGGTTAGGGTTGTCGCGGCTTTAGCCGGCAAATTGGCTGGCTTTTCGGTGTCGAAATCAAAAATTGGTTGAGGGGTTTTGCTCACCTCATTGAGACGCACCAACTAGTAGTGACAATCTCCATCACCAGTGGCAGCGCGTGGCAGTTTGGCAGCGGCGTTTGGGGTAGTTTGTGCAAAGTGATATTCCAGACTCAACTAGACTATTCCCAACTAAAATTGGATCTCAATTCGATCTAATTTGGGTAAATTTCAATAATCAAAATTTAATTCGATTAAATTCTCAAATGTAATTGGAGTTTCAGATCAAGTTTAATTATAGCCTAAAATGAGACTGTTAAACTATAATTTAGCCCAAGTTATGGATTAATTTTGTGACTATTATTTTACTAAACTCAATTAACCCGAGTGAGATTATCATATACTATTAGGACCTTAAGTAAGATCCTAACAACAGAATTATTGACTCATTGAGTTAAGAATAGTGATCTATGGATCTGTTAAACATTTCAGCATACCATGAAACTTTAGGAAACTAGGATTGAACAAATGAGTAACTGAAGAACTTGATAAGGATGTTTAAGTACATTGGGAATTATGATTCGGAGATCAACATCATGCTGGATTAGGTTACTTTATTCTGAACTTTGAATTGAATAGAAAATCAGGTCATGGACTTTCCGAAGATTTAAGGGTTATTGGGGCTGTGTAAGAATATCCTTAAGTTTAATAAAGACATTAGTGATATTTATCCTTAAGGTTCGGAGGATTGATAGAATAGTAACCCGAGTTATCTTGTGATAGTTCACGATTTGATTAGGAAGCCAGGACCTGAGTGGCTGTACAATTAAGTGTTTCTCTGTATTCACCAGGTGAGTTTATACTTAAAAGTATGAGACTTCTTTGCTGAGGAAAGAACATATATAATTGATATATATTATGGTTGCTTGATTCCTCTGAGTACATGTGTTATAAAAGTTGCCACACATCATCACTTTATACATATTATTCCTGTTGATTTTGATTTATATGACTTTACCTAAAATTAGCGATTGTGTTGAAAACGTGAAAGTGATTTCGAAATATGTGTTCTATTGTTGCCATGGCTATTATTTTGAAGTGAACTCAGTATTAATTGCGCAATTTCTTAATCGTTGTGGCAAAGCAAAGTGTTAATTGAAATGCTCGCCATGTCTATCTTGAAATAAGCTTAGTGCTGATTAAGTGATTATTTATTTAGCATGGCGAAGTGACATATTAAGTGAAATGTTGTTGGACATATTCAGTGATATCAGTGATTATACATAATACCTTTAGGGGTGGGCCTTGGGATCGGCTATGAAAGACGACTGGGCGAAACGGACCAACAGTGACATATTTTTTGGCTGATACCCGTGCACGATTCACACATAATCCCTACTCAGTAGGCCAGCTAGAGGTAGCTGCCCATGAGCGGGATCAGGCATGAGGTTAGCCATGCCTAGTGAGTGATTAAGTATCCGAGCTGATCATTTGGTACTTTGGAGGAATAAGGATTTATATGTATTCGAAAGTGGAGTGACAAGGAAGGAGAACCGCCAACAGCTTAACAGTGAAAATGTTTTGTTAAATTATGTTTAGTTTATTCGATATGCTTGACACATTGAATCTCAATTATTTGACCAGAATCTAGTGAATGTTCAAATGGCATATCGACCCCCTTTTTAATGATAGTTAAGGTTTACACTTCTGTGAGAGATAAGGAATTTTGTGAAGTCTCATCACTGGTATGGGATGGTGGTGAAATAGATCACATCAAAACTTTGACTAAAACACTCTTTCACAACTTCTAAAAATATTTATGCTTCTATTTGTCCCCTATGTCAAAACTGTGAAATTGTCATTTTGTCGTTATTGCTATATTATCTCACTGAGTCATTCGAACTTTCGTTGTTTTATTGTTTCTTCCTATCTTTGCCCTAGATCGAATCGAGTGATTAAGATAGACTAACCCAGGTGACACATGAAGCAATGAGGGTGATGGAAGTCTGTATTTCAATTCAAATTAGAACATCCGATGATGGTCATTGTAGAAGTTAATTGCTTTGGGATTTTTGAGAAATGTTTTTCTTGTTGTAAAGAAGACGTGTGGTACTGTTTGAGTAGAACCTCAGTAGGAAGTAGGCGCCTCCCGGTCGGGGCGTTACAATAATTACGTGCATACCAATTTTTATAATAAAAAAAGTAGAACTATCATCGACTTTGTCCATACTAATGAAATATATATTTTAAAATATTATTTATATCTGCATATCTTTGAATGATTAAAAAATACATACAAAACTAATAAATGAAGATTTGTCCATTCTATCAATAACTCTTCAAATTAAACTTATGAAAAAGTACAATAAATTGTTCTAACCTTATCACATATAGTTAAGCATTCTAGTTATAAAGTATTGATATGGGATGGCCCAAAGGCCACAAACACAATGATGTAGCATCAGGTCCATCTCGTTCTTGGAGCCCAATTGTGCTACCGACTTCAGGTGACCCAAATCAACCAGACAGATCGACCTGTCATATTCTGGCAAGCAGGTGTTCGACTAGGTCACAGGCAAGATCCCTAGTCAACCCCTCGACCACGGAGCTCGGACCACATCTCACGCTGCACGCCAACCCATTGTAGGGTCGACCCTGTCACCGACCATGGAGGTCAGTGCGGTGCAGAATCAGCTTTACCGCATTAAATGCCCCGACCAGCAACATGCTTCCGCATTAATGGCGCATGCCACCCAGTACCACCCATGCTTCTGCACTAGGCATGAGGCGCGTCCATAGTGTATTATTCTGTCCATGAAACCTAGAAATACAGCCACCTAGAATAGTACAAGAATGAGATATGACCTAATAACCCTCATGCAAGGACAAAGATCCCTCCTATATGTCAAGGGCATCTCAGACAAATCCCTACGAGAGAAGGCCATAAATACCTCCCTTCCAGCCACACAAAAGGTATGCTATTCCATATACAAAAAGTCCTCACTCTGCTGCTCATTATATCTAGTCGATCCTAGACTAACTTGAGCGTCGGAGTGCTTGCCCTCGGCTAGCCTGACGTTTTTCTCATGATTGCAGGACTCAGCTCGTCTAAATCCATAGATCGACCAGAGAGGTCAAACCTTTCCAATCTATCCTTTGATCTAGTTACGAGCGGATTTCACCCTCATCAAGTATTTTATAATTTTTTTAATTATATTTTATCAAAAAATTCAAAAAAGAGTTGTGTTTATACCTTTTTACATAAACGTATATAACTTGTTGATAACATAAAAAATGCATATATTTACTGATGTAATTTGAGTAACATTAAAAGTGATATTAAAACTATATAATTATAGACTTAAAAAAAATTTTCCACGGTAATATATTAAAAATATTTTATTTATAAATACTTTTATTTTAATAACTTTTTACAAAAAGGTAATTTGGTCATCTAAAAAATTCATTTTATTCCTACTCATCAATCCTATTTACTAATCATTAGAATAGAATCAAGAAGGAAATGACGATTCCATTCCTTTCTTATTCCTTTGTACATACCAATAATAGGATAAACTATAGTAACATCATTCATTTTTCAACTTTATTCCATTGCTAAAGTAATTTCAGTCCCATCTAATTCCATTCCTACATACTAATCATCACCTTATGGAAACAACATACAATAAGAACTGCCACTAATTATAATGATAAGCTTTTTATTATTACTACATTGTCACTGTATGGGTATCACTAATTAAGTTGCAAAATTCATTATGTAACAAAACAAAATCTTTTGTCATTTAATATATACAATTACTGACTATTTTTGTATTATCACTTATTATTTTATCACAAACTATGATAAAATTTTCATTGTCAATAGACTGTCACTGTAGGCTATCATTAATTATTAATGGTGATAATTAAAAAATATTAAACTTTTCATTGTTTATTCATATTGTGACAAAATAAAAATTATTATTACTTAAAAAATATTGTTAGTGGCCGGCAAAATAAAAATTATTTTCATTTAATACATCTTGTTAGTGATAGTTTTATATTATTATTTATTACTTTTCACTAATTTTTCATATTTTTTGCAGTGGAGTGGGATATCAATTAAACAGTGGCCCTCGTGAAGTGCAAGATAAGAGAGTCCTATCAAAGATAGTCGTTGCTCGCTAGCCTAGCTAGTTAACGTTTTTCATCTAGCCAATCATTATGTTAGTTGTAGCACACATTTCTTCCCCTCACTTTAGAAAGATCTGGCCTTCTTTTTTGTGATCTAATCAAGAGAGTACATCAATGTAAAAGATTGAGTGGAATCTGTGAAGTTGATTATAGTAAGGCTTGATCAAATGGTATTCCTGCCGGCTGCCTCAATCATTAGTTTGGGTAATTGTGATGACTTATTATGCAAAATCTTGGCGATTAAATTCTAGAAAATGCACTTTTTATTTTTAACCTGTTCCGATATATTTTTTTTTTTTTAATTTGATGAGCATATATCAAATATATCTGAAACACAATTAATTAATTCTATAAAGTAATATTTGATAAACTTCATGGCTTGGGAGGATTAAAAGTATAAGAAACTAAATGCACTACAGACACATTTTCTTTTCATATCTTGGGAAATGGTGGTGGAAAATACACGGAGGAAGGCAACCCTAGCTCATTTTGTTTCTTTCACTTTTTCTATTCTTTTTTTTTTTTTTTAAATTATTTATATGTATATTCAAAAATTCATTAGAATTTAAAATATTGACCTCACATTTTATATGTGAGATTGGTGAAAATTACACAGAGGAAGGCAATCCTAGTTCATTTCGTTTCTTTCACTTTTTATAATTTTTAAAATTTATTTATATGTATATTCAAAATTTATTAAAGTTTAAATTTTTAATCTCACATTTTGTATGTAAGATTGGACCACAAATCACTTATGCCTTTTTTCATTTTCTCTTAATAGTTGTCAGTCCTTCATAATTATATAATAGTCAATAAAGTCCAATGTTGCGGGAAGTAGGTTTTGTACAACTTTTGGCTTCGTTTGTTTTATTTTCAAACTCTTTTTCATTTTTAATATTGTCTAAAAATAAAAAGTTATTGATTTTTATTGAAAATATCATTATTGTTATTCTTTTTTTTTTAATCTTATTAATTTTTGTCATCTTATTATTGCATATATCAATTAAATTAAAATTTAATTTAATATAAAGTACTCACTATCACTTCATAACATTATAATATACATATATTTTGAAAAAAATACATCATTTTATGTTGTCTTTAGGAGTGAAATTTCTGTAATCAATTTAGTTGAGACGAGAGTGGACCTCTCTGTCTTTAAGACGAATTAGTCCTGCACTGGTTCTAACGGTAACAGACTATCATCTCCCAAGATACAACGACTACCAAAGATGGTAGTAGCACTACAAATCGTCTTGTCTTTTAGAACTTTTGTGTACTGAACTCTCACTTGTTTAACGAAAGAAGTATGTGATTTTCTATCTATTATGCAATCCGGGACTTAGAACTTAAATGGCCAACGAGGTGGCTGGTTGAAAGGTGGTCTCTTGCATTAGTTTCTGTAGAGATTCATGCAAGCAACTCAAGAGTTGCTGTCCATATCCAACGGATCCGCTGAATCTCATCTGATATTATCCAAGAAGCTGGAACCGAAGGGACAGACTTATCAACAACGTTGGCAGGAAACTTATTCAGCAGAATTTGAAGGGTTTTTGGGTTCCTATTAGGCCGAGTAAAGTTTAAATAAATAAAATTTGACCCCAAAAATTGATGTTGGGCTAAAGGCCTAATCCAATCCAATCCAATCCCAAACCGAGCCGGCTGGACGGGCGGGCGGCGGCGCGCGCGGGGGTTGGATTAAAGCTACTATCAAGTAGGTCTTCTCCCCTCAAAATACTTGTGATACCCCCAAGGGGTCCATCCCTTACCTTCACACTTGAGACATATATTCAAGTCCACCTTTTATTCAATTTGCAATGTGGGATGGAGTTTTCACTCCTATTCTTTTAGCTCATTTTTTTTTTTTTTAGTCTTCTCAATCAACTTTTAAGTTGTTCATTTTGACCATTAATTTTTCATTCACCCGAAATTAGTTTTGGCCAATTACTTACATTATCGTTATCTACCAGCGGTGTAGTTCATGACGATCACCAGTTTCTTAGAAATTAATACATTGATCGCACTTAAAAGTTTGGTCAAAGAAGACCAATTTCCAACATTTTAGGTATAAAAATATAAACTAATTAAAATTTCATTGTTATGATAATATTTTTGGAAAAACATCCAGACATGTTTTTATTCCCGAATTTCACTGTACGATTACTTTTTCGGTTTTTAAAAATAATGAAAATAACACACACACACACACACACCCCCATGTTTTATGTTTTGGAAAACTACGGTGGAGATGAATTGTGCTCGTGAACTTAGGAACGTATTTTGTCTCTTACTGATTTAATGTATTTTTCTCTTTCATACTATTTCTATTTAATTTGTTTAACGCCAGAAATGATTGGCATATATAATTATTACAAAGATAATAATTCCATTGTCATGGAAAGCATGTTTTGTCTGAACATTACATGCCTTCATCAAGATTTTTACAGCCCCCTTGTTTATGTTTTCACCGTCCATTTTGATTTTAAACACAAAATGAGAAGAAAGCTATCAATTTCAAATTAGTTTTTAATCAGAATATTTTATATTCTCATTTTTAACTTTTTTCTAAACTTACCGGCCTATTATCCTACAATCATATTTATCAAATTCAAATTTAATTTGACAAAAAATACCTACTATTATTTTAAAATTAATAAAAAATATATTTTAAAAAAAAATAAATCTTTTAAAATATTAAAAAAAATAGATTAACCAATTTTTGACTTTATATATACTCTAATTATTATTTTCTAAGAAAATATCCAAGTACAATTTCGTTTCCATTTTTAAACCATAACAATTTTTAGCTTTTGAAAATGCATGAAGATGAAAATGGGCTTTGAGAACATATCAAAATGGGCACTTGTGGTTAATTTGCGACTGCCTGACAACTTCTAAAAATCAGGAAAAAAAAAAAAACAAATTAAAAAGAAAGAAAAACAAAAAAACTGTCTTCACATGAAGGAAATCAGTTTTGTGTCATGCTGCTAAAATTATTTATGCATTTAAATAATTTATAATTTTTAAATTATATATTGATAATATCGATATTTGACTCACCAACATATTATAATTTAACAATTCACAATTTATTTAAAAAAAATTATTCTAGGTGGACAACATATAATCCCTCAAAAAATATTATATATTTTCCTTAATACCGAAGATATAAAAATAGTAAAAAAAAAAAATAATGGCTTGCATTTGGATTGTAACCTTTTTAATAATTTATGCGTTGAAATTTTCATGTTCATATTTAATTGTGTAGATATAATTGTTTATCAACTTAAAAATAATTTCCAAAAGATAGAATGGGAGTTGGTTCGGAAAATTATAGATTTATTCTTTAATACATAAATATTCTTCTTCACATGCAAGAAACTTAAACACAATTAATTCTGTTTTTAGTAATCAACGGCCTTAAGATTAAAAAGTTGGATTCTAATTTAAAAGTGTTTATCCCAAATTTAATATAAAGTACTCGCTATTACTTCATATATCAAGTAATAATATATTTATATTTTGAAAAATAGGATGATAAAAATATAAAGCAACTAAATTTTAATTTATACTTAACTACTATGATAACTATTTTTGGAAAAGCATTGATACATATTTTTATTTACAAATTTTACTGCATAATAACATTTTTAGTTTTTAGAAATGTTGAAAATTTGAAATAGAAATGAAATGAAATTAAGTAAACATGCACTCATTTTTTACATCGTTTGGAAATCTATGGTGCAAATGAATTGTGGTTGTGTACGTAGGAATTTATTTCTCTGTTTCATACTCCTTTTTGTTTGTCTAAGCCAAATGGCATATATAATTCATACAGAGACAATAAATCCATTATTGTGAATACTAAGTTTTGTCTGAACGTTATGTGGAAAGCAGGTTTTGTCTGAACATTACACGATTTAATCAAAAATCTTTTTATGCTTGGTTTACTGACTGACAACTTGACAGCCAAGTGGGTTATGCCCAAGCAGTTGTAAAATTAAACACTGGTTGAAGAATTAGACACATGTCTTTGACTTTTTCAATGTTTGTTTTTTATTCTTTTAGTAATAAATCACACCAAGTCACAATATTTCTTAACTGGGCTCACACTAAGGCCGTGTTTGATTTGAGGGATTATGGTGACTAGCCATTTCAATTCATGCTCAACACCTACTTGATAAGTGAGATTATGATTACGGGTCGAGCCAAGATTGGCTCCGACCCCACACTGTGCATGCAATTTTGCCCAATTACAATCCCACGGTTTTTGGTGAGATTACATTATGGGCCATGCAACTAAAAACCGTGTTTATGCATTTGTCCATCATTTTTGTCATGGCCAATTACTGTCATGCCATTTATGCATTCCGCACTATTCAATTTTTTTTTTTTTTTCAATTGACGTTTTTGGAAGAGTGGGTAGACGTTTTCTTCAACTAACATTTTTGGACAAACCCATTTCTTTCCTTTTTACTCTAATTTTTCTTTCACAAAAGCCCTAACCCATATTTGGTTGAACTTGCTGGAATTGCTCAATTGCTTTGTCTCTGCAAATTTAGGTGGACCGAAACAGGTAAAGTTCAATTTTTCCTTCACAAAAATAGTGTATTTATATCATTTACCTAATTTTCGTGTGATCTAAGTGTAAAACTTGAATTTTTTTGGACAAAATCGAAACCTCCCTCTCCTTGTCTCTGTGGTGGGAAGAGGTGTATTTGTCTAGTGTCAATTTGACGGTGCTTGTTGAGACCCTATTTTTGATTCAACCATGTACAAGATTGGGGCAAGTTTGAATATATATATATATATATATATTAATTTTCCTCATCTTGCACTTCAGCATATATATATATATATATTTTAATTTTCCTCATCTTGCACTTCAGCCTATTTGTGATTCCTTATTCAACAGTAGCATATGTACTACAAAGGCATGCTTGTTAGTGTATTCTATTGTAACATGAATTGTTTATGTGTTTATGTTGACTTACCTTTTAATTAAGCATTCTTCCAGTTTTAACTCGTGTTTTTTTGTCCACTTGGTTGAAGATAGCAATATGTTATGCCTAATAGATTTTTGTGGCTGTATGTGATGAAATATTTTAGTATCAGAATTCAAAAGACAACAATTATTAAAACATCACATACATTGTGCTTTTGGAAGCAAAAAAGAATAACGACAGAAGGATAAGACTTTGCTAGTAATTTATTGTTTATGAAAAGGCAGCATGATTTAGCTAATTAGATACAAGTAACCTACGGCTGTCTTTGTCCAAAAATAAATTTCCAGCATACCAAACGTGGAAATAAGGCACTTCCATTCCTATAAAGTGAACTTGTAGTTTTGTACTTGTAGTTTTTGTCTGGTGTGCTTTAAGAACAAGAAGAGGCGCGAAAAATGTATATTATTTTTCATTTATTTTTCTTGCATTCATTTGAGAGAAACTTAGCATAATTTATATGTGGTTTATAAACAAGATTTCATGCAAACAATTATAACCTTAGGAACTTTTTTATTTTAAAAGCTAACTATTTGAGATTACACACATACCTGAAAAGAGACATTTTGGCACAGCTGAGCTATCCAAAGTACAAGTGTGAGCATGAGAAGTACAATATGAGCCTAAAATGAATGTATAAGTTCTTTAATTTGGAGACCTTATTAGTAAAACTAACCATCGATAAATAATTAATTTAAATTTGTACTATTACTTTTATTGTTTTTATTAATCTCTTGAGTCCCAATTGTACTTGATTGTAGTGTATAATATGAAAATAAATTTCATGCATAAGTTATATTAATATATATAGTTTAATAACATGTTCATGCTTGCTGATGAATGAGGTTACTCGAACATTTTTTAGGAATAGCTGTGACATAAACACATGGATTGGAGTGATAGAGTTCGTGTGTTGCTATGGTTGCACTTGTTTATGTTACGAACTATAACGTACATGTTTATTCTTTATCATGCATATTGTATGCGCGCTATGAGGCGAGTTCCTAGAAGATTAAGATGCCCTATGAGGTGGAGTGTCATTACAAAAATTCCCGACCAATTAAAACACTTGTGAGAAATTGTCGAGGAAAATGATCAAGCTTGATTCAGAATCTAAGGATGGATAGAAATTCATTTTGGCACCTGTGCTACTTATTAGAGAACAAAGGTGGTTTGCGTAAAGAAAAATTGGTTAGTATCCCTGAGAAGGTAGCCACTTTCCTATCCATCCTTGCGCACCACAAGAAAAATATAATTGTGAAGCATAATTTCAAAATATCGTGCCACACTGTGAGCAAGTACTTCAAATAAACCCTTAAAGCGGTTTGAAACTTAGCCGCTATTGCTAGTGGAGCCGCATCCAATAAGTAATGACTGCACTAATGACATTTGGACTTGTTTTAAGGTACTTGTGACTTTAGTTAAGTTTCTTTATATTAAATTAATGTGATATGAGATATGAATTTGGTGAAATACTAGGCCACTTTTCTTGTGATTCTACTCATATGAAATTGTATTTTGATATGATAGAGCTACCTTGGAGTGCTAGACGGTGCTTATATTGACATGCACATAATAACTAAAGACCAGGTATGGTAACTGTCGAGGAAAGGAGATATTGCTATTAATGTTTTGGGTGTGTGTAATCGTGACATGAACTTCATATATGTTCTTGCCAGTTGGGAAGGTTCGGCTTCGGAAAGTAAAGTATTGTGAGATACGCTAAATAGACCACACAGACTTAAAATTCCCATCAGTACAAAAATTACTTGACATTAGAAGTCCTTATAATTTTTCTCCTGCAGTGTGCTTGTATTGTTTTAATAAATTTTATTTTTATTTTTTTTACATTTAAAGGAACTACTATCTCTACGATTGTGATTATATGAACTGCGAAGGTTTTTTAATTCCATACCATGGTATGAGGTGCCACCTCGATGATTGGATTGATGGATCTCTAGTACTACAGAATGCAAATGAGTATTTCAACATAAAGCATTATAAGGCGCAAAATGTCATTGAAAGGGCATTTGGGCTATTCAAAGGTCGATGGGCTGTCTTAAAGAGCACTACCTAAAACCCAATCAAGGTCCAGAATATGATAATTCTGGTTTGTGGATTGATGCACAACTTTATCTGAACATAAATAGAAATTGATCCATTGGACAATGATGAAATTGTTATTGGTCTTGAACACCTTGATGAGATGGACGTAGAGATAATCGAGACCGTTGAGAGCTTGTCCCAATGGAACAATTGGCAAGATAACTTGGCTACTCAGATGTTCAATGAATGGTGATCGAGGTAGCATTGATCATATTAGAAACATCTTCAAAATTATAGAAAGAAATATGATAATATCTACATAAATTTTAAGTTGTAGCATGAGTGTTTGGGAGAATGCTATTATACCTTTATGCTTGATATTTGGTCTTATCAGAGATGGCATACTGCGCATGTTGAATTGAAAATATTTGCTTATTGTGTTGTCTTTTGTGTTTTGGATGCAATGGTTTGGAACTGAAATAGTTGTTACAAGAATTATAGTTGTTGGTGCATTGAATATTTTTTCATTTGATCTTATGTATTCTCATGTGTACTTATTTTGATACAAATATGTGTGGTAAAATTAATTTGGTGTTTCCTATAACATTTACCAATATATGTACACTAACTTATTTGTTTTTACTAGATTATGGCACAATTTGGATGCTCTACCCATTTCACAGACCGATATACTAAAGGACCATAAGCTCCACAACGTTTTTGGACCCCTAGGAAGGGGCCACTTTAGTTGTTGCACTAAAGGACTTGCATGCAATAGGTTGGAAATGTGATAGCTCTTCCAAGGGTGGATACATGGTTAAGCTGGAATGAATGATGGACACAAGTTTGCAAACAATGGCATAGTCGCTAAGCATATAAAGTCAAAGCTGCAAGTGTGGGGAGAAAAAAACATATTTTATGCTTTTAGGTATCATAAATGAATCATGTGGACGTGATGCTCGTTTTGATTCCACTACACACACGATAACTATTGAGGATGATAATGTTTGGTCTGAATACGTTAAGGTACAGTTAACTTAACCTAGCGTTATGTATATTTTTATGTTTAGTTACACATGATCTTTGACTTTAGTCATATACATATATGTTTGTTATATGTGGTTTCCATAATGATTTAATTTTATTATAGATTTAAGTTTTGACAAGGTTACCTACTACTAATTTTTTGAAGGCACACCCTGATGTGATTAAAATTAGAGGTAAACCACACCCATAGTTCGATAGTTGGGTTGAGATTTTTGAAAATGATAGGACAGTTGGGGAAGGATCCATTGATGTTAGGGATCTCGTGCACGAGTGATTTAGTGGGAAGCTAAGTGAAAAGGACAATGACAAAGATGTGGAAAATGATTGTGCCGTTGTATCTGCTTTTAATGTAGTCGATGGGAGTGATGATGAGTCCATGTCGGATAGTCCACCTTCTTTAGAAGTGTCAAAGAAAAAATAGTCTTCTTGGACAAGCAAAAGTCTAAAGAACTTAAGGATAGTGCATTTGAATCTATGATGGATACATGGATGGAAGATATAAAAGCTGCTCTTGGGAACATAGCTAATAAACTTGATAAGTGAGCAGCACACAACCTAATATGGAGTCATCTATGAGGACAACTTTGTTTGATGCACTTACTAGCATCCCTAATTCGACCTCGGATGATCAAATTTCTGCTACCCATCACCTTGCACATAACAAGCCAGATATGGATGCATTTTGGGGTATGCCTCCAGAGATTAGAGCTCGTTTTGTATGGTTGCTGCTCTCCAGTAAATTACATTCCTAGGTTTCAATTACCCAGTAGACAATATATTCCATTTATGAAATTTATTGGTTAAGTTGCTCTTTTTGCCACTTTTTGGCCTCTTATTTTGTATGGTTGCTACCTCTGGTAAATTACATTCTTAGGTTTCAATTACCAAGTAGACGATATATGCCGTTTATGAAATTGATTGGTTAAGATTGCTCTTTTTGCCGCTTTTCGACCTTGGTGAAATATAGTCGGCTAGCATATATAATATCTGTGTTTTGGTGACATTGATCAACGGTATTTTGATGATCAAATTTGGCCCGTGTGAACATATATTCCACTCTTGCATAAGTGTCATTTGTTCTAGTTTAGTACTTGTACTTTTGTGAGGACTAATAGAAAATACTATTACTGGTTGTGAATGCATATTATAATTGCCTTTGGAATTTTCTGTTTCTGTTTGTTACTGCTATTGTCTCGGCAAATTTTGATGCTGCTTCAATTCTAGTTAACTCCTTGAGCAATTTATTTTTATTTTGCTGAATTTTACTTGTTGGCAATCCACATTTTTCTTGGGCTTTGGAATTGGTATGCTCATGATGGTGTTCACACTGTTATGATATGTTTTAGGCCTATTGTTTCAAAACTGAAGTTTGGAGCTATGTATATGGATTTTGGTTTCTGTTCTTGAATGTTTTGAATATTGTCAGTAGGTGGTGAAATTTAGTGTTGCTACGTTATTTTAAAGCAGTTAATTTTGGTAACTTAAAGCTTATGAGATCTTTCACTAAGTTACTGTTTTAGCTAATTCTAGTTTTGTTTGGATGATGAATTTCAAATTTTTGTTACTAAACCTTCATAGTTTATTGTTGTTTGTGGTGAGGGATTTCAGAAGTATTATATCGTACATAATGATTCTATTATGCATAATTACTAGAATGACGAGGTGGAGTTTGAAACTTTCTTTTGTGGAGACAAGGTTTAGTTAAATGACTCTTCATTTGCCGTTTACTGGTTCTTTGGGCCACTTGCTTTTGGTTGGAATTTTTGGTCCTGGAAGTTTCAAAATTGGCCCTTTTTGCATTTCTACGATCTCACGAATTTGAACCCTCACCAGTTTGAATTACTGTTGGAATGGAGGAATTGCTGCTAGAAAGGAAGAATTGTTGCTGGGTGCCTGACTCGAACCCCACGCCTTTTGGCAGCCTTAAAAATATTTTGCAAGTAGGGAGTAGAGTTTCAAACTCACACTAAAGAGCATGCTATAATATTTTTGCTATTAGACAAATTTAAAATCTGATTATGTGGACATGGAGGGTCAAAATTGTTGCCGACCAAATGCTTTTACGAGGACCCAATTTCGATTGATCTTGATTAACTTTGACCGGTTATACTTTTAATTTGCCACAATTTTGTTGGCTTGGTCTCGTGAATCCTTATCAAATTTGATAAGGCTAAAGTTGGGCTTCTTAGTGGACCCGAGTGAAAGTTTGCTTTGGTCTTGAACTCGGCAGAAATTTGCACTTGGAAATTGGGCGTTCCTTTGTTCTTGAACCCGGCAGCAAGCAAGTCAACCATTTGATCAATCATATTAAGGTTAATTTGACATTCAAAATATTAATAATGAGCGTACAAATCAATCCAGATTTGTGTATATATATATATTGACAAAATACATCTCTTACATGTTTCTCTATACATACTTTAGCAACCTTTTCAGTGAATACATACTGATGCAAGCTTTTTGCTGTTTTGTTACAGCTTGGTTCTATTTTCTAGTTTAAATTACTAAATGTCAACACATTTATTTCTTATCCATATTCTATGTACTAATTCAATAAGACTAATTAAAATTGATATTAATCAAACAAAAAACAACAACATACATTAATTATTCAGTACTAACATTACACCAGTTACAATGTCACAATATCACCGTAACGATGACATGGTAAATAATGCCTAATACATGACAATAACTGGTACAGGAATACCAAATACAAAATGACAATATCACCACAATGGAAATGATGAGCAACACCAAACAAATGACATACTAACTGGAACACTAACAAATAAGACAATACATGGCAACAAAATTACTTCAACAAAAGGCATGCATTTCTAGTTGGTTCTCTCATACATTCAGTGTAACTAATTCATCGATTTTGAGGGAGTGTTTGAACATGATGCATGAGCACTAGGTGGATCGACATTTGATGATGAAGGATTAACGAATCTCAATAATTCACGATCATCAGCTTCAGTCCATAAGTTTCCATACGAGTTACTTGGACTAACCGGAAGGGGTGCATTAGTTACACCGGGAGTAAATTGAACTAAATCTTGACTAACATCATTGTGGCCATAAATCTTGCCCAAGTCATTCTAGAAAGAGGACATCAAAGGGCTATTTTCCACTACTGCATTCATACTTTGCCTTGTATTCTTATTACTCTGCCGATGCTCTCTTCCATAGCTATGACTGTAATCTCTGGCTTACTATAGAATTCAAGAGATTTTGGTTCCCCAAATATCTCGCACAGCTCAGCCTAAAACTCCTCTCCGTTTCTCATATAGGCCTCGAGAATTGGGTATTTTCTGGAGAAGAGTGTACTTAAATTAGAAACATCAATATTAGTCAATAATAACGAAAAATTATAGGCCACTAATGCTATTTTCAGAACTGAAAAGTTGTGTAGTTATCACAATAGTTACTATGGTGACATAGTCCCCAATATAGTCATAAGCTATTACAACATGATTATCGTCATCATAGGTGATAGGAGTGAGCAAAATAAGAAAACCAAACACTTTATGTCTATGCTATAGCTTTTTGAACAGGATGCCTGCTTCTTTATATATGAATCTAGTACCAAACTTATTGTTGACGTACTCAATGCTTGAACAGATTGCAACAATATCAGAGCGGGTGATAGTTCTGCCATCTTCTTGGGCAAAATCGACAAGTATCGTGATGAACTCTGTCATATTCATAAACACATGGTGTTGTGAACAAGATACCATGTTAGCTGCGTAGATTTCTTGGAGCCATTAGCAAGGTGGGGAATATGAAGAATGTTAAATAAATAAATGAAAGTACAAAGCATAAATGTTGGGAAGTAGAAGAAGTTTTATAAAGAGGCAGTAGTATATATAGGATGAGCCCGTTAATGAATTAATCCCCCAAAATTTGTGAGTACCAATAATTTAATTAAAATGTTAATTTCCAAGAGCATATTAGAATGCATGGTCACACTATACAGTAAAATTTAAGGGCCAATTGCATAGCTATTATACTGATAAGAAAGATGGATGCTTGCTTTTTTAAACTTGTCATGGCATGCAAGGATTTGTCAATCGGTGCCATCAAGTGATAGAAAATTTCTTTGAGCCAGAATTTCCATTGTTGATTGAAAGCCTATGCTATACAAGTCCATTTTCTTCAATGCATAAATTGTGCATGGTGAAGAATTTTGTATGCACTATTCAACATGGTTTCTGAAGCTTTGTTCAACAAATACATATATATATAATGCATGCTAAACGTACGGCCCTTGAAATTTTTCCATGTGGCCAAAAATTTTCAAGATTTTATTCCTCATGCTTGAATTCACTCCACACATCTTTGGTTTATCCTTTGCTATTACAGACAATTTCCTTGTTGTTGCAAGGAAATTGGTTGACCAAATTTGTTAGCATTGAAAACAATTTTTATAGTTTGTTCATCGTGCTCTAAAAATGCAAGCTTATACATATATCTATATATATGATTGTGATGATGTGTTTATATTTGTTTTATTAATTTTACAAAATCATTTGAAAATATTTACACGAGTGTCCAATTAATTTTGATTTGACCAAGATTTACTTCCAAGTTAAATTCCATCACATATGGGACAAATGATTTCAACCATATAAATAATTATTTTGCTACATGAAAAAAGATTAACCTCCATTCATTGGATGCAGATAACAAGTTACATTGAAGGGGAATATAAATATTACAAGTCATATATATACTAAATCAAAATAATATTATGACAATACATTACGGGTCTTCAAAATAATATTATTTAAGATATACTAGTCACTTAAGCCTTCCAACTATCATTCCTGTCATGATACCCATAATTGTTGCAAAAGAAGAATTCCACAAAGGGTACATATAACGAATATTAATGAAGTATTGCAACCAATACTAGAAACAAGTAATGGTTCGAGAGCATAATCATGAACTTTATGTGCTGACGAACCAATATTTGAACTTTCACAAGGGTAAGTTGAATGGAGATCAACACATTCTCGCAACGGATTACTGCACACACCTATTGACTTATGTGATTTAAAGGAAGCGTCTGACCAACTAGAGCATCCTTCATGGGTACTAAATTCAACATTAGGAAGGTGCCAAAGCACTCCATGGTACCTATCCCACCATATAAAGCAACCATCATGATCTAGTCCTTTTGGGCTTCTGTAAAACCATTGATCGGGGTTTTTATTAGTTCGGGACTGTCGAAGGACCATTAGGCCACCACCACAACTACATAATGGATGCAATTTTTCAATCATATTCTCCTACATGTAAATAATTAAAAATTTCTTTGTGAAAAATACATTAATATCAACAAATTAAGTAAATACATCAAAGATCAAGCATACACACCGATGAGATCGTTAAAAATAGATTTCAAACACATATTTAAAGGTACAAAACTATATAACATATTGAAAGGAAATAATTGATCAAAATTTAATGCACACCTAAAAAGAGAAGAATGGTCCAAATACTAGATTATTCATACCTTAATTAGCAATATCCCAACTAACAATTTGTCTCCAGACCTTAATTACAACGCTCATAACAGAAGAAAGAAAAATGTACTTTCTTATCCCTGCTAACTCTTCTGAAAATGAAGGTAATGAAATGCGAGCAAAAATTCCACTTCAATTTCATTTAAATAGCCGACAAATGCCGGAAAGATAAAATGAAATGCACAAATGAGAGCAATAATGGAAACTAAGAAAGTAGTCTGTCTCAATCCCCCAAATCAAACAGGAATGTTAGGTTACGGAATTTATGAGATGAACTATAATCTATACTATCAAACGCGACCTACAGGTATTAACTGTTGCCACATGCAAATTAGCAGCTTTATTTTGTAACTTATTTTTGGTGTAATTGTCACCACTATCCTTTTCTTATTTGTGTGTGTGTGCGCGCGCGCACAACAAATTCAAAGTCAGAAGCAAATAAAAAAGATTCGCCAACTTTCAATCCTCTATGACTTTAAAAAAAAGTTCTAACCAAACTAAGTTAAAAGATGAGAATAGTGGCGTAGTAGAATAAAATCAGAAAAACTCTTCTGTAGAAATGGGTCTCCATCTTGAGTCTTGAATTAATTATCAAAGGAAAAAAAAAATCTTGAGACTTTAATCCATTTAATCTTGAGCAAAAATGCAAAGTTGAATTGCCTAATTCTCAATGAGATGGAAAGTCAGAGACCAATAAAAGTTAATTAAGAGTTACTTGTTCACAAAAAATGGCTTCTAGTATCTACCACTTCCAAAATATTGCTCATTTAATATGGTAAAAATACAAGACAAGATACAGAATTATAAGTGAACTTCTAGAGCCACAAAAAAGGATAAAAAAAAATTATGAAATGGTTTCTCCAACAAATTGTATTCAGCCTTAGCATTTTTCTTCTGTAAAGTGATTTCTTCAATATTATAATGTCCTATAAAAGAAACAATCAATGAATCAATATTTATATCATTTTTTAACTTAAAATTGTATAGAAGTTATATTTCAAACCATGTAAGACACATCTATGAGAAATTAGGAACACAAAATGAAAATGTACTTGTCGCATTCCCATCAACATGGGACAGATGTGGTTGGTTTGCAAATGGTGTCCCTTGAAAAGGATGGCCAATTGAGTATTGGGATAGTTGCATATGCCCTGCCTCCTTTGAATTCAAGCCATTTGTGGCTTCTCGTGAGGGTAATTTATCGCTAGTCATTTATGAGCTTCTCTTTTTCGTTTTGAACCTTTAGCATTCACCCCTATAATATCATTTATAAGAAAATAAAAACAAGAAAAAGAATTAACAATTCCTCTTGAACTTTAAACATAATAAAGAATTATTCTAAAACTTACTTAAAGTTTCAACTTTTTCCTTTTTTCTTCCCATTTTTGCTCTTGTCATCCTAATGGCATTGAGTAGAAGCATTTTTAATTCCTCTTGACCTGACAAAAAGAGGATTACGTATAATCTCTTCAATTTCTTGGCTATTATCCCAATCAACAAATGAACAATTAAAAGTAGTTTGATCACTTAAACTCAAATTTGCAAGCCAAGCACTTGATTTTTCAGTAGCACTATCCAAAGATTTTGTCAATATGTTTCTTGTCACTTCATGAGCTTTGCATTGCATAACAAGATCATAAGCCATCCTCATCTTTTGGTTCAAAAATACCATCTCAGACACATTACCACTTCTACTTCTCTTTTCAATGTTATTTCCATATTCACCTTCATGAGATACTCTATATCTCACATTTTTTGTCCATATTTTTCTTATATACCTTTCAAGTATAAAACACACATTCATATAATTAAAAGCTTTTAAAACATGCCTGCACAATAAGCCCATTGAGGTAAATTTGTGACGACTGCATTTAAATTCATCTTTCTACTCATCAAAGTGTACTATTCTAACTCTTGAGTTCTGACAATAAGACTTCATTTTGAACTCACTTAGAAAATGACCAATGTGTGATGGATGTTCTGTGAACTCAATGTAAAACAAGTTAAATATATTGAGTGTATAAACATAAGTACCATGGTCCAATAATGGGTTATGTTTCAAAACTGTTGCAGGCTTCCAATGGTGAGAACAAGTGTCTTTGACCTTTTTATTTGCATGCCAAGTGCTTTGGATTTTTTCATAATTAAGGACAAAATTATAAAAGAAATTGTCCAATCACTTGCTTTCTTGAACACTGAGCTTGTCCTCTCACTTCTAGATGTAACAAAATGCCCAGCACTAAACTTGTTACTGCTAAAAATAGTAGCCCTCTGTGTCGCAAGTTATACATAATTGTCAACCATTTATGACTGTTAAAATCATAATCATCAATCATATTTTTCCATGTTACCTCAAACTTTTCTTCAGACTCACAATATTGCATGCACTTGTTCCACAAGTTTTTAAACATTGTATCATTGTTCAAGCTGCCAAAATGTGAGGGTGCATTTTGGTTGATATGCCATTGGCACAACCATTGATGTGCCCTTGGAAATACTGTGTCAATTACATTCATCATGGCTTGACATTGATCTGTAAAAATTATTTCAAGTTGTTTACCACCCAGACTCAAGGACTGTCCTAAACAACCATTCAAAAGAACTTTCAATCTTATCCGACATGAAAGCCAAACTAAACATCACATTTTGTTTGTGGTGGTTTATGCCTACAAGAGGAGCACATAACAAATTGTACCTATTTCTTCGATAAATACTATCGATTGAAAGTACATCACCAAAGTATTGAAAATCAATCCTACATCGAGTGGTCTCTAAAGAAAAAGTTCATCACCCTATTCTCATCATCCACTTGCATATCCCAATAAAAAAAAGGTTCATTATTGGGTACATTGCATTTTTGGTCCCATAAGTTAGACTCATTTGGATTTTGGTCTCATTGTTTATGAACTTTGTACATTGCATCCCATAAGTGCATTTTTTTTTTGCAATTTAAGGACCACGACTGCTTTCCATCCAATAATTAACGGAGCGGTCACGTGCCACTCACGTGGCCATTAAATTGTTGCTTTTTTGGTCCCATAAGTTATGCCCGTTTGTATTTTTGGTCCCGACGATAGCTCCAACAATTTTTTTTGAAGTTTTAACAACTTTTCTTCATTACATTCAACATCCTAAACAATCCAAGTATCACTTGTTTTGTTTTTTCACACATTTGAGGGCCTTTTCAAGCAAAAAAATCACATCTTTTATTCATGGAAGCACAACCATGAAACCTCCTATTTGGATTTTCATTTGTCCATGAGGTTTTCAATGAAGATGGTATGCCACAAAAATAAATAGCACCTTCACTTGCAGTTATTTTTCTTTCTTCAGCAAAAATTTATTGGAGCTATCGTTGGGACCAAAAATACAAACAGGCCTAACTTATGGGACCAAAAAAGTAATAATTTAACGACCACATGAAGGTACGTGACTGATCCATTAATTATTGGACGGAAAGCCCTTTTGAGTCCTGAAATTGCAAAAAAATTGCACTTATGGGATGCAATGTACGAAAGTCATAAAGAATGGGATCAAAATTCAAATGGGTCTAACTTATGGGACCAAAAATGCAATTTACCCTTAATTATTCGACTTATTTATGAAATATTGCAATAATTCATTAGCATCTATATTCTCAATTTACGTACGCTTCTTTAAATGACTAAAATCATCATATGCATCTTTATGGATGAACCCTGAATGTTGTGGCCCTTGAGCTTCCGCTTCCATGTAAGAAACGACACTAGCCATAGATATTCCAGCATTTACCAATGCTTCTAAAGTTGACTTTTGAGTATGTGCAATATTGCGTGAACAATATTTTTAATGCTAGTGGATGCATGCACATATTCATAATATATAATAACTGGTCAATATTTGTGCTATTATCTTTGTTCCAAAATGGGAATAATTCACTTTCAATGATAAAATGTCCCTTTCAACAGTTGGCTAAAGCTGTAACATTAGCAAAAATGAGTCTGGGATGCTGATTAAAAGGCAGCATCTCTTCTTGGTATTTTGAAAGATGTAATATCCCTAGAATTTCTTAATTATAATATTTTGAATTTTTACAAATTTTATTTAATTTTAAAAAATAATTTGTGGGCTTAAATGCAAATTTAGATGATCTAATTTTACCATTATTTTATCTAAGAGGGGTCAATGTTTAATTTTTATTAGATTTGGACCCAATGTGTGGCAACAAATAGTCCAATGACTGCATTAAATTTGGGCATAATTTTGTAGGACTTGATTTCAAGCAATCAGAAAACTTGGGGGTTAATCTACAAATATGGAAAAGCTATCCATATATATTGACATTTTGCAATTCCCCCCCCCCCAACATTTTCACCATCTTTACCACCGGTCACCATTTCATCTCTCTTTCCAGCTAATACTTCGACCACTGTGAACCTCCTTGAACCAACCACATATCCACCATCACCTCTTTACCCTGAACCCGCAACCATCCCTTCCAACCTCCATTTTTGGTGGAGTCAATGGGAAAAAATAAGAACCAAATGAAATTGGTAGAGCTTGAAATGGGTCTTCCTTCCGACGACTTTTCACTGTGAATTTGGGTACCATTTTGACGGGCTTAGCTCAAGGATTACTCCAGTATCTTCAGATTTCTGAACGGACCAAAACCGCATGACAGTGTTGGTGGCGGGATTTCAATTTTCCAGCAAATTAAAGACCTTCCCGACATTGGAATGAGAAATTGACTTGGGCATTAGAATTCTGGAGCTAAAGAGAAACTATTGGTGATGGTCTTGAAATTTTTCGATGCCGGTGGTGGCATGACGGTGGTGAAAGGGCAGTTTGTTCATCTCATCGAGACGGTTACATACATGCAGGCTGATAGTCAATTCTCATTGTCGATAATTCAAAATTTGGGTAAATGTCCGAAATTAGGTTTAAGCTTGTTATATGTATTTGTGTACATGTATTCTTCATTTAAACCTTGTATTTTGAAAGATAATGAAGGAAATGATAGATCAGAACAACTATGCATAAGAATGGAACGCTTATGCACGATAATTAAGCTTATTGAATCCGGAATGGTATTATTTCATGTGAGCTATAGGTTAGATGGATTATTAAGTACAGAAAACCCTAATTTCATGTTACTGCGACTTAAGGGACAAAATTTGGGATTTTACCAAAAATTGGACTGTTATTATCGACCTAGTATTCTGTTATAAGGTTAAATTAGTAAGTTAACGACTTAATTGCATTATTTTGCCAGTATAGGTTGAACTCCGTAAATATTTCACACAACCGGTACATATAGCATGTCCTACGACAACAATCCTGAAGCAAAACCCTAACCATTTGTTAGTCGAGGACTATTGAATTGGACTATTATTAATATGAATATGATTGATAGAGTTATTCTTTTGAATATGTGACGAGGATTTGGGCCCTAGAGATCAGTAGGTTCTGACTTATTGCCAAGGTTGATAAGGTGAAGATCCACCAATTTGGCAACTTTGTGATTATCAATTTCTTGATAAACCCCTATGAGGGTTGATATTAATTTGATTATCGTATTCTGTCAATGATTGTTACCTCTGTGAGGGATCTATCGATTGGTTCTTGATTGTTTGAGCTTATTCTATAGTTACCATTGAACCCATTAGGTTCTGCTGATTTGATATCTATCATGAATTTTGTTATTAATTTTCGATCCTGTGAGGTTATCTTAATTTGAAATTGATTGATATGTGATCCGTTTTATTGAAAATGACTGTCTAGATCAGCTTTTGTGAAGCTTTGTGAAAATTAATTTTTTTTTCTTCTGAAAACTAAACTGTATGGCCGAGTGGCCTGTGTTTTCTTTAAAACTATTCTGATCACGCACTGATTTACCATTCTGGTGTCATGAACTTTTACAGTATCACTATGTTGTTCCTGTTGAATTAGTTTTGTTATTTGTCAAATATTGTATTGATTTCCTTGATTGATCAGTGTATCATAGATTTGCCGTGTCAGCATAATTGTTCAGTTATTCTGCCTTGTTGGCAAATTGATCATTGGAAAGTTTGATTTAAAATAATACAGGAGAATGTTAGGCTGTGAGCTTTGCCAAGCTGTCATGTTTGTGCTATTGTTATTGCCAAGCCGTCATGCTTGTGCCATTGTTGTTGCCAAACAATCATGCTTGTGCTATTGTTATTGCCAAGCTGATGCTCGTGCCACTGTGATTACTGAACTGTTATTGTTGAATGATTGTATTGTTATGGAGGCATAAGGGTATTCTGATATGCATACTTGCTTTTAATTGATATGCATAGTCTATTGGGCTTGCACTTTTAATTGTATTTAGCTCGTGGAGCAATAAGGCTGGAGTAAGTTCCCAGTCTGGATCGGGTTGATGCCAAGCCAACTGAGCTGTCTGTATTTCCTCTTAACTGTGATCGGTTGAGATGCTCTATACCTCCTAAACACATCGATTGAGATGATCCCGAGCCTTTTGAGCTGATAGTTACATCATCTCGACCTAGCGAATACTATTTGCTTGAAAATGTGTTTTTCTTTATACTAGCTTGTTATTGAGCTTCTGTAGTTATATGTTATTAAGCTTTATTGTTATTATTGATTCTGATAGCCGTCTATTACTGTGCTTTATTCCTTATTGAGTCTCTATGACTCACCCTCGCGCCATTATTTCCTTACCGACAGGTTGATATAGAAGGCTCGAGCTGATGACATGTGTTATCTGGATATAATAGAGTTTGGTGAATGTATGTTCGCATGTGAATTCACTTTGAATATATATGGGTATTAAAAATGTTGTGATATGTTAGGACGAATATGAGACTTTTAGCATGAATGAATGATATTGTTTATGTTGATATTTGTTTTGAATGATGATGGGTTATTAGTATGACTTCCGCACTCTAATATTATTGTATTAAGTTTGAAGCATGCTATGAACTGTGAGTATCGAGGTTTATTGGAGATGTTTGACAAAAACATTATGGGCCTATCGGATATGTTATTTGCATGTTATAGAATTGAATTGAGTGGCATTCTGTCATTTGGGCTATATCCTGAGTGGGGGTGCTACAAAAGATATGGAGGACTTATGACATTTTCTTCTCTCTCTTTTTCTCTTTCAATATTTTCTTTCATCTCTTATCTACTAATAGCTAGAAACTAAAATCTTAATATATTAAGTGATTTTTGATCCAATGACATAAATTTCATACATAAATTAAGTGTGAAGTATGGAATTTGAACTTAATGGACACTTGGCATAAATTTAGAAACTCGACTCAAGTTTGATTTTATTAGTTAAAAATAATAATAAATTGTGCTTAATATATCAAATTATTTCGAGTTCAACTCGTGTTCAATTCAATTAAAGACCAACACATTTAATAATCAAATTAAACTCAAACCAAATTTTGAAAGTGATAAAAAAATAAAATTAAAATTGAGCAACGATAGTTGAATTCTATTCAATTCAATTATATTGACCAAAAGTATTCAACTACTATCTACATGGTTGATATGATTACCCCATGAATTCAAAAAAAAAAAAAAAAACTCAAAATTCAAGATTTAAATTGTGACATGATACATTTTGTTTCTCAATTCTAATAAATATTTATTTTTATAATTTATCATATAAATATATTTGTCGAATGTATTTATTTCATAATTAATTATTTTTATAAAAAATATTTATTATACACAAACGAATACATATACATATATACATAAAGTGAAATATATACGAAATGAATCATATCTATTAAAATATAAAATGGGAAACTGTAATACACTTGCATACAAAAGATAATAACTTATAATTATTGCCCAAAAACTAATGAAATCCATGCCTATATTATGTGTTAAAGTCGATCATAATGTAAAGAATAAAGTAAAACGTCGAACTAAATTAAATAGAGTCTTTATTCAGAAGTAACGATCGATTTATTGCAGACGCAATTAAAAGTATCTTATGTACGTGATTTCTTAGAGAAGTCAAAAAATGAGAAATAAAAGGATTACCCAAACTAGCTATCCAAAATTTACTGTATATATGTGTGTGTATATGTACACAAAGTAATTAGGATTAATGATGATATCTAAGAATAGCACTATTCAAGTTTGTTTCAATTTTCTAATTATTTGAAAATTGAAAAGTGTCAATTTTTACTCATTTTAATGAGAAATATCATTTATTTTTATTTTTAATTATTTAAATCTATCATATTATCTTATTATTACAATAATCAAATTTAAATTCGATTTAATTAACATGTTGTACCAACTATCATTTTAAAATAACTAAATACATATATTTAAAAAATATGTCTTTTTAGCCATTAAACAATATAAACTACATAGACTTTCATCTATGCACGCACACATATCCTAATCATTCTTATGAAACAAACTTAAATATAATTTCATTTTCATTTTCGAGACTATTACTAATTCTTCAGCTTCAAGATGCTGAAATCGATCAAAAATGAAAATGAAAATAAAAATAAAACCCAGATTAAGGAAATTCTTCAAGCTCTAATTAAATCTTGCCAATTATTAGATTAAATATTCCCTTGACAGCTAACTCAAAAGATTTCAAAAAATTCCACTTCAGTTTCATTTAAATAGCAGGCAAATGCTAGAAAGATAAAATGATATGCACAAATGAGGGCAATATTAATGGAAACTAAGAAAGTAGTCTGTCTCAATCCCTCAAATCAAACAGGAATGTCAAGTTACGGAATTTATGAAATGAACTACAATTTTTACTATCAAACGGATATATTAATCCATTCAAATAAATTTTAATCTCATTGGGCCATGTTTATGTGCGATTGACAGACATCGGTATCAAACACGGCCTAAAGGTATTAACTGTTGCCACCTAAAAATTAGCAGCTTTATTTTGTAACTTATTTTTGGTGTAATTTTCGCCACTAGCCTTTTCTTATTTTTGTGTGTGTGTGTGTGTGTGTTCTCGCAAAACAAATTCAAAGTCAAACGCAAATGAAAAAGATTTGCCAACTTTCAATCCTCTATGACTTTAAAAAAAAATTCTAACCAAACTAAGTTAAAAGATGAGGATGGTGGCACAGTAGAATAAAACCAGAAAAACTCTTCTATAGAAATGGGTCTCCATCTTGAGTCTTGAATTAATTATCAAAAGGAAAAAAAAAAAAAAAGACTTCAATCCATTTAATCTTGAGCAAAAACGCAAAGTTGAATTGCCTAATTCTCAGTCAGATGGAAAGTCAGATACCAATAAAAGTTAATTAAGAGTTACGTGTTCACAAAAAATGACTTCTAGTATCTACCACTTCCAAATTATTGCTCATTTAATATGGTCAAAGAACAAGACAAGATACATAATTATAAGTGAACTTCTTGAGCCACAAAAAAGGATAAAAAAAATTATGAAATGGTTTCTCCAACAAATTGCCTTCAGCCTTAGCATTTTTCTTCCATAAAGTGATTTCTTCAATATCATAATGTCCTATAAAAGAAACAATCAATGAATCAATATTTATATCATTTTTAACATAAACAAAATTATATAGAAGTTATATTTCAAACCATGTAAGACACACCTATGAGAAATTAGGACCAAAAAATGAAGGTGTACTTGTTGCATTCCTATCAACATGGGACAAATGTGGTTGGTTTGCAAATGGTGTCCCTAGAAAAGGATGGCCAATCGAGTATTGGGATAGTTGCATATGCCCCGCCTCCTGTGAATTCGAGCCATTTGTGGCTTCTCGTGAAGGCAATTCATCCCTAGTCATTTGTGAGCTTCTGTCTTTTTGTTTTGAACCTTTAGCATTCATCCCTATAATATCATTAATAAACAAATAAAAACAAGAAAAAGAATTAACAATTCCTCTTGAACTTTAAACTTAATAAAGAATTATTCTAAAACTTACTTGAAGTTTCAACTTTTTCCTTTTTTCTTCCATATTTTGCTCTTCTCATCCCAATGGCATTGAATAGAAGCATTTGTAATTCCTCTTGACTTGACAGAAAGAGGATTACATATAATCTCTTCAATTGCTTGATTTCTTCAATATTATAATGTGCTATAAAAGAAACAATCAATGCATCAATATTTATATCATTTTTAACTTAAACAAAATTATATAGAAGTCATATTTCAAACCATGTAAGACACACCTATGAGAAATTAGGACCAAAAAATGAAGATGTACTTGTCGCATTCCCATCAACATGGGACAAATGTGGTTGGTTTGCAAATGGTGTCCCTCGAAAAGGATGGCCAATCGAGTATTGGGATAGTTGCATACGCCCCGCCTCCTGTGAATTCGAGCCATTTGTGGCTTTTCGTGAAGGCAATTCACCCCTAGTCATTTGTGAACTTTTCTCTTTTCGTTTCAAACATTTAGCATTCATCGCTATAATATCATTTATAAGCAAATCAAAACAAGAAAAAGAATTAACAATTCCTCCTGAACTTTAAACATAATAAAGAATTATTCTAAAACTTACTTGAAGTTTCCACTTTTTCCTTTTTTCTTCCCCTTTTTGCTCTTGTCATCCCAATGGCATTGATAGAAGCATTTGTAATTCCTCTTGACTTGACATAAAGAGGATTACATATAATCTCTTCAATTGCTTGGCTATTATCCCAATCAACAAATGAACTATTAAAAGTAGATTGATCACTTAAACTCAAATTTGCAAGCCAAGCACTTGATTTTTCAGCAGCACTATCAAAAGATTCTATCAATATGATTCTTGTCACTTCATGAGCTTTGCATTGCATGACAAGATCATAAGCCACCCTCATCTTTTGATTTACAAACACCATCTAGACACATTACCACTTCTACTTCCCTTTTCAATGTTATTTCCATATTCACCTTCATGAGATACTCTGCATCTCACATTGTTTGTCCATCTTTTTCTTATGCAACTTTCGAGTATAGAACACACATTCATATAATTAAAAGCTTTTAAAAAATGCCTGCACACTAAACCTGTGGACTTAAATTTGCGACGACTGCATTTAAATTCATTTTTCTACTCATCAAAGAATACTATTCTAACTCTTGAGTTTTGATGATAAGACTTCATTTTTGAGCTCACTTAGAAAATGACCAATGTGTGATGGATGTTTTGTGAACTCAATGTTTAAAGATTCAAGCAATTCTACTTGAAACAAGTTAAATATATTGAGTATATAAACATAATTACCATGATCCGAACAGTTCGATCGGTTAAACGAAAATTTTAGTTTTTTGAAATACAGAATTGAAACCGAACCAAACAGTGTTTTGTTCGGTTAGGTTTTTAACTGAATCGTTTTTTGTTTTTTTTATTTTTTTTTTTGTTTTTCGGTCGAACTGGAAAAAAAATTATTTTTTTACCAATAAAGTGTTATAAAAGTTTGTTTGACAAAAGTAAGTTAGTTTAATTAAAAATTTGAATTTGGTAACTTATTCTTTTTGTACCAAAAAAATTATTTGATAAAAGTATGTTGGTAAAAATATTTGTTTTTAGGTGAAAAAATTGATTTAGATTACTTTTTTTCTATATTGAAAATATTTGTTTTGATAAAATTATAATTTATCTATTCTAAACAAATACATTTAAAATGTTATCAATTTAAGAAGATAAATAAATATTTTAATTATTTTATGTTATAAAAATTTTAGTATACACGTTGAGTATGCTAAAATTGCTAGCTTATAATCGCTGAGGCAGATGCACACGATTTTTGTATATTCAACCTTGACTGCTAAGATTGAATAGCGAATTAAATCTTAAACTCAATCTACTAAAGTTAAATAGCTAATTGATCCAATGACATCATAATATAGATTACAGAATGCACGCGATTTTTGTATATTCAAACCTTAACTGCGAAAATCGAATAGCCAATTAAATCTTAAACTCAATTTACTAAAGTTAAATAGCTAGTTGATCTAATGACATCACAATATAGATTGCGGAATTGTAAATTTTATAAAAAATACAATTATAACCTTATTAAATCATCATTTCTAAAAGATAATTATGAAATATTGATAAAATTTGTTTCCAAACTATTTTTTTTATCTTGAATTCTCAATTTATCCTTCAAACTATATTGTCAAATTTTGTTGTTGAAATAATTAAAAGGACAAATTATGTAAATGAACAAAAATAACTTCTATTTTAGATACAAAACGGTATTTGTTTTTATAATAATATAGATAAAATTTTTATTGGTCAGCAAATATAATATACTACTAGTACTACCACAGGAATAGTCAAATAGGATTCAATCCCTTATCCCTTTGTTTGCAATTTAAGTTGAAATTTCAATTTTGCTCATCAACAAACCCTATAATATATATAAGTTTAATTAATTAATTAATTTTCTTTTAATATAACATTTTTTGCTGTTTAAATCATAATCATCTATTTTTTTATATGTAATGTGAATTAGTTCATATAATAAAAAAATTATGCAATTGTACCATTTGAATTTAGAAAAAAAAATATCATTTTTTTTCTCTTTATATTATAATATTCATGTTTTTATATGTCATATATTAATATCTATATTATTTATAAGACATAGGGTTTTTAATAAGTATTTTGATATATTATTTACTTCTTTTTTTCTCAATTATTTCACTTTTTCAAAAAAAAAATTATTTATCCCAAAAATTTAAAAATACATTAACATTATTTAAAAATTTATATTTATTTATCTTAGACTTAAAAAATTTAATAAAAAATGTGAAATAAAACTTAAACTAGTAGTGATTGAATAATAAAATTTTGTATATAAAAAAAAAAAAAAAGTTTCAATTTTTTCGATTCGATTAACCGAACTGAACTGGTTTTTTTAGGTTTTTCGATTCGGTTTTGGTTAACTGAATAAAAAAAATAGAAAAAACCGAAAGGTTCGGTTCGATTTTTTCGATTTTCGATCGGTTTGGTCGGTTTTGATTTATTTTTTTAACACCCCTATGTGGGGGGTTCGATGCTAGCCAAGCGGGTTATGCTCAATCGGTTGTAGAATTAAACACGTGTCTTTCCCAACTGGCTGAAGAATTCCACATATGTCTTTGACTTTTTCAATATTTGTTTTTTATTCTTTTAGTAATAAATCACACCAAGTCACAATATTTCTTAACTGGGTTCACACTAAGGTCATGTTTGATTCAAGAGATTATGGTGAGTAGCCATTTCAATCCATGCTAATCACCTATTTGATAAGTGAGATTATGACTACGGGCCGAGCCAAGATTGGCTCCAACCCCACGTTGTGCATGCAATTTTGCTCAATTACAATCCCATGGTTTTTGGTGAGATTACATTCTGGGCCATGCAACTAAAAATCGTGTTTATGCATTTGTCCATCATTTTGTCATGGGCAATTACTGTCATGACCTTTTTGCATTCTGCACTATTCAAAAAAAAAATTTCAATTGACGTTTTTGGAAGAGTGGGTAGACATTTTCTTCAACTAACATTTTTGGACAAACCCATTTCTTTCCTTTTTAATCTAATTTTTCCTTCACAAAAGCCCTAACCCACATCTGGTTGAACCCGCTGGAATTGCTCAATTGCTTTGTCTTTGCAAATCTGGGTGGACCAGAACAGGTAAACTTCAATTTTTCCTTCACAAAAATAGTGTATTTATATTATTTACCTAATTTTCGTGTGATTTGAGTGTAGAACTTGAATGCTTTTGGACAAAATCAAAAGTTCCCTCTCGTTGTCACTGTGGTGTGAAGAGGCGTATTTTTCTGGTGTCAATTCGATGATGCTTGTCGAGACCCTATTTTCGAAAAAAATGTGTACAAGATTAGGGTAAGTTTGAATAAATATGTTTTTTTTTTTTTTAAATTTTGCTCATCCTGCAATTCAGCCTATTTTTGATTCCTTATTCAACAGTAGCATATGTACTACAAGGGCATGCTTGTTAGTTTATTCTATTGTAATCGGAATTGTTTATGTGTTTATGTTGACTTACCTTTTAATTAAGCATTCTTCCAGTTTTAACTCGTGTTTTTTTGTCCACTTGGTTGAAGATAACAATATGTTACGCCTAACAGATTTTTGTGGCTGTATGTTATGAAATATTTTAGTAACAGACTTCAAAAGACAACAATTATTAAAACATCACATACATTGTGCTTTTGGGAGCAAAAAGGAATAATGATAGAAGGACAAGACTTTGCTGGTACTTTATTGTTTATGAAATAGCAGCATGATTTAACCAATTAGATACAAGTAACCTGCGGCTGTCTTTGTCCAAAAATAAATTTATAGCATACAAAACATTGAAATAAGGCACTTTCATTCCTAGAAAGTGAACTTGTAGTTTTGTACTTGTAGTTTTTATCTGGTGTGCTTTAAGAACAAGAAGAGGAGTAAAAAATGTATCTTATTTTTCATTTATTTTTCTTGTATTCATTCGAGAGAACCTTACCATAATTTCTATGTGGTTTATAAAAAAGATTTCATGCAAACAATTGTAACCTTAGGAAGTTTTTTATTTTAAAAGCTAACTATTCAAGATTACGCACATACATGAAAAGAGACATTTTGGCACAGCTGAGCCATCCAAAGTACAAGTGTGAGCATGAGAAGTGCAATATGAGCCTAAAATAAATGTATAAGTCCTTTAATTTGGAGGCCTTATTAGTTAAACTAACCATTGATAAATAATTAATTTAAATTTGTACTATTACTTTTATTGTTTTTATTAATCTCTTGAGTCCCAATTGTACTGGATTGTAGGTACAATATGACAATAAATTTCATGCATAAGTTGTATTAATATATATAGTTTAATAACATATTAATGCTTGCTGATGAATGAGGTTACTCGAATATTTTTTAGGAGTAGCTATGACATAAACACATGGATCAGAGTCATAGAGTTCGTGTGTTGCTATGGTTGCATTTGTTTGTGTTATCAACCATAATGTGCATGTTTATTCTTTATCATGCATATTGTATACGTGCTATGAGGCGAGTTCCTAGAATATTAAGACGCCCAATGAGGTGGAGTGTCATTACAAAAATTCCCGACCAATTAAAACACTTGTGAGAAATTGTCAAGGAAAATGATCAAGCTTGTATCTAGAATCTAAGGATGGATAGAAATTTATTTTGGCGCCTGTGCTATTCATTAGAGAACACAGGTGGTTTGCGTAAGCACAAGAAAAATATGATTGTAAAGGATAGTTTCAAAAGATCAGGCCACACTGTGAGCAAGTACTTCAAACAAACCCTTAAAGCAGTTTTGAAACTTAGCCGCTATTGCTAGGAGCTGCATTCAATCAGTGATGACTGCACTAATGACATTTGGACTTGTTTTAAGGTACTTGTAACTTTACTTAAGTTTCTTTATATTAAATTAATGTGATATGAGATATGAATTTGGTGAATTACTAGGCCACTTTTCCTGTGATTCTACTCATATGAAATTGTATTTTGATATGATAGGGCTGGCTTGGAGTACAAGATGGTGCTTATATTGACGTGCACATAATAGCTAAAGATCAAGTATGGTACCTGTCGAGGAACAGAGATATTGTTGTCAATACTCTGGGTGTGTGTAATAGTGACATGAACTTCATATATGTTCTTTCTAGTTGGGACGGTTCGGCTTCGGAAAGTAGAGTATGGCGAGATGCTATAAACAAACCACACGGACTTAAAGTTTCCATCGGTACGAAAATTGACATTAGAAGTCCTTATAATTTTTCTCCTACATTGTGCTTGTATTGTATTAATAAATTTTAATTTTATTTTTTTTACATTTAAGGGAACTACTACCTCTGCGACTGTGATTATATGAACTGCAAAGAATTTTTAACTCCATATTGTGGTATGAGGTGCCACCTCAATGATTGGAATGATAGATCTCTAGCACCACAGAATGCACGTGAGTATTTCAACATGAAGCATTATAAGACACAAAATGTCATCGAAAGGGCATTTGGGCTATTAAAAGGTCGATGGGATGTATTAAGGATCACTACCTACTACCTAATCAAGGTGCAAAATATAATAATTCTGGTTTGTGCATTGATGCACAACGTTATCTGAATACAAATGGAAATTGACCCATTGGACAATGATGAAATTGTTCCTGGTCTTGAACACCTTGATGAGATGGACATAGAGACAATCGAGACCATTGAGAGCTCGTCCCAACGGAACAATTGGCAGGATAACTTGGCTACTCAGATGTTCAATGAATGGTGATCGAGGCAACATTGATCTTATTAGAAATATCTTCAAAATTATAGAAAGAAATATGATAATATCTACATAAATTTTAAGTTGTAGCATGAGTGTTTGGGAGAATGCTAGTATACCTTTCAGCTTGATATTTAGTCCGATCAGAGATGGCTTACTGTATATTTGGAATTGAAATTGTTTGCTTATTGTATTGTCTTTTGTGTTTTGGATGCAATGGTTTGGAACTAAATTATTTGTTACAAGAATTATAGTTGTTGGTGCATTGAATATTTTTTTCATTTGATCTTATGTATTCTCTTGTGTACTTATATTGATACAAGTAGATGTGGTAAAATTGGTTGGGTGTTTCCTTTAACTATTACCAATATATGTACACTAGCTTACTTGTTTTTACCAGATTATGGCACAATTTGGATGCTCTACCTATCCCACAGACCTATCTACTAAAAGACCATCAGCTCCACGATGCTTTTGGACCCACTTGGAAGGGGCCACTTTAGTTGTTGCACTAAAGGACTTGCGTGCAATAGGTTGGAAATATGATGGCTCTTTCAAGGGTGGATACATTGTTAAGTTAGAATGAATGATAGGAAAAATTTTTGCAAACAGTGGCATAGTCGTTAAGCATGTAAAGTCAAAGCTGCAAGTTTGGAATAAAAAAACATATTTTATGCTTTTAAGTCTCAAAAATGCATCTTGTGGACGCGATGCTCATTTTGATTCCACTGCACACACGATAACTATTAAGGATGAGAATGTTTGGTCTGAGTACGTTAAGGTACAGTTAACTTAACCTTGCATTATGTACATTTTTCTGTTTAGTTACACATGATTTTTGACTTTAGTCATATATATATATATATATGTTTGTTATATGTGGTTTTCATAATGATTTATTTTTTATTATACATTTAAGTTTTGACAATGGTTACCTACTACCAATTTTTTGAAGGTACACCCTAATGTGATTAAAGTTAAAGGTAAACCACACCCATGGTTCGATAATTAGGTTGAGTTTGAAAATGATAGGGTAGTTGGGGAAGGAGCCATTGATGTTAGGGATCTCGTGCACGAGTTATTCAGTAGGAAGCTAGGTGAAAAGGACAACGACAATGATGTGGAAAATGATTGTGGTGCTGCATCTGCTTTTAATGTAGTCGATGGGGGTGATAATGAGTCCATGTCGGTTAGTCCACCTTCTTCGAAAGTGTCAAAAGAAAAAATAGTCTCCTTGGGCAAGCGAAAGGCTAAAGAACTTAAGGACAATGCATTTGAATCTATGATGGGTGTATGAATGGAAGACACAAAAGCTGCTCTTGGGAACATAGCTAATAAACTTGATAAGCCAGTAGCGCACAACCTAATATGGAGTCATCTATAAGGACAACTTTGTTTGATGCACTTACTAGCATCCCTGATTTGACCTTAGATAATCAAACTTCTGCTACCGATCATAAAGAAAAAAAATTAACAATTCCTCTTGAACTTTAAATATAATAAAGAATTATTCTAAAACTTACTTGAAGTTTCAACTTTTTCCTTTTTTCTTCCCCTTTTTGCTCTTGACATCCCAATGGAATTGAATAGAAGCATTTGTAATTCCTCTTGACTTGACAGAAAGAGGATTACATATAATCTCTTCAATTGCTTGATTTCTTCAATATTATAATGTCCTATAAAAGAAACAATCAATGAATCAATATTTATATCATTTTTAACTTAAACAAAATTATATAGAAGTTATATTTCAAGCCATGTAAGACACACCTATGAGAAATTAGGACCAAAAAATGAAGATGTACTTGTCGCATTCCCTTCAACATGGGACAAATGTGGTTGGTTTGCAAATGGTGTCCCACGAAAAGGATGGCCAATTGAGTATTGGGATAGTTGCATATGCACCGCCTGTTGTGAATTCGAGCCATTTGTGGCTTTTCGTGAAGGCAATTCATCCCAAGTCATTTGTGAGCTTCTCTCTTTTTGTTTCAAACCTTTAGCATTCATCCCTATAATATGATTTATAAGCAAATGAAAACAAGAAAAGAAATTAACAATTCCTCTTGAACTTTAAACATAATAAAGAATTATTTAAAACTTACTTGAAGTTTCTACTTTTTCCTTTTTTCTTCCCCTTTTTTCTCTTGTCATCCCAATGGCATTGAATAGAAGCATTTGTAATTCCTCTTGACTTGACAGAAAGAGGATTACATATAACCTCTTCAATTGCTTGGCTATTATCCCAATCAACAAATGAACTATTAAAAGTAGATTGATCACTTAAACTCAAATTTGCAAGCCAAGCACTTGATTTTTCAGTAGCACTATCAAAAGATTCTATCAATATGTTTCTTGTCACTTCATGAGCTTTGCATTGCATGACAAGTTCATAAGCCATCCTCATCTTTTGATTTACAAATACCATCTAGACACATTACCACTTCTACTTCCCTTTTCAATGTCATTTCTATATTCACCTTCATGAGAAACTCTGTATCTCACATTTTGTGTCCATCTTTTTCTTATGCACCTTTCGAGTATAGAACACACATTCATATAATTAAACGCTTTTAAAAAATGCCTGCACAATAAATCTATTGACTTAAATTTGCGACAACTGCATTTAAATTCATCTTTCTGCTTATCAAAGAATACTATTCTAACTCTTGAGTTTTGATGATAAGACTTCATTTTTGAACTCACTTAGAAAATGACCAATGTGTGAAGGATGTTTTGTGAACTCAATGTTTAAAGATTCAAGCAATTCTACTTGAAACAAGTTAAATATATTGAGTATATAAATGTAAGTACCATGGTCCAACAATGGGGTATGTTTCAAAACTGTTGCAGGCTTCGCATGGTGAGAACGAGTGTCCTCGACCTTTTCATTTGCATGCCCAGTGATTTGGATTTTTTCATAATTAAGGACAAAATTATAAAAGAAATTGTCCGATCAGCTGCTTTCTTGAACGCTGAGCTTGTCCTCTCACTTTTAGATACTACCAAAAGCCCAGCACTAAACTTGTTATTGCTAAAAACAGTAGCCCATCTGTGTCGCAAGTTATACATACTTGTCAACCATTTATGACTATTAAAATCATAATCATCAATCATATTTTTCCATGTTACCTCAAACTGTTCTTCAGACTCACAATATTACATGCACTTAATCCACAAGTTTTTAAACCTTGTATCATTGTTCAAGCTGCCAAAATGTGAGGGTGCATTTTGGTTGATATGCCATTGGCACAACCAATGATGTGCCCTTGGAAATACTGTGTCAATTGCATTCATCATGGCTTGACATTGATCTGTAAAAATTGTTTCAGGTTGTTTACCACCCATAGACTCAAGGATTGTCCTAAACAACCATTCAAAAGAACTTTCAATCTCATCCGACATGAAAGCCAAACCAAACATCACATTTTGCTTGTGGTGGTTTATGCCTACAAAAGGAGCACATATCAAATCGTACCTAATTGTTCGATAAGTAGTATCGACTGAAAGTACATCACCAAAGTATTCAAAATCAATCCTACATCGGGAAGTCTCTAAAGAAAGAGTTCATCACCCTATTCTCATCATCCACTTGCATATCCCAATAAAAAAGGGTTCATTATTCGACTTATTTACGAAATATTGCAATAATTCATTAGCATCTACATTTTCAATTTTCGTTAAATGACTAAAATGATCATTTGCATCTTTATGGATGTACCCTGAATGTTGTGGCCCTTGGACTTCCTCTTCCACGTAAGAAACAGCGCTAGACACAAATATTCCAGCATTTACCAATGCTTCTGAAGTTGATTTTTGAGTATGTGAAATATTGCGTGAATAATATTTTTAATGCTAGTGAATGCATGCTCATACTCATAATATATAATAACAGGTCAATTTTTGTGCTATTATCTTTGTTCCGAAATGGGAATATGTCCCTTTCAATGACAAAATGTCCCTTTCAACAGTTGGCTAAAGCTGTAACATTAACAAAAATGAGTCTGGGGTGTTGATTAAAAGACAACATCTCTTCTTGATATTTTGAAAGATATGGAGGACTTATGACATTTTCTTCTCTCTCTTTTTCTCTTTCAATATTTTCTTTCTTCTCTTAGCTACTAATAGCTAGAAATTGAAATCTTAATATATTAAGTGATTTTTGATCCAATGACATAAATTTCACACATAAATTAAGTGTGAAGTATGAAGTTTGAACTTAATGGACACTTGGCATACATATGTATAAATAAATTGGAAAAAAAAAAAACCTCTATTGCCTGTCTAAACAAGCTACACCTACATGCGTGTGTATAAATTAATCGAGAAGAAAAAAAAAGGGCCTCTTCTTGTTAGTCTAAACAAGCTACTTGCTTGATTTGAAATCAACTGCCAAAAAATTTATTTTAGTTCAGTTCGTTACGTTTAACGAAACAATTTGAATTTATTTAGTTTCTCAACACTTAATAAATTTCGAAACTTGACTCGATTTTTATTTTATTAGTTAAAAAAATAATAAATTGTGCTTAATATATCAAATTATTTGGAGTTGAACTCGTGTTTAATTCAATTAAAGGTCAACACATTTAATAATCAAATAAAACTCAAACCAAATTTTGAAAGTGATAAAAAATAAAATTAAAATTGAACAATGATAGTTGAATTCTATTCAATTCAATTATGTTGGCCAAAAGTATTCAACTACTATATACATGGTTGTATGATTAACTCTTGAATTCAAAAAAAAAAAAATCTCAAAATTCGAGATTTTAACTGTGACATGATACATTTTGTTTCTCAATTCTAATAAATATTTATTTTTATAATTTATTATATAAATATATTTGTTGAATGTATTTATTTTATAATTTTTATAAAAAAATATTTAATATTCACGGACGAATACATATACATATATACATAAAGTGAAACACATACGAAATGAATCATATATTAAAACATAAAATGGGAAATTGTAATACACTTGTATACAAAAGATAATAACGTATAATTATTACCCAAAAACTAATGAAATCCAAGCCTATATAATGTGGTAAAGTCGATCATAATGTAAAGCATAAAGTAAAATGTCGAACTAAAATAGAGTATTTATTCAGAAGTGACGATCAATTTATTGCAGAAGCAATTAAAAGTATCTTATTACAGGAAATAACTAGGAATTTACTGTGTACGTGTTTTGTAAGAAAAGTCAAAAAATGAGAAAGAAAAGGACTACCCAAACTAGCTATCCAAAATTTACTATATATATGATGATCTCTAAGAATAACACTATTCAAGTTTGTTTCTATGTTCTAATTATTTGAAAATTGGAAAGTGTCAATTTTTACTCATTTTAATTAGAAATATCATTTATTTTTATTTTTGATTTTTTAAATCTATCATATTATCTTATTATTACAATAATCAAATTTAAATTCAATTTAATTAACATACTATACCAACTATCATTTCAAAATAATTAAAACATACATATATATAAAAATATGTCTTTTTAGCCATTAAACAATATAAACTACATAGACTTTCATCTATACACGCACACATATCCAAATCATTCTTATGAAACAAACTTAAATATAATTTCATTTTCATTTTCGAGACTATTACTAATTCTTCAACTTCAAGATGCTGAAATCGATCAAAAATGAAAATGAAAATGAAAATAAAACCCAGATTAAGGAAATTCTTCAAGCTCTAATTAAATCTTGTCAATTATTAGATTAAATATTCCCTTGACAGCTAACTCGAAAGATATCAACCAAAGTTGATCTCACTGGCCAGTCTTTGTTGCAGCTTAGACAGATTAACATTTGTACTCAGATTATTGACCTGCATATATGGTAATCAAATGAATCTTAAAAAATAATCAATACAAATCCATAATTACTCCATATATAAAAAATAAACAAAACCCTTAATCCCATACCTCGGATTGGATTCTGTAAAGAAATTTCTCATTGGCTTTAGTAGAAATGCAGCTGACAACATTGAGTCCTATGTCAAGCAATTCCCTTAGAACTCTTGATAGAGGAAACCCATTATCTTCCTCTTTGATCCCACAGCTGATTAAAATCTCAACTCCATCCTTGCAAGAATTCACAGTTACACAATTTGGCAACTTGTAATTATTAATTAAGCCCCCGTTTCCAGAGCTGCCAGCTGATGAAGTAGACAACTTTTTTAGCTTATCTCTTCGCATTTCTAACTCTTTGTTATTCCTTTCTATTTGTTTTATGTAGTTCACAGCCCCAAGCATATGATCGCAGATCGAGCGTTTTCCCTAAAATATTGTATAATTGGAAATATATGCTCAGTAATATAAATTAGGAGGTGATCAGTATTTGTACGAGCATATAAACTATACAAAATATGTTATAAAATCAATCTATAAAATTTTAAATAAACTACATGAAAGCACAACATTTACGATTGGTTTCAAAAAAATTGACACAGACGTCGCAGCACGTTGCCCATTTGGGCTACTCGTTAGAACAGCTCGTCCGTCATTTCTCAAAATAACAACACAAGGCTGCCACCCAGGGCACCTTAATTAGTACGCCCACCCATCAGCCTTAATTAGCATCTCATGTTGGTGACTAATTGATACTGAAAAACATCCTGAGAACAAAATTATCATATTTGCCCAATTTCAACTAATACCAATATTAGTAACTAATCAGAAAGTTTAAGTATTAGATGTATGGTATTTGATTTACCAAACACATCATTATTTTATACTCTTTCATGACCCTATTTTAATTTTTAACACCTCTATTAGTTACAAAATATTATCTTAACTACCAATATTTTATAACTTTCAAAATCTTATTTTATTCAAATATTTTAATAGCTTATTTCTAAAATAAAATTTAATAATTTATTAACTCTATAAATATTTTGTAAGATGTATGAGTTCGTAAGATGTTTTAAATAAATTTAAGAAAACGTCTAAATTAACTTTACAAGATTTTCAGAAAGGACAATTAGAAAGGAGAAAGGGCTATATTTAATTCTTGTACTTACCTTTACGTATTCAAGAGGAAGAAGGGATCTAAGGGAAGAATAAAGAGTAGCCATTTCTTTTCTTCTTTGCCTCTCAATATCTCTGTGCGTAACTTTCCTGAGAATATTGCAGTCTTTGGTTGTTTCTTCAATATGTTTGTTTTCTTTGAAGTCTGATTTTGATCTTTCGTTCCTATTATTGGTTGTAAGGTTACTGCTCTCCAGGAAAGTATGATCCACAAGAACCTCTGGTTCAAGAACTGAAAGCTCCTGGAAAAGCAGATCTTCGTTGTGTTCTAAATCAGGAAACATATTTTGGAGTATTTTAGGCAGAGTTGTTTAGATGTGTATGGAGGTTGTATGGGAGGAGAGATGGACATAAATATATATATATATATATATAGAGAGAGAGAGAGAGAGAGAGAGAGAGTGAGTGAAAGCGAGCACTATAAGAAAAATGAAAATTAGTGATAAAATATGAAGTGATAATATAAAAAATAGTCCCTAATTATATATATTAAGTGATAAAAAATTTTATTTTGTCATTCTAATGAATTTTATAAATTAAATAATAGGCAAGAATAGTACTTAAGTTGTTACCATTAACAGTTAGCGATACGCTTATAGTGATAATATAATGACAATAAGAACTGTCACTAATTATAGTGACAAGGTTTTCATTGTTACTAAGCTATCACCGTACGGATATCACTAATTGTCAATAGTGACAACTTAAGTACTATTCTTATTTCTATTTAATTTACAAAATTCATTACACGACAAAATAAAATCTTTTATCACTTAATATATATATATACACACATATAATTTGCGACTATTTTATCACGAACAGTGACAAAATTTTCACTGTCACTAGACTATCATTGTAGGGCTATCATTAATTATCAACGATAACAATTCAAAAAATTAAATTTTTTATTATTGAGTCATATTGTGACAACATAAAAAATATTGTTACTTAAAAAATATTGTTAGCAACAAAATAAAAATTATTTTCATTTAATACATCTCATTAATGATAATTTTATATTATAATTTATTAATTTTATCTAATTTTTCATATTTTTTGTAGTGGAGTGGGATATCAATTAAAGAGTGGCCCTTGTGAAGTGCAAGATAAGAGAGCCCCTATAAGAGAAAGTCATTGCGCCCTAGCCTAATTAGTTAATGTTTTTCAGCTGGCCAACCATTATGTTAGTTGTAGCACACCTTTCCTCCTTTTCTCACTTTGGAAAGATTTGGCCTTTTTTTGATGATCTAATGAGAGAGTACTATACATCAATGTAAAAGATTGAATTGAATATGTGAAGTTGATTATAGTCAAACTTCATTGAATGGTATTCTTGCCTCTAATATCATTAGCTTGGGTAGTTGGGATGGCTTATTATGCAAAATCTTGACAATTAGATTCTAGAAAATGCACTCTTTGTCTTTAATCTATTTCAATATATATATTATTTTTTTATTTTAATTTTATGAGTATATATCAAATATATCTAAAACACAATGAATTAATTCTATAAAATAATATTTGATAAACTTCATATATGTAGAGGGAAATAAAAAATAAAATATATATTAAATGAAAGGATTCAAAGTGTAAGAAACTAAATGCGCTACAAACACATTTAGGTTGTGTTTGGCTATATTTTTTATTTGATTTTATTATGTGTTTATTATGTGTTTTGGAAGAATGAATTATTGGAGAATGTGAAAGTTGTTTTTTGGTATATTTGTTTATGTTTTGAGAAAGATATTTTTTACTATAACAATCAAATCATAGCTTTTTTGTTGGGTTTTCGGGGTAAAAATGGAATTAAGTGATTATTTTAATGTTAGAATAGTAATAAAATTAATATATATATATATATATATATATTGGAGAATATACATTTTGAAGAAAAAAATGAGAATATATTTGGCTATCTTTTTCCAAAATAATATTATTTCGGGGAAACATAACCAAACAAAGCCTTAGTTTTCATATCTTGGGAAATTGTGGTGGAAATTAGACGGTGGTAGACAATCCTAGCTCATTTTGTCTCTTTCACTTTTTCTATTTTTTTTTTTTAAATTTTTTTACATGTACATCAAAAAATTTAAATTTCTGACCTCACATGTTTTATGTGAGATTCAACAGAAACTTCTTGATGCTTTTTTCATTTACTTAACGCCAAAAGTTATCAGTCCTACGTAATTATATATGATAGTCAATAAAGTCCAGTGTTGCAGGAAGTGGGTTTTTGTACAATTTTTTGGCTTCGCTTGTTTTTATTTTCAAACTTTTTTTTGTTATTAATATTATTTGAAAATAAAAAGTTATTGATTTTTATTTTTTTATATTAAAAATATCATTATCTTTATTTTTACTTTTTTAAAATCTTATTGATTTTGTCATTTTATTGTCGTATATATCAATCAAATTAAAATTTTAATTTAATGTAAAGTACTCACTAACACTTCATAACATTATAGTATAAGTATATTTTGAAAAAATGCATCATTTTAGGTATAAAAATATAAATTAATTAAAATTTCATACGTATACCAGCTATGATGATTATTTTTGAAAAAAACATTGAGACATGTTTTTATTTCCAAATTTCACTGTACGATTACTTTTTCAGTATTTAAAAATATTGAAAAGATTGAAACAGAAATAAAAAAAATAAAAAAATAAACAGACACACATGTTTTACATTTTTTGGAAAACTACGGTGCAAATGAATTGTGCTCGTGAACCTAGGAACGTATTTTGTTTCCTACTGATTTAATGTATTTTGCTCTTTCATATTTTTTCTTTTTTAATTTGTTTAACGTCAGAAATGATTGGCATATGTAATTATTACAAAGATAATAATTCATTCTCGAGGAAAGCATGTTTTGACTGAACATTACATGATTTCATCAAGATTTTTAGAGCCCGTTTGTTTATTTTTTTCACCATCCATTTTGATTTTAAACACAAAATGAGAAGAAAACTATCAATTCAAACTATTTTTTACACAAAATATTTTTTGTTTTAATTTTTAACTTTTTTCGAAATCGACCAATATATCATCTTACCATTACATTAATCAAATTCAAATTTGATTTGATATAAAAAATCTAATGTCATTTTAAAATTAATAAAATATACATATATTTAAAAAATAAATCTTTTAAAACATAAAAAAAGAAATAGATTAACCAATTTTTGACTCTATACCTACTTTAATTATTACTTTTTAGCAAAACATCCAAATACAATTTCATTTTTCATTTTCAAATCATAACTACATATTTTTAAACTTTTAAAAATGCATGAAAATGAAATTGGGCTTTGAGAACATCTCCAATTGGGCACTTATGGTTAGTTTATGATTGATTGACAACTTCTAAATATAAAAAATAAAAAAAAAATTGAAAAGAAAGAAAAACGAAAAAATTGTCTTCTCATGAAGGAAATCAGTTTATATCATGCTACATACTAAAACTATTTAAATATTTAAATAATTTATGATTTTTAAATAATATATGACAATATCAATATTTGGCTCACCAAGATATTATAGTTTAACAATTCACAATTTATTTAACAATTTTGTTCCAGGTGGACAACATAAAATCCCTAAACAAATATTATATATTTGCCCCTAATACTGAAGATATAAAAATATTTAGAAAAATAATGGGTTGCACTTGGATGCTAACCTTTTTAATAATGTGTTGAAATTTTCATGTTCATATTTAATTGTTAATAATATAGTTGTTCATCAACTTATCATATTTAATTTTATCCCAAATTTAATATAAAGTACTTATATTTTGAAAAAAGGGATGATATTAAGTATAAAAAATATAAACATACACACATTTTTTTAATATAAAGTACTGGCTATTACTGTATAATTATTTTTTCAATTTTTAGAAATGTTGAAGATTTGAAATATAAATGAAAATTAACACACAAACATTTTTTACATGTTATGGAAACCTATGGTGCAAATGATTCAATGTATTTTTCATACTCCTTTTTTTACTGCCAAATGGCATGTATAATTCATACAGAGATAATAATTCCATTATTGTGAACGGTAGGTTTTGTCTGAACGTTAAGTGGAAAACAGGTTTTGTCTGAACATGACATGATTTAATCAGAAATCTTTTTACGCTTGGTTTACTGACTGACAGCTTTTGGAAATCGGGAAATTAGAAAAAAAAATCAAAAAGAAAGAAAAACAAAAAAATTATGTTATCGAGGAAAATTAATTTCTATCATGAGATTAAATTTATTTATATATTTAAATAATTTATGAATTTTAAATTATACATGATAATATCAATATTTAACTCACCAACATATTACACCATACCAGTTTGTAATTATTCAAAAAACTTATTTTAAGCGGACAAAATAAAATCCCTAAAAAATAGTCTCACACATATAGCGTAAGGTTAGGAGTTCAAATCTATCAGACTTTCGACGAACGTGCGTATAAGTAAAAAATATTATATATTTGTCCTAATACCAAATATATAAAAATACTGAAGAAAAAGAAAAAAAAAAAAAGATAAAATAGTAGTTCTTTACATGAAAACTTGACTGCAATTAATTTTTTTCTTTTTAACATAAGGATTTTCTAGGAGGTCACCATTCTCGTACTACTCTTGTCCGAACACGTTTAACTTTCAAATTCTGATAAGATCTAGTGCATTATTACTAGTATGATCACACGCAATAACAAAGATTTATATTGTTAGTAATTAATGGCCTTAAAATATAAAAGTTAATTTCTCATTTGAAAGCATATATTCTAGATATTGCTCTATCTACTACATTGTAAGATAATATTTTTAAGTTATCAAACTAAATTATCATATTATTTCTTTTAAATAATTTTAAAAACTATAAAATTTTAAAGTTTAATATTTTTTTTTTTTATATTAGTTAATGTTATTGAATTACATGTAAAATTCGTCTAACGCTTTATGAAATTTTTGAAAATGTTTTGAAATTCAAAAATTTTACAGGTTTCATTCTAAAATCGCGATTTATTATTTTTCCAACGAATAAAATCGTTTGTTATGCACGTGGCCATTAATAACTCCAATTGCATTGATGAAAAGATTGCATTTCATGTGTTACTTAATAGATAGGTCTATATATATCATCCGGCATCAATAAAATTTAACTCCAAAATTTAAAAATCATTCACATCTAATCCTTTGAAAATGGTTTTTAAATTACATACATAGCATAAAATAACATATGGATTCAATAAATTCACTTTTTCAATAACATATGGATTCTTAAATTTGTTAAATCCAAAAAACTGGGGGACTACGTGTTGAAACCCAGGAGGATCTATTGTTAAAACTATAAAATAACAGTAAAGTAATTCAATGTAAAGTGACAACGAGATTTAATGTGGTTCACCGATGTATTTAATTTAATCCACCCGACAAAAAAAAAGAATTTATTGATCTCAAATCAAAGTTCAAGTACAAATTTGAATCCCAAAAATCTCACCAAAACACCCAACACCCTCCTTTTGAACTCCGTTTCGAGAAACTATCTCAAAAGCAGTTAGAATCTATCGTGTATGTGTCTCTCGTCTGTTTGTCCTGGAAGAAAACCGATTAAATACCCACAAAGTAGAGTCATAGGTGAAGTGGGCATCTGCCGCATGTGCCCCGGCATGCACAAAATTGACTTGTGCCAAGAAAATCGAATGTTGGGCAGAAAATTTGCGCCAGGACGCAAAAAACTTGTGCTCCAGCACAAAGTTACTGTTCACTACACGCTAGGGCGCAAAAAACTTGTGTTAGTGAGCACGAGGCGTGTTTTTGACTGTTTCTTGTCCTGTTGCGCGCCATGGCGCTCACATCCTTGCACCCTAGCGTGCGGCATCCTACCAACACACGCCGTGGTGTGCTCCTCGTGCCCATTTTCGGCCACTTTGCTCCAATTTACTCCATTTCTTCCATTCTTTGTCAATTAAGCCTCAAATTTCAAGGCAAAATCAACAATTCTCTACATTGACTTAAAATTCACCATCTTTCTTCTTTGTCCCTATGCCTAAAAGGGCCTATTACCTGAGTCTGCAAATGTTAACCAAATCCAAGCAATACTCGAATTTGATTCCTGGAGTAGCTTTAGTCAATATGTCTGCCGGATTATTCTTAGTCCCAACCTTGTCAACCAACATGACACCATATCCCGGACAAAGTGATACCTCACATCTATGTGCTTTGTTCTCTCATGAAACGCTTGATTCTTTGACAAGTGTATGGCACTCTGGCTGTCACAAATTACCTTAGTGATCTCAGAAGTCATACATTTATCATCGATCAGTCCCTTTAGCCAAATATCTTCCTTGACGCTTTCAGCCAAAGCCATGTACTGAGCTTCTGTTGTGGACAATGTAATTGATGACTGCAAAGTCGCCTTCCAGCTAACCGTACAACTTGATACATAAAACACATAACCCGTCATGGACCTTATGCTGTCCAATTCTCTAGCATAATCCGCATGCACATAGCCAATATTCTAGTAGTAGAATTCAATTAACTATACCTCAAACATCTATCTACAGAGCCTCTCAGATACCTCATGATCTATTTCACAGCCTGCCAGTGAGTCTTTCTTGGCTTGTGCATATACTTGCTCGCAATACTGACTGCATGTGAAATATCTAGCCTAGTGCACACCATGGCATACATCAGGCTACCCACTGCACTAGCGTACGACATATTAACAATGTGCTCCACCTCCTCCTCAGTACTCGGTGATAGATCTGATGAGAGCCTGAAATGAGCTGCAAGTGGCGTACTAATTGGCTTGCACTTATCCATCCCAAATCGCTCAAGTACTTTCTCAATGTAATGTTGTTGAAACAAGTACAATATTCCTGCGTGTCTGTCCCAGATGATCTCCATACCCAATATCTTCTTTGCACCGCCCAAATCCTTCATCTCAAATTCTTCACTTAACTAAGCTTTTAATTGGTTGATCTCAGGTATGTTACTAGAGGCAATCAACATATCATCAACGTACAATAACAAATATACGAGAAGGCTATCACTACAAATTTTATAATATACGCAACAATCAAATTTGCTTCTTGTATATCCTATCTTGGTAATAAAAGTATCAAACCTTTTATGCCACTGCTTGGGACACTGTTTCAAGCCATATAATGACTTCTTCAAAAGACATGCTTGATTTTGTTTCCTAAAAACAACGAATCCCTCTGGTTGGCTCGTGTAGATTTTTGTTCCTCCAACTCACCATGCAGAAACACTATTTTCACATCCATCTGCTCCAGCTCTACATCAAACAGAGCAATCATGGCAAGTAAAACACGACTGGAAGTATATTTTACAACTGGGGAGAACACTTCATGAAAGTCAACTCCTTATCTTTGAGTAAAGCCCTTAGCAACCAATCATGCTTTGTATCTAGCATCTTCAACCTCGAGAATCCCTTCATTCTTCTTGTAGATCCATTTGCAACCTAAAATCTTCTACACTTTGGGTACATCAACCAACTCCTATGTGCTATTCTTGTGTAGAGACTCCATCTCTTCACTCATAGCTACAACCTATTTATCAGAATTTAGCCTGAAAATTACCTCTTTTTATAAGATTGGATCATCTCATACAAACTCCTAGGCTGAACTCAAAGATAAGCTATCAAATCTAAGTAAGCAAACCGCTGTGGTGGTTTGATCTGCCTCCTCTCCTTATCACGAGCTAAGCAATAATTTTGTCGTGGTTCATTTTTCTGTTGTTGATTAGGTGATAGTGCGCTCTCACCAGCTTCATCTACCACCTTCTGTTTCTTCTTTGAAACTTGTGGAGTATCAAGTTCAAACTCCACATTCTCCATAACACACTGTTGACCACTTTCAGGCTGCTCCACCTTCTTCATCATTGTAGACTCATCAAATGTCACGTCCCTGTTGATAATTATCTTGGAGCAATTGTCATCATTACACTACAAACGATAATCTTTGACTCTATCTACATAGCCTAGAAATATGCACTTCCTTGCCCTTGGCTCAAGCTTCCCATCTCGGACATGAGCATAGGCTGGACACCCAAATACTCTTAGATTTGAGTAATCAGCAAGAGACTCGGAACAAAATTCCACAGGTATCTTGCAATCCAAAACAGTTGATGGTGACCTATTCACCAAATAACATGCAGTTGATCGGATGAGATGCTCTATACCTCCCGAGCACATCGGTCGAGATGATCCCGAGCCTTTTGAGCTGACGGTTACATCATCTCGACCTAGTGAATACTATTTGCTTGAAAATGTGTTTTTCTTTATTCTGGTTTGTTATTGAGCTTATGTAGCTATATGTTGTTAAGCTTTATTGTTATTATTGATTCTGATAGCCGTCTATTACCGTGCTTTATTCCTCATTGAGTCTCTGTGACTCACCCTCGCGCCATTATTTCCTTACCATAGGTTGATATAGAAGGCTCAAGTTGATGACATGTGTTATCTAGATATAATAGAGTTGGGTGAATGTATGTTCACATGTGAATTCACCTTGAATATGTATGGGTATTAAAAATGTTGTGATATGTCAGGACGAATATGAGACTTTTAGCATGTATGAATGATATTGTTTATGTTGATATTTGTTTTGAATGATGATGGGTTATTAGTATGACTTCCGCACCTTGATATTATTGTATTAAGTTTGAAGCATGCTATGAACTGTGAGTATCGAAGTTTATTGGAGATGTTTGAAAAAAACATTATGGGCCTATCGGATATGTTATTTGCATGTTATAGAATTGAATTGAGTGGCATTCTAGCATTTGGGCTATATCCTGAGTGGGGGTGCTACAAAAGATATGGAGGACTTATGACATTTTCTTCTCTCTATTTTTCTCTTTCAATATTTTCTTTCATCTCTTATCTACTAATAGCTAGAAACTGAAATCTTAATATATTAAGTGATTTTTGATCAAATGACATAAATTTCACACAAAAATTAAGTGTGAAGTATGGAATTTGAACTTAATGGACACTTGGCATAAATTTAGAAACTTGACTCAAGTTTGATTTTATTAGTTAAAAATAATAATAAATTGTGCTTAATATGTCAAATTATTTGGAGTTCAACTCGTGTTCAATTCAATCAAAGGCCAACACCTTTAATAATCAAATTAAACTCAAACCAAATTTTGAAAGTGATAAAAAAAAAAAATTAAAATTGAACAACGATAGTTGAATTCTATTCAATTCAATTATATTGACCAAAAGTATTCAACTACTATGTGCATGGCTGATATGATTACCACATGAAGTAAAAAAAAAATAAATAATAATAATAATAATAATAATAATAATCTCTCAAAATTCGAGATTTAAACTGTGTCATGATACATTTTGTTTCTCAATTTTAATAAATATTTATTTTTATAATTTATTATATAAATATATTTATCGAATATATTTATTTTATAATTAATTATTTTTATAAAAAATATTTAATATACACGGACGAATACATATACATATATACATAAAGTGAAACATATACGAAATGAATCATATATTAAAATACAAAATGGGAAACTGTAATACACTTGCATACAAAAGATAATAACTTATAAATATTGCCCAAAAACTAATGAAATCCATGCCTATATTATGTGGTAAAGTTGATCATAATGTAAAGCATAAAGTAAAATGTCGAAATAAATTAAATAGAGTATTTATTCAGAAGTGATGATCGATTTATTGCAGAAGCAATTAAAAGTATCATATTACAGGAAATAACTAGAAATTTACTGTGTACGTGATTTCTAAGAAAAGTCAAAAAATGAGAAAGAAAAGGACGACCCAAACTAGCTATCCAAAATTTACTACATATATGATGATCTCTAAGAATAACACTATTCAAGTTTGTTTCTATTTTCTAATTATTTGAAAATTGAAAAGTGTCAATTTTTACTAATTTTAATTAGAAATGTCATTTATTTTTATTTTTAATTATTCAAATCTATCATATTATCTTATTATTACAATAATCAAATTGAAATTCGATTTAATTAACATACTGTACCAACTATCATTTCAAAATATTTAAAACATACATATATATAAAAATATGTCTTTTTAGCCATTAAACAATATAAACTACATAGACTTTCATCTATACATGCACACATATCCTAATCATTCTTATGAAACAAACTTAAATATAATTTCATTTTCATTTTCGAGACTATTACTAATTCTTCAACTTCAAGATGCTAAAACCGATCGAAAATGAAAATGAAAATGAAAATAAAAATAAAACCCAGATTAAGGAAATTCTTCAAGCTCTAATTAAATCTTGCCAATTATTAGATTAAATATTCCCTTGACAGCTAACTCAAAAGATATCAACCAAAGTTGATCTCACTGGCCAGTCTTTGTTGCAGCTTAGATAGATTAACATTTGTACTCAGATATATGGTAATCAAATGAATCTTAAAAAATAATCAATACAAATCCATAATTACTCCATATATAAAAAATGGGCTTTGAGAACATATCAAAATGGGCACTTGTGGTTAATTTGCGACTGGTTGACAACTTCTAAAAATCAGGAGAAAAAAAACAAATAAAAAGAAAGAATAACGAAAAAATTGTCTTCACATGAAGGAAATCAGTTTTGTGTCATGCTACTAAAATTATTTATGCATTTAAATAATTTTTAATTTTTAAATTATATATTGATAATATCGATATTTGACTCACCAACATATTATAATTTAACAATTCACAATTTATTTAAAAAAATTATTCTAGGTGGACAACATAAAATCCCTCAAAAAAATATTATATATTTTCTTTAATACCGAAGATATAAAAATATTTTTAAAAAAATAATTACTTGCATTTGGATTGTAACCTTTTTAATAATTTATGTGTTGAAATTTTCATGTTCATATTTAATTGTGTAGATATAGTTGTTCATCAACTTAAAAATAATTTCCAATAGATAGAATGGGAGTTGGTTCGGAAAATTATAGATTTATTCTTTAATACATAAATATTCTTCTTCACATGCAAGAAGCTTAAACACAATTAATTCTGTTTTTAGTAATCAACAGCCTTAAGATTTAAAAGTGGGATTCTCATTTAAAAGTGTTTATCCCAAATTTAATGTAAAGTACTCGCTATTACTTCATATATCAAGTAATAATATACTTATATTTTGAAAAATAAGATGATAAACAAATAAACCAACAAAATTTTAATTTATACTTAACTACTATGATAACTATTTTTGGAAAAGCATTGATACATATTTTTATTTACAAATTTTACTGCATAATAACATTTTTAGTTTTTAGAAATGTTGAAAATTTGAAATAGAAATGAAATTAAATTAAGTAAACATGCACACATTTTTCACATGTTCTGGAAATCTATGGTGCAAATGAATTCTGGTTGTGTACGTAGGAATTTATTTGTCTGTTTCATATTCCTTTTTACTTGTCTAAGCCAAATGGCATATATAATTCATAGAGAGACAATAAATCCATTGTTGTGAATAGTTTTGTCTGAACGTTAAGTGGAAAGCAGGTTTTGTCTGAACATTACACGATTTAATCAAAAATCCTTTTATGCTTGGTTTACTGACTGACAGCTTCTGGAAATGTGGGGGTAGGGCTGTACATTCGGTTTTAATTGATCGAACCGAATGGTTAGATCGGTTAACCGAAAATTTCAGTTTTTTGAAATGCAGAACTGAAACCGAACCGAACTTCGGTTCGGTTTCTAACTGAATCATTTTTATTTTTTTTGGTATTTTTTGATTTTTTTTTTCTGTTTTTTTCTGTTTTTCGGTTTCGGTTAAAATCGAAACCAAACTGGAAAAAAAAAATTATTTTTTTACCAATAAAGTGTTATAAAAGTTTGTTTGACAAAAGTAAGTTAGTTTAATTTAAAATTTGAATTGGATAACTTATTCTTTTAGTACCAAAAAAATTATTTGATAAAAATATTTGTTTTTAGGTGAAAAAATTGATTTAGATTACTTTTTTTCTATATTGAAAATATTTGTTTTGATAAAATTATAATTTATCTATTCTAAGCAAATACATTTAAAATATTATAAATTTAAGGAGATAAATAAATATTTTAATTATTTTATGTTATAAAAATTTTAGTATACACATTGAGTATGCTAAAATTGCTAGTTTATAATTGCCAAGGCAGATGCACGCGATTTTTGTATATTCAAACCTTAACTGTTAAGATTGAATAGCGAATTAAATCTTAAACTCAATCTACTAAAGTTAAATAGCTAATTGATCCAATGACATCATAATGTAGATTGCGGAATGCACGCAATTTTTGTATATTCAAACTTTAACTGCTAAGATCCAACAGCGAATTAAATCTTAAACTCAATCTACTAAAGTTAAATAGCTAATTGATCAAATGACATCATAAAATAGATTGCGGATTTGTAAATTTTGTAAAAAATACAATTATAACCTTATTGAATCATCATTTCTAAAAGATAATTATGAAACATTGATAAAATTTGTATCCAAACTATTTTTTTTATCTTGAATTCTCCAATTTATCCTTCAAACTATATTGTCAATTTTTGTTGTTGAAATAATTAAAAGGAAAAATTATGTAAATGAACAAAAATAACTTCTATTTTAGATACAAAACGGTATTCGTTTTTATAATAATATAGATAAAATCTTTATTGGTCAGCAGATACAATATACTAATAGTACTACCACAGGAATAGCCGAGTAGGATTCAATCCCTTATCCCTTAGTTTGCAATTTAAGTTGAAATTTCAATTTTGCTCATCAACATACCCTATATAATATATATAAGTTTAATTAATTAATTAATTTTCTTTTAATATAACATTTTCTTTTGTTTAAATCATAATCATCTATTTTTTTTATATGTAATGTGTATTAGTTCATATAATAAAAAAATTATGCGATTATACCATTTGAATTTAGAAAAAAATATCATTTTTTTCTCTCTTTGTATTATAACTATTCATGTTTTTATATGTCATATATTAATATCTATATTATTTATAAAACATAGGATTTTTAATAACTAGTTTGATATATTATTTACTTCTTTTTTTCTCAATTATTTCACTTTATCAAAAAAAAAATTATTTATCCCAAAAATTTAAAAATACATTAACATTTACATTATTTAAAAATTTATATTTATTTATCTTATACTTAAAAAATTTAATAAAAAATGTGAAATAAAACTTAAACTAGTAGTGATTGAATAATAAAATTTTGTATATAAAATAAATAAATAAAAAGTTTTGGTTTTTTCGGTTCGATTAATTGAACCGAACCGATTTTTTCGGTTTTTGGGTTAGGTTTTGGTTAACCGAATAAAAAAAATATAAAAAAACAAAAACCAAACTAAACCTAGTTTGGTTCAGTTCGATTTTTTTGATTTTCGGTCTGTTCAGTTGGTTTCGATTTTTTTTTTTAACACCCCTATGTGGGGGGTTCGATGCTAGCCAAGTGGGTTATGCTCCATCGGTTGTAGAATTAAACACGTGTCTTCCCCAACTGGCTGAAGAATTACACATATGTCTTTGACTTTTTCAATATTTGTTTTTTTTTACTTTTAATAATAAATCACACCAAGTCACAATATTTCTTAACTGGGTTCACACTAAGGCCATGTTTGCTTCAAGGGATTATGGTGACTAGCCATTTCAATCCATGCTAATCACCTATTTGATAAGTGAGATTATGATTACGAGCCGAGCCAAGATTGGCTCCGAACCCACATTGTGCACGCAATTTTGCCCAATTACAATCCCATGATTTTTGGTGAGATTACATTATGGGCCATGCAACTAAAAATCATATTTATGCATTTGTCCATCATTTTGTCATGGGCAATTACTGTCATGCCCTTTTTGCATTCTACACTATTCAAATTTTTTTTCAATTGACGTTTTTGGAAGAGTGGGTAGACATTTTCTTCAACTAACATTTTTGGACAAACCCATTTCTTTCCTTTTTACTCTAATTTTTCCTTCACGAAAGCCCTAACCCACATCTAGTTGAACCCGCTAGAATTGCTCAATTGCTTTGTCTCTACAGATCTGGGTGGACCGGAACAGGTAAACTTCAATTTTTCCTTCACAAAAATAGTGTATTTATATTATTTACCTAATCTCCGCGTGATCTAAGTGTAGAACTTGAATTTTTTTGGACAAAATCAAAACTTCCCTCTCGTTGTCACTGTGGTGGGAAGAGGTGTATTTGTCTAGTGTCAATTCGACGATGCTTGTCAAGACCCTATTTTCGATTCAAACATGCACAAGATTGGGGTAAGTTTGAATATATATTGTTTTTTTTTTTAATTTTCCTCATCCTGCAATTCTGCCTGTTTTTGATTCCTTACTCAACAGTAGCATATGTACTATAAGGGCATGCTTGTTAGTTTATGCTATTGTAATCGGAATTGTTTATGTGTTTATATTGACTTACCTTTTAATTAAGCATTCTTCCAGTTTTAACTCGAGTTTTTTTGTCCACTTGGTTGAAGATAACAATATGTTACGCCTAATAGAGTTTTGTGGCTGTATGTTATGAAATATTTTAGTATCAGACTTCAAAAGACAACAATTATTAAAACATCACATACATTGTGCTTTTGGGAGTAAAAAGGAATAATGACAAAAGGACAAGACTTTGCTGGTACTTTATTATTTATGAAAATGCAGCATGATTTAGCCAATTAGATACAAGTAACTTGCGATTGCCTTTGTCCAAAAATAAATTTCCAGCATACAAAACATGGAAATAAGGCACTTTCATTCCTAGAAAGTGAACTTGTAGTTTTTATCTAGTGTGCTTTAAGAACAATAAGGGGAGTGAAAAATGTATATTATTTTTCATTTATTTTTCTTTCATTCATTCGAGAGAACCTTAGCATAATTTCTATGTGGTTTATAAACAAGATTTCATGCAAACAATTGTAACCTTAGGAAGTTTTTTATTTTAAAATCTAACTATTCAAGATTACACACATACCTGAAAAGAGACATTTTGGCACAGCTGAGCCATCCAAAGTACAAGTGCGAGCATGAGAAGTACAATATGAGCCTAAAATGAATGTATAAGTCCTTTAATCTGGAGGCCTTATTAGTTAAACTAACCATCGATAAATAATTAATTTAAATTTGAACTATTACTTTTATTGTTTTTATTAATCTCTTGAGTCCCAATTGTACTGGATTGTAGTGTACAATACGACAATAAATTTCATGCATAAGTTGTATTAATATATATAGTTTAATAACATATTCATGCTTGCTGATGAATGAGGTTACTCGAACATCTTTTAGGAGTAGCTATGACATAAACACATGGATCGGAGTAATAGAGTTCATGTGTTGCTATGGTTGCATTTGTTTATGTTACGAACCATAATGTGCATGTTTATTCTTTATCATGCATATTGTATGTGTGCTATGAGATGAGTTCCTAGAATATTAAGACGCCCTATGAGGTGGAGTGTCATTACAAAAATTCCCGACCAATTAAAACACTTGTGAGAAATTGTCAAGGAAAATGATCAAGCTTGTATCTAGAATCTAAGGATGGATAGAAATTTATTTTGGCACCTGTGCTACTCATTAGAGAACATAGGTGGTTTGCGTAAAGGAAATTTTGTTAGTATCCCTGAGAAGGTAGCCACTTTCCTATCCATCCTTGCGCACCACAAGAAAAATATGATTGTGAAGGATAGTTTCAAAAGATCAGGCCACACTGTGAGCAAGTACTTCAAACAAACCCTTAAAGCAGTTTTGAAACTTAGCCACTATTTCTAGGAGCCGCATCCAATCAGCAATGACTACAGTAATGACATTTGGACTTGTTTTAAGGTACTTGTGACTTTAGTTAAGTTTCTTTATATTAAATTAATGTGATATGAGATATGAATTTGGTGAAATACTAGGCCACTTTTCTTGTGATTCTACTCATATGAAATTGTATTTTGATATAATAGGGCTGCCTTGGAGCACAAGACAGTGCTTATATTGACATGCACATAATAGCTAAAGACCAAGTATGGTACCTGTCGAGGAAAGGAGATATTGCTATCAATGTTCTGGGTGTGCGTAATAGTGACATGAACTTCGTATATGTTTTTGCCAGTTGGGAAGGTTCGGCTTTGGAAAGTAGAGTATTGCGAGATGCTATAAACAAACCACACGGACTTAAAGTTTCCATCGGTACGAAAATTGACATTAGAAGTCCTTATAATTTTTCTCCTACATTGTGTTTGTTTTGTATTGATAAATTTTAATTTTATTTTTTTTACATTTAAGGGAACTACTACCTCTGCGACTGTGATTATATGAACTGCAAAGAATTTTTAACTCCATACTATGGTATGAGGTGCCACCTCAATGACTGGAATGATGGATCTCTAGCACCACAGAATGCACGTGAGTATTTCAACATGAAGCATTATAAGGCGCAAAATGTCATTGAAAGGGCATTTGGGCTATTAAAAGGTCGATGGGATGTATTAAGGAGCACTACCTGCTACCCAATGAAGGTGCAAAATATGATAATTCTGGTTTGTGTATTGATGCACAACGTTATCTGAATACAAATGGAAATGATCTGTTGGACAATGATGAAATTGTTACTAGTCTTGAACACCTTGATGAGATGGACATAGAGACAATCGAGACCATTGAGAGCTCGTCCCAACAGAACAATTGGGGGGATAACTTGGCTACTCAGATGTTCAGTGAATGGTGATCGAGGCAGCATTGATCATATTAGAAACATCTTCAAAATTATAGAAAGAAATATGATAATATCTACATAAATTTTAAGTTGTAGCATGAGTGTTTGGGAGAATGCTAGTATACCTTTTAGCTTGATATTTAGTCCAATCAGAGATGGCGTACTGTGCATTTTGAATTGAAAATGTTTGCTTATTGTATTGTCTTTTGTGTTTTGGATGCAATGGTTTGGAACTGAAATATTTGTTACAAGAATTATAATTGTTGGTGCATTGAATATTTTTTCATTTGATCTTGTGTATTCTCTTGTGTACTTATATTGATATAAATATGTGTAGTAAAATTGATTTGGTGTTTCCTTTGAAAATTACCAATATATATACACTAGCTTACTTGTTTTTACCATATTATAGCACAATTTGGATGCTCTACCTGTTCCATAGACTGATCCACTAAAGGACCATCAGCTCCACGATGTTTTTGGACCCACTAGGAAAGGGCCACTTTAGTTGTTGCACTAAAGGACTTGCGTGCAATAGGTTGGAAATGTGATGGCTCTTTCAACGATGGATACATGGTTAAGTTGGAATGAATTATAGGACAAAAATTTGCAAACAGTGGCATAGTCGTTAAGCATATAAAGTCAAAGCTGCAAGTTTGGAAAAAAAAAACACATATTTTATGCTTTTAAGTATCATAAACGCATCTTGTGGACGCGATGCTCGTTTTGATTCCACTACACACACGATAACTATTGAGGATGAGAATGTTTGGTCTGAGTACGTTAAGGTATAGTAACTTAACCTTGCATTTTGTACATTTTTATGTTTATTTACACATGATCTTTGACTTTAGTCATATACATATATGTTTGTTATATGTGGTTTTCATAATGATTTAATTTTTATTATACATTTAAGTTTTGACAAGGTTACCTACTACCAATTTTTTGAAGGTACACCATGATGTGATTAAAGTTAGAGGTAAACCACACCCATGGTTTGGCAGTTGGGTTGAGATTTTTTAAAATGATAGGGCAGTTGGGGAAGGAGCGATTGATGTTAAGGATCTCGTGCATGAGTTATTCAGTAGGAAGCTAGGTGAAAAGGACAACGACAAAGATGTGGAAAATGATTGTGGTGCTGCATCTGCTTTTAATGCAGTCGATAGGGGTGATGATGAGTCCATGTTGGTTAGTCCACCTTCTTCAGAAGTGTCAAAGAAAAAAATAGTCTCCCTGGGCAAGTGAAAGGCTAAAGAACTTAAGACAGTGCATTTGAATCGATGATGGGTACATGGATGGAAGACACAAAAGCTGCTCTTGGGAACATAGCTAATAAACTTGATAAGCCAGCAGCGCAAAACCTAATATGGAGTCATCTATGAGGACAACTTTGTTTGATGCACTTACTAGCATCCCTGATTTGACCTTGGATGATCAAACTTCTGCTAACCATCACCTTGCACATAACAAGCCGGATATGGATGCATTTTGAGATATGCCTCCGGAGGCTAGAGCTCGTTTTGTATGGTTGCTACTCTCCGGTAAATTACATTCCTAGGTTTCAATTACCACAGTAGACGATGTATGCCACTTATGAAATTGATTGGTTAAGATTGCTCTTTTTGCCATTTTTTGACCTTGGTGAAATATGGTTGGCTAGCATATATAATATCTGTGTTTTGGTGACATTGATCAGGGGTATTTTCATTTAAAATTTGGCTTGTATGAACATATATCCCACTCTTGCGTAAGTGTCATTTGTTCTAGTTTAGTACTTGTACTTTTGTGAGGACTAATAGAAAATACTATTACTGGTTGTGAATTATTATTAGAATTGCCTTTGGGATTTTCTGTTTCCATTTGTTAGTGCTACTATCTTGGCAAATTTTGATGCTGCTTCAATTCTAGTTAACTCCTTGAGCAATTTATTTTTATTTTACTGAATTTTGCTTGTTGGCCATCCACATTTTTCTTGGGCTTTGGAATTGGTATGCTGATGATGGTGTTCACACTGTGATGATATGTTTTAGGCCTATTGTTTTAGAAATGAAGTTTGGAGGTGTGTATATGGATTTTGGTTTCTATTCTTGAATGTTTTGAATATTGTCAGTAGGTGATGAAATTTGGTGTTGCTACATTATTTCAAAGCAATTAATTTTGGAGACTTAATACTTATGATATCTTTTACTACGTTACTATTTTAGCTAATTCTGGTTTTGTTTGGATGATGAATTTCAAACTTTTGTTACTAAACCTTCATGGTTTATTGTTGTTTTGTCGTGAGGGATTTCAGATGCATAATTATTGGAATGAGGAGGTGGACTTTGAAACTTTCTTTTGTGGAGACAAGGTTTAGTTAAATAACTCTCTTCATTTGCCATTTACTGGTTCTTGGGGCCACTTGCTTTTGGTTGGAATTTTTGGTCTAGGAGGTTTCAAAATTGGCCCCTTTTGCATTTCTACGATCTCATGGATTCGAATCCTCACCAGTCTTAATTGCTGCTGGAAAGGATGAATTGCTGCTGGAAAAGAAAAATTGCTGCTGGGTGCCTGACTCGAACCCCACGCCTTTTGGCAACCTTAAAAATATGTTGCAAGTAGGGAGTGGAGTTTTGAACTCACATTAAAGAGCATGCTATAATGTTTTTGTTGTTAGACAGATTTAAAATCTGATTACGTGGACGTGGAGGGTCAAAATTGTTGCCGACCAAATGCTTTTACAATGACCTAATTTCAATTGGTCTTGATTAATTTTGACTGGTTATACTTTTAATTTGCCACAATTTTGTTGGCTTGGGCCCGCGAAGCCTTATCAAATTTGATAAGGTTGAAGTTGGGCTTCTTAGTGGACCCGAGTGAAAGTCTACTTTGGTCTTGAACTCGGCAAAAATTTGCACTTGGAAATTGGGCGTTCCTTTGTTCTTGAACCCAACAGCAAGCAAGTCAACCATTTGATCAACATATTAAAGTTAATTTAACATTCAAAATATCAATAATGAGCGTACAAATCAATCCAGATATATATATATATATTCACAAAATACATCTCTTACATGTTTCCCTATACATACTTTAGTTAACCTTTTCAGTGAATACCTATTAATGCAAGCTTTATGCTATTTTGTTACAGCTCAGTTCTATTTTCTAGTTTAAATTACTAAATGCCAACGCATTTATTTCTTATCCATATTCTATGTACTAATCTAATACGATTAATTAAAATTGATTTTAATCAAACAAAAAACAACAACATACATAAATTATTCAGTACTAACATTACACTAGATACAATGTCACAATATCACCGTAACGATGACATGGTAAATAATGCCTAATACATGACAATAACTGGAATAAGACATACCAAATACAAAATGACAATATCACCATAATGGAAATGAGGAGCAACACCAAACAAATGACATACTAACTGGAACACTAACAAACAAGACAATACATGGCGATAAAATTACTTCAACAAAAGGCATGCACTTCTAGTTGGTTCTCTCATACATTTAGTGTAACTAATTCACCGATTTTGAGGGAGTGTTTGAGCATGATGCATGATCACCAAGCGGATTGGCACCTGATGATGAAGGGTTAACGAATCTAAATAATTCACGGTCATCGGCTTCAGTCCATAGGTTGCCATACGGGTTACTTGGACTAACCGGAAGGGGTGCATTAGTAAACACACGAATAAATTTAACTGAATCATGACTGACATCATTGTGGCCATAAATCTTGCCCAAGTCATTCCAAAAAGAGGACTTCAAAGGGCTATTTTCCACTACTGCGTTCATACTTTGCCTTGCATTCTTATTACTTTGCTGATGCTATCTTCCATGGCTATGACTGTCGTCTGAAATTTGGGTAATCTCTGGCTCATCATAGAATTCAAGAGATTTTGGTTCCCCAAATATCTCACACAACTCAGCCCAAAACTCCTATCCGTTTCTCATATAGGCCTCGGCAATTGGGTATTTTCTAGAGAATAGTGTACTTAAATTAGAAACATCAATATTGATCAATAATAATGAAAAATTATAGCCCACTAATGCTATTTTCAGAACTAAAAAGTAGTGTAGTTACACAACAACTACTATGGTGATATAGTCCCAAATATAGTCATAAGCTATTACGATATGGTTATCGTCATTACAGGTGATGGGAGTGAGCAAAATAAGAACACCAAACACTTTATGTCTATGCTGTAGCTTCTTGAACAGGACGTTTGTATCTTTATATGTGAATCCAGTACCAAACTTATTGTTGACGTACTCAATGCTTGAACGGATTGTAGCAGTATCAGAGTGGGTGATAGTTTTGCCATCTTCTCTGGCAAAATCGGCAAGTATTGTGATGAACTCTGTCATATTCATAAACCCATGGTGCTATGCACAAGATATCATGGTAGCTACGTGGATTTCTTGGAGATTAGCAAGGCGGGGAATATGAAGAATTTTAAATAAATAAATGAAAGTAGAAAGCATAAATGTTGGGAAGTAGAAGGAGTTTCATAAAGAGGCAGTAGTATATATAGGATGATCCCATTAATGAATTAATCCCCAAAAATTTGTGAATACCAATAATTTAATTGAAATGTCAATTTCCAAGAGCAGATTAGAATGCATGGTCACACCATACAACAAAATTTACGGGCCAATTGCATAGCTATTATACTGATAAGAAAGATGGATGCTTGCTTTTTTAAACCTGTCATGGCATGCAAGGATTTGTCAATCGGTGCCATCAAGTGGTAGAAAATTTCTTTGAGCCAGAATTTCCATTGCTGATTGAAGGCCTATGTTATACAGGTCCACTTTATTCGATGCATAAATTGTGCATGGTGAAGAATCTTGTATGCACTATTCAACATGGTTTCTAAAGCTTTGTTCAACAAATACATATATGTAATGCATGCTAAACGTACGGCATTTGAACTTTTTCTATGTGGCCAAAATTTTTCAAGATTTTATACCTCATGCTTGAATTCACTCCACTCGTCTTTGGTTTGTCCTTCACTGTTACAGACAATTTCCTTGTTGTTTCAAGGAAATTGGTTGACCAAATTTGTTAGCATTGAAAACAATTTTTATAGTTTGTTCATTGTGCTCTAAAAAAGCAAGCTTATACATATATCTTTATATATGTTGGTGATGATGTGTTTATATTTGTTTTATTAATTTTACAAAATCATTTGAAAATATTTACACGAGTATCCAATTAATTTTGATTTGACCAAGATTTACATCCAAGTTAAATTCCATCACATATGGGACAAATAATTTCAAGCATACATAAATAATTATTTTGCTACATGAAAAAAGATTAACCTCCATTCATTGGATGCAGATAACAAGTTACATTGGAAGGGGAAATTAATATTACAAGTCATACATATAGTACATCAAAAATAATATTATGATAATACCATTCCTGTCATGATACCCATAATTGTTGCAAAATAAGAATTCCACAAAGGGTACATACAATGAACATTAATGAAGTATTGCAACTAACACTAGAAATAGGCAATGGTTCGAGAGCATAATCATGAACTTTATGTGCTGACGAACCAACATTTTAACTTTCGCAAGGGTAAGTCGAAAGGAGATCAACATGTTCTCGCAACGGATTACTGCACACACCTATTAACTTATGTGAGTTAAAGGAAGCGTCTGACCAACTAGAGCATCCTTCATGTGTACAATATTCAACATTAGGAGGGTGCCAAGGCACTCCAAGGTACTTATCCCACCATATAAAGCAACCATCATGATCTAGTCCTTTCGGGCATCTGTAAAACCACTGATTGGGATTTTTATTCGTTCGAGACTATCGAGGACCATTAGACTACCACCACAACTACATAATGGATGTGATTTTTCAATCATATTCTCCTACATGTCAAAAATTAAAAACTTCTTTGTCAAAAATACATTAATATAAACAAATTAAGTAAATACATCAAAGATCAAGCACGCACACACCGATGAGATAATTAAAAATAGGTTTTAGAAACATATTTAAAGGTACAAAACTATATAACATATTGAAAGGAAATAATTGATCAAAATTTAATGTATAACTGAAAAGAGAAGAATGGTCCAAATACTAGGTTATTCATTCCTTAATTAGCAATATCCCAACTAATAATTTGTCTCCAGGCCTTAATTATAAAGCTCATAACAGAAGAAAGAAAAATGCAATTTCTTATCCATGCTAACTCTTCTGAAAAGTAAGGTAATGAAATGCGAGAAAAAATTCCACTTCAGTTTCATTTAAATAGCAGGCAAATGCTAGAAAGATAAAATGATATGCACAAATGAGGGCAATAATGGAAACTAAGAAAGTAGTCTGTCTCAATCTCTCAAATCAAACAGGAATGTCAGGTTACGGAATTTATGAGATGAACTACAATCTGTACTATCAAACGGATATATTAATCCATTCAAATAAATGTTAATCTCATTGGGCCATGTTTATGTGCAATTGACAGTCATCGATATCAAACGCGGCCTAAAGGTACTAATTGTTGCCACCTGAAAATTAGCAGATTTATTTTGTAACTTATTTTTAGTGTAATTTTCGCCACTAGCCTTTTCTTATTTGTGTGTGTGTGCTCGCAAAACAAATTCAAAGTCAAAAGCAAATAAAAAAGATTTGCCAACTTACAATCCTCTGTGACTTTAAAAAAAAATTCTAACGAAACTAAGTTAAAAGATGAGGATGGTGGCACAGTAGAATAAAACTAGAAAAACTCTTCTATAGAAATGGGTCTCCATATTGAGTCTTGAATTAATTATCAAAAGGAAAAAAAAAAGACTTTAATCCATTTAATCTTGAGCAAAAACGCAAAGTTGAATTGCCTAATTCTCAGTGAGATGGAAAGTCAGAGACCAATAAAAGTTAATTAAGAGTTACGTGTTCACAAAAAATTACTTCTAGTATCTATCACTACCAAAATATTGCTCATTTAATATGGTCAAAGAACAAGACAAGATACAGAATTATAAGTGAACTTCTTGAGCCACAAAAAAGGATAAAAAAAATTATGAAATGGTTTCTCCAACAAATTGCCTTCAGCCTTAGCATTTTTCTTCCATAAAGTGATTTCTTCAATATTATAATGTCCTATAAAAGAAACAATCAATGAATCAATATTTATATCATTTTTAACTTAAACAAAATTACATAGAAGTTATATTTCAAACCATGTAAGACACACCTATAAGAAATTAGGACCAAAAAATGAAGATGTACTTGTTGCATTCCCATCAACATGGGACAAATGTGGTTGGTTTGCAAATGGTGTCCCTTGAAAAGGATGGCCAATCGAGTATTGGGATAGTTGCATATGCCCCGCCTCCTGTGAATTCGAGCCATTTGTGGCTTCTCGTGAAGGCAATTCATCCCTAGTCATTTGTGAGCTTCTCTCTTTTCGTTTTGAACCTTTAGCATTCATCCCTATAATATCATTTATAAACAAATAAAAACAAGAAAAAGAATTAACAATTCCTCTTCAACTTTAAGCATAATAAAGAATTATTCTAAAACTTACTTGAAGTTTCAACTTTTTCCTTTTTTCTTCCCCTTTTTGGTCTTGTCATTCCAATTGCATTGAATAGAAGCATTTGTAATTCCTCTTGACTTGATAGAAAGAGGATTACATATAATCTCTTCAATTGCTTGATTTCTTCAATATTATAATGTCCTATAAAAGAAACAATCAATGAATCAATATTTATATCATTTTTAACTTAAACAAAATTATATAGAAGTTATATTTCAAACCATATAAGGCACACCTATGAGAAATTAGGACCAAAAAATGAAGATGTACTTGTCGCATTCCCATCAACATGGGACAAATGTGGTTGGTTTGCAAATGGTGTCCCTCGAAAAGGATGGCCAATCGAGTATTGGGATAGTTTCATATGCCCCGCCTCCTGTGAATTCGAGCCATTTGTGGCTTTTTGTGAAGGCAATTCATCCCTAGTCATTTGTGAGCTTCTCTCTTTTTGTTTCAAACCTTTAGCATTCATCCCTATAATATCATTTATAAGCAAATAAAAACAAGAAAAAGGATTAACAATTCCTCTTGAACTTTAAACATAATAAGGAATTATTCTAAAACTTACTTGAAGTTTCCACTTTTTCCTTTTTTCTTCCCCTTTTTGCTCTTGTCATCCCAATGGCATTGAATAGAAGCATTTGTAATTCCTATTGACTTGACAGAAAGAGGATTACATATAATTTCATCAATTGCTTGGCTATTATCCCAATCAACAAATGAACTATTAAAAGTAGATTGATCACTTAAACAAAAATTTGCAAGCCAAGCACCTGATTTTTCAATAGCACTATCAAAAGATTCTATCAATATGTTTCTTGTCACTTCATGAGCTTCACATTGCATGACAAGATCATAAGCCATCCTCATCTTTTGATTTACAAATACCATCTAGACACATTACCACTTCTACTTCCCTTTTCAATGCTATTTCCATATTTACCTTCATGAGATACTCTGTATCTCACATTTTTTGTCCATCATTTTCTTATGCACCTTTCGAGTATAGAACACACATTCATATAATTAAAAGCTTTTAAAAAATGCCTGCACAATAAACCCATTGACTTAAATTTGCGACGACTGCATTTAATTTCATCTTTCTGCTCATCAAAGAATACTATTCTAACTCTTGAGTTTAGATGATAAGACTTCATTTTTGAACTCACTTAGAAAATTACCAATGTGTGATGGATGTTTTGTGAACTCAATGTTTAAAGATTCAAGCAATTCTACTTGAAACAAGTTAAATATATTGAGTAAATAAACATAAGTACCATGGTCCAACAATAGGGAATGTTTCAAAACTGTTACAGGCTTCCCATGGTGAGAATGAGTGTCCTCGACCTTTTCATTTGCATGCCAAGTGATTTGGATTTTTTCATAATTAAGGACAAAATTATAAAAGAAATTGTCCGATCAGTTGCTTTCTTGAATGCTGAGCTTGTCCTCTCACTTCTAGATGTAACCAAAAGCCCAGCACTAAACTTGTTATTGCTAAAAACAGTAGCCCATCTGTGTCGCAAGTTATACATACTTGTCAACCATTTATGACCGTTAAAATCATAATCATCAATCATATTTTTCCATGTTACCACAAACTCTTCTTCAGACTAACAATATTGCATGCACTTAATCCACAAGTTCTTAAACCTTGTATCATTGTTCAAGCTGCCAAAATGTGAGGGTGCATTTTGGTTGATATGCCATTGGCACAACCAATGATGTGCCCTTGGAAATACTGTGTCAACTGCATTCATCATGGCTTGACATTGATCTGTAAAAATTGTTTCAAGTTGTTTACAACCCATAGACTCAAGGACTGTCCTAAACAACCATTCAAAAGAGCTTTCAATCTCATCCGACATGAAAGCCAAACCAAACATCACATTTTGCTTGTGGTGGTTTATGCCTACAAAAGGAGCATATATCAAATTGTACCTAATTGTTCGATAAGTAGCATCGACTAAAAGTACATCACCAAAGTATTCAAAATCAATCCTACATTGGGTGGTCTCTAAAGAAAAAGTTCATCACCCTATTCTCATCATCCACTTACATATCCCAATAAAAAAAGGGTTCATTATTCGACTTATTTACGAAATATTGCAATAATTCATTAGCATCTACATTTTCAATTTTCGTTAAATGACTAAAATGATCATATGCATCTTTACGGATGAACCCTGAATGCTGTGGCCCTTGGGCTTCCACTTCCATGTAAGAAATAGCACTAGCCACAGATATTCTAGCATTTACCAATGCTTCTAAAGTTGATTTTTGAGTATGTGAAATATTGCATGAATAATATTTTTAATGCTAGTGGATGCATGCTCATATTCATAATATATAATAACAGGTCAATATTTTTGCTATTATCTTTGTTCCAAAATGGAAATATGTCCCTTTCAACAGTTGGCTAAAGGTGTAACATTAACAAAAATGAGTCTGGGGTGCTGATTAAAAGACAACATCTCTTCTTGGTATTTTGAAAGATATAGAGGACTTATGACATTTTCTTCTCTCTTTTTCTCTTTCAGTATTTTCTTTCTTCTCTTAGCTACTAATAGCTAGAAATTGAAATCTTAATATATTAAGTGAATTTTGATCCAATGACATAAATTTCACACATAATTAAGTGTGAAGTATGGAGTTTGAACTTAATGGACACTTGGCATACATATGTATAAATAAATTGAAAAAAAAAAAAAAAAAACCTCTATTGCCAATCTAAGCAAGCTACACCTGCATGCGTGTGTATAACTTAAAAGAGAAGCAAAAAAAATGAGGGGGGGAGGGCTCTTCTTGTCAGTCTAAACAAGCTACTTTCTTAATTTGAAATCGACTGCTAAAAAATTTATTTTAGTTCAGTTCGTTACGTTTAACAAAACAATTTGATTTTATATAGTTTCTCAACACTTAATAAATTTTGAAACTTGACTCGATTTTGATTTTATTAGTTAAAAAAATAATAAATTGTGCTTAATATATCAAATTATTTAGAGTTGAACTCATGTTCAATTCAATTAAAGGCCAACACATTTAATAGTCAAATAAAACTCAAACCAAATTTTGAAAGTGATAAAAAAATAAAATTAAAATTGAACAACGATAGTTGAATTCTATTCAATTCAATTATATTGACCAAAGTTATCCAACTACTATATACATGGTTGTATGATTACCGCATGAATTCAAAAAAAAAAAAAAAAAACTCAAAATTCAAGATTTTAACTGTGACATGATACATTTTGTTTCTCAATTCTAATAAATATTTATTTTTATAATTTATTATATAAATATATTTGTCAAATGCTTTTATTTTATAATTAATTATTTTTATAAAAAATATTTAATATCCACAGATGAATACATATACATATATACATAAAGTGAAATACATACGAAATGAATCATATAGTAAAATATAAAATGGGAAATTGTAATTCACTTGTATACAAAAGATAATAACTTATAATTATTGCCCAAAAACTAATGAAATCCAAGCCTATATTATGTGGTAAAGTCGATCACAATGTAAAGCATAAAGTAAAACGTCGAACCAAAATAGAGTATTTATTCAGAAGTAACAATCGATTTATTGCAGAAGCAATTAAAAGTATCTTATTACAGGAAATAACTAGGAATTTACTGTGTACGTGTTTTGTAAGAAAAGTCAAAAAATGAGAAAGAAAAGGACTACCCAAACTAAGTATCCAAAATTTACTGTATATATGTACACACAGTAATTAGGATTAATGATGATCTCTAAGAATAACACTATTCAAGTTTGTTTCTATGTTCTAATTATTTGAAAATTGAAAAGTGTCAATGTTTACTCATTTTAATTAGAAATATCATTTATTTTTATTTTTGATTCTTTAAATCTATCACATTATCTTATTATTACAATAATCAAATTTAAATTCAATTTAATTAACATACTATACCAACTATAATTTCAAAATAATTAAAACATACATATATTTAAAAAATATGTCTTTTTAGCCATTAAACAATATAAACTACATAGACTTTCATCTATACACGCACACATATCCTAATCATTCTTATGAAACAAACTTAAATATAATTTCATTTTCATTTTCGAGACTATTACTAATTCTTCAACTTCAAGATGCTGAAACCGATCAAAAATGAAAATGAAAATGAAAATAAAACCCAGATTAAGGAAATTCTTCAAGCTCTAATTAAATCTTGCCAATTATTAGATTAAATATTCCCTTGACAGCTAACTCAAAAGATATCAACCAAAGTTGATCTCACTGGCCAGTCTTTGTTGCAGCTTAGACAGATTAACATTTGTACTCAGATTATTGACCTGCATATATGGTTATCAAATGAATCTTAAAAAATAATCAATACAAATCCATAATTACTCCATATATAAAAAATAAACAAAACCCTTATGGTGGTTTATGCCTACAAAAGGAGCATATATCAAATTGTACCTAATTGTTCGATATGTAGCATCGACTAAAAGTACATCACCAAAGTATTCAAAATCAATCCTACATGGGGTGGTCTTTAAAGAAAAAGTTCATCACCCTATTCTCATCATCCACTTACATATCCCAATAAAAAAAGGGTTCATTATTCGACTTATTTACGAAATATTGCAATAATTCATTAGCATCTACATTTTCAATTTTCGTTAAATGACTAAAATGATCATATGCATCTTTATGGATGAACCCTGAATGTTGTGGCCCTTGGACTTCCACTTCCACGTAAGAAACAGCGCTAGCCACAAATATTCCAGCATTTACCAATGCTTCTAAAGTTGATTTTTGAGTATGTCAAATATTGCGTGAATAATATTTTTAATGCTAGTGGATGCATGCTCATATTCATAATATATAATAACAGGTCAATATTTGTGCTATTATCTTTGTTCCGAAATGGGAATATGTCCCTTTCAATGACAAAATGTCCCTTTCAACAGTTGGCTAAAGCTGTAACATTAACAAAAATGAGTCTGGGGTGTTGATTAAAAGACAACATCTCTTCTTGGTATTTTGAAAGATATGGAGGACTTATGACATTTTCTTCTCTTTCAATATTTTCTTTCTTCTCTTAGCTACTAATAGCTAGAAATTGAAATCTTAATATATTAAGTGATTTTTGATCCAATGACATAAATTTCACACATAAATTAAGTGTGAAGTATGGAGTTTGAACTTAATGGACACTTGGCATACATATGTATAAATAAATTGGAAAAAAAAAAAAAAACCTCTATTGCCAGTCTAAACAAGCTACACCTACATGCGTGTGTATAAATTAAAAGAGAAGAAAAAAAAAAGGGCCTCTTCTTGTTAGTCTAAACAAGCTACTTGCTTGATTTGAAATCAACTGCTAAAAAATTTATTTTAGTTCAGTTCGTTACGTTTAACAAAACAATTTGAATTTATTTAGTTTCTCAACACTTAATAAATTTCGAAACTTGACTCGATTTTGATTTTATTAGTTAAAAAAATAATAAATTGTGCTTAATATATCAAATTATTTAGAGTTAAACTCGTGTTCAATTCAATTAAAGGTCAACACATTTAATAATCAAATAAAACTCAAACCAAATTTTGAAAGTGATAAAAAAATAAAATTAAAATTGAACAATGATAGTTGAATTCTATTCAATTCAATTATGTTGGCCAAAAGTATTCAACTACTATATACATGGTTGTATGATTAACTCTTGAATTCAAAAAAAAAAAAAAATCTCAAAATTCGAGATTTTAACTGTGACATGATACATTTTGTTTCTCAATTCTAATAAATATTTATTTTTATAATTTATTGTATAAATATATTTTTTGAATGTATTTATTTTATAATTTTTATAAAAAATATTTAATATTCACGGACGAATACTGTGGCACCCCTCCTTAGGATAACACCCAAATCAAGGTACCACACAGATTCAGACTTACAATATCAGAGTTATAGCTAACAGAAGGCCCATAGTTCTGTTGCGTACATCACCAAATTTCAAAATTCAACCTCAACAAGTAGTTATAAACCTGAATTAACAACATATATATCTACTAGGTCTCAACAGAGTTCAAAACATTCATATCTTACTATTTAATACATCATAACCTTAAAAATACAAAACGACATGTTACAACCTTTCTAAGGTGATCATATCTTATACAAAAGTACATCATAACTTGGATTCTATATAATCAGTAAAAGAAAACCCAAGTATTGTTAATTCCTCTTCTCAGTCTCGATCAATTCTCTTCCTGATCTGAAATATCACAAATATGGGGATTAAGTCCAATGACTTAGTGAGGATTATAGAAAGGATTCATCGAGGAAAACTCGACTCGACAAATCATAATGCAACTAACAGATAATGCAGATACATAAACAGATAGCACAATTTATCAAACAGGAAACTCTCCTGCCTTGTTGCTCCAAGATCAGATTTCAAATATACAGATTGTCAGACAAATCAATCCCAAAGCATATACATTCAAAGGATGATCGAAACATGCATTGCCGATTCAGCTTATACCAAACAAACAGATCACCTAAGTATAACAACTTGGTATTTGCAGATGCCCATACAGTCCATATAGCGCACCGCCACTGCCTAGGGGAAATCCCTAGCACACCATCGATACCCAGGGGGAAATCCCTAGCGTATCGCCGACACCGAGGGGGAAATCCCAAGCGTGCCTCATATAACCAAACATTTAGCTCAGATTGGCTCTTGGCCCAACAATCTCCGTACATATAACAAATTACCGCTTATGCAGATGCCTAGGGGGAAATCCCTAGCACATTGCCAGTTTTAGATAAACAAATCAAAGTAGACAGAAATAATGCCAGTCAGGCAACAGATATCAAACTGATAATAGAAAAGCCAACAAGGCTACAGACACGAAACAAATGACAGACAGATACCGAACAGATAACAGATAACATTCTGGGCGCCAGAACAGACAGAAACTGATACAGAATAACAAAAACAGATACGGAACAGACATAACCCTCGCAGGGGTATTCAGAACAGAATCAAATAACAAACAGAATCCAAACACGGTTCTGAGTAACGTACAGAAACAGTAAACCCACACAGGGGTTAATTTCAATAACAGATAGCTCAATAGGGTGCTAAATTGGCAGAGCCTCATAGGTATAACGAGTACCAAGAGGGATAGATCCTCACCTGATTGTAGAAATTCCCACTCAGTCCAACATCAAACTATGGACGATCAACACCCAAATCTTCTTCACCTATTCCCAAAATAATTTATAATCAAAGCTCGGTCGATTTAATGGTCTCAATAATCAATTAAGCTTATAATTTCCCAAAACTACTATAAGTCTCCTAGACATGCCAAATTTTACAACAATCGAATATTTTAACTTAACCATATTCAATTATTATCCATTATAAAATATAACTCTTAAATCCTCAAATTAATTTCTACCAACTTAATTAAATCTCATAATATATTATTACTATTCCAATAATTCCCAAAAATCATAAATATCAAAGTATAGCCTTCCAACAACTAACCACACCCCACAATATTCCATAATCACTAAAATTCAATTCCTAGCTCCAACATACAATGTCATATATATATACACAAAATTCAAATATAATATAATTAATAAATCTTCCAAAATTCGCAAATCAATAACTAATGCTCGGAATCAGATATGGCTTATACCGTTGCGACCGTCGGATCGAGCAGAAGAAACTGCCCTATCGCCGCCGCTGCCGGCCACCGTCCGCCGCCGTGCCGCCGCCGGTCGCCGTCGCCTGAATATGGGCACTTTACGTGGTTCTCTTCCTCGCAACATGCTGATCACGAATCTCCTATTAGGTTTCAGTTTTGGCGCCCCAACTGGCCGGAAATCTCCAAAAATAGTGGTCAACCTCCTCTTCTCCGCCGAGCTCCGCCGCGCCTGTTCACCGTCGTTCGTCGCCGGGAACGCCCATACAGCTGTTGAACCAGCTTCTTTTCATCTCCTGCTACCCGATGATACCCTCAAATGCAGCTCTAGTCGTCGGAAGAAGGAGATACGCCGGTGGCTGTTTCGTGTTCAGAGGGTGCTGGAGAAGAGAATGGTGATGTTGGTTAGCAGTAATGGTGCTTGGTTGAGTGGTGAAGATGGTCTCGGTGGTGATGGGTGGTCGCGGTAATGGAAGAAAAGAAAGAAAACGGGAAGAAGAAAATGAAAGAAAATGAAGAAGGAAGAAAGAAGAAAGAAAAGAAGAAAAGAAGAGAGCTGCCAACTGTCCTCACAATCCAATTTTTCTATTTTTGCGATTAAGTCCCTAACATAATAAGATTCCTCAATTGAATCCTAAACTTCCAATTTTCTTGCAATTAAGTCCTTAATAAATAAATAAATAAAAATGAAATCAATTAAATTCCAAGGATTTAATAATAACATCAAAATTAACATAAACCATGAAAATAATTACTTATGAAAATACGAAAATTCCGGGGTCGTTACAATCACCCCCACTAAGAAGAATCTGTCCCCAGATTCTCACCTGATCAGAGAAAAAGTTCGGGGTACTGATGATGCATGAGATCTTCTCTCTCCCATGTCGCTTCCTCTACATTATGATTCCGCCATAATATCTTGACTTGAGGAATTTCTCGATTCCTAAGTTTCCGACTTTGACGATCCAAAATATGCACAGGTCTCTCCTCATAAGACAAATCTCGCTCTAGCTGCATGCATTCCGATGATATGACGTGAGAAGGATCAGGATAATATTTTCGGAGTTGCGATACGTGAAAAACATCATGTATTCCCTTTAAATCTTGGGGTAACACGAGCCGATACGCAACTGGTCCTATCCTTTCACATACCTCATATGGCCCAACATACCTCGGACTAAGTTTTCCCCCTCTTCATATTCTCCGAACTCCTTTCCTCGGAAAAACTTTAAGGAATACCTGATCTCCGACATTGAATTCTAAATCCTTTCTCCGCATATCTGCATAGCTCTTCTGTCTATCTTGGGCCGCTTTCATTCTTTGCTTAATCACTTGTACCTTCTCAATAGTCTCTTGTATCAGTTCGGGTCTGATAGTATTGGGACACTGATCAAGTTTGCCTCGGTGCTCTTCCATGTCCCAATGTATTGGAGAACGACACTTTCTACCATACAGGGCTTCATATGGTGCCATCTGTATAGTTGACTGAAAGCTATTATTATAAGCAAATTCAACTAAAGGTAGATGTCGAATCCAATTCTCTCCAAAATCTAACACACATGATCGTAGCAAATCTTCCAAGATCTGTATGACTCTCTCTGACTGGCCGTCTGTTTGAGGATGAGCAGTGGAACTGAACTTCAATCTTTTTCCTAAATGCTCCTGCAGACATTGCCACAGTCTTGATGTAAATTTCGGATCTCGATTGGATACTATGCTCATCGGTATTCCGTGTAATCTCACGATTTCTTTAACATACAACTGGGCTAACTTCTCGACTTTGTAGTTCGAACCAACAGACAGAAAATGTGCAGATTTAGTTAGTCGGTCTATAACAACCTAAATACTGTCATATCCACCTCGGGCTGTGGGAGCCCCGTCACAAAGTCCATGGTGACTTGTTCCCATTTCCAATCAGGAATTGGAAGTGGTTGTAACAACCCTGACGGTCGTTGATGTTTTGCTTTCACCAATTGACAGGTCAAACACCTTTGCACATATTCTGCTATATCCCGCTTCATCCCATTCCACCAAAATTGCTTCTTAAGATCTTGATACATCTTTGCACCTCCATGATGTATCGAATATTTGGTCTTATGTGCCTGTGCTAATAACTTTTCCTTAGTTACTTCTGGCACACACATTCTCTTTCGGAACAGGAGAGCATCTTGAATGTCAATTTTTAAATCTGACTCTTTGGCATTTCTGACAGTTTTTCTCTTCTTCTGAATCCATTCATCCTCAGATTGAGCCTGTAATATCTCATCATACAGTTCCGGTTGAACTTTCATGCCTGCAACCCACGCATGTCGTTTTATCCTCATAATCGATTTCATTTTTTGACTTTCTGACATTTTGGTTGCATACAGATGAGATAACCCAGCTTTACGACTTAACGCATCTGCCACCACGTTAGCTTTTCCAGGATGATAGGAGATTGAGAAATCATAATCTCCTAAAAACTCCATCCATCTGCGCTACCTCATGTTTAAGTCTTTCTGTGACTGCAAATATTTGAGGCTTTGGTGGTCAGTATATACCTCAAATGTAGCTCCATAGAGGTATTGTCTCCACTTAGACAGTGCAAAAATGACCGCTGCAAGTTCTAGGTCGTGAGTCAGGTAGTTCTCTTCATGTGGCTTCAACTTCTTAGATGCATAGGCAATGACACGCCCTTGCTGCATCAACACACATCCCAATCCTTTCTTGGATGCATCTGTATATACCACAAATCCTTCTAAACCATTTGGGAGAGCTAGAATTGGAGCCGTAGTTAGTCGATGTTTTAACTCTTGAAAACTCTTCTCGCAGTTTTCATTCCAACAAAATGGTTGATCCTTCTGAGTCAACTTGGTCAACGGACCAGCTATCTTGGAAAAATCTTCAACAAATCTTCGGTAATAACCAGCTAAACCCAAGAAGCTCCTAACTTCAGTAACGTTTTCGGGCCTTTTCCAGTTGACTACCACCTCAATCTTGGAGGGATCCACTTCTATGCCATCTTTGGTGATTACATGGCCCAGAAAAGCTACTCTCTCTATCCAGAATTCGCACTTACTGAACTTGGCATACAACTGATGCTCTTTCAGTGTTCTCAGAACTGCATGTAAGTGCCTTCGATGCTCCTCTTCAGACTTCGAGAAGACTAAAATATCATTGATGAATATGACCACGAATTGATCCAGATAAGGTCGAAATATGCGGTGCATCAAATCCATGAATGCTGCTGGAGCGTTGGTCAATCCGAACGGCATTACTACGAATTTGAAATGACCATATCGAGAGTTGAAAGCTGTTTTTAGAATATCTTCTTCTCGAATCTTCAACTGGTAATACCCTTGCCTCAAATCCAGTTTCGAGAAAATTCTTGATCCCTGCAAGACATCAAACAGCTCCTCCACATGAGGTAGTGGGTACTTGTTTTTGATAGTGATCTTGTTCAATTCTCGATAGTCGATGCACATTCTCAACGACCCATCTTTCTTTTTAACGAACAGCACTGGAGCTCCCCAAGGAGAGGTGCTAGGTCTGATATACTTTTTCTCTAACAATTCTTGAAGTTGGCTCTTAAGTTCCTTCAGTTCAGCAGGGGCCATTCGATAAGGAGTCTTGGAAAATGGCGTAGCCCCTGGTAAAGTATGAATAACAAACTCTATCTCTCGATCTGGAGGTAACGAATTTAGCTCCTCAGGAAAAACCTCTGGATATTCTGCTACCACGTCTACTTCCTCAATCTTGACTGCATCACGGGGCATATTGATAAGGTACGCCAAATATCCCTGCCCACCTTCGAATAATATTTTTCGGGCCTCTACCGCTGATATGATCGGTAGTGAATGAGATTTATCCACTGAAGAATGTGGAGTTATCAAGGTTCCTTCCCCGAGAGTAATGCACTTTGTGAAACAATTCACTTGTGCCTGATGGTTATACAACCAATCCATTCCCAGAATCACATCATATCCTTGAATAGGCATACATATAAGATTAGCTGGGTACTCTTGGTTATCAATCATAATAGGACACTCTCGAAACATTGTATCCGTGATTAACCCTTCACCTAGGGGTGTTTTCACTTCTACTTGATACGCCATTGTTTCGGGTTGCATATTTAATTTCTCAAAAAATTCAGCAGATATAATTGAATGGGAAGCACCAGGATCATATAAAGCTTTACCAAAAATCTGAGAGATAGTAATTGTACCTTCTACTACCTCATTGGGATCTGGCACATCTTCACCAGTGAGGGCATAGGCATGTGCTTGCACCTTCTGCTTTCCTTTGCCTCTTCCTGCTGGTGCTAGCCCCATCTTACCGGGGCAGTCTCTTAAGAAATGCTGGCTACTGCCACACCTTAAGCATTTACCTTGCTTGCGCTAGCAATTCGCTTCCTCATGAGTCGACACACCAGAAAATCCACACATGTCGCAGCTCTGCTTTAGTATCCATAAGTATCTCACTCTTCTGAAACAGCCATTCTTCTTGTTGTCGACATCATTTTATCAGCTCTTCTTTTTCTTGTTTTAGCCTCTCGATCATGCTGGCAGAATCCTCCTCTTCATTCTCATCGATAGGCTGCTTGCCTTTACCCTTGTCTTTATCATTAGCCATCTTACAAAATAAGGTAACTCACTTAGCTTAATAAGTTAGGAAAACCAACCTATTTCTATAGCCATAAAGTTCTCTAGCCTCGAATGTCATATCTTAAAGCAACTAAAGATTTAAAATTCCTAATAATACTCATTCGCCTAGGTCATCAAAACCTAAGCTCCAATATCTGTTAACTCATATATATCTTAGACTTTCCATAGTCAGACTTAACTTCATAACCAAGAGTTCCAAATCCAAGGATCATATACTAGCATAGCTCGGGCTTTCCAAACCCAAGCTCTGATACCACTTTCTGTGGCACCCCTTCTTAGGATAACACCCAAATCAAGGTACCACACAGATTCAGACTTACAATATCAGAGTTATAGCTAACAGAAGGCCCATAGTTCTGTTGCGTACATCACCAAAATTCAAAATTCAACCTCAACAAGTAGTTATAAACTTGAATTAACAACATATATATCTACTAGGTCTCAACAGAGTTCAAAACATTCATATCTTACTATTTAATACATCATAACCTTAAAAATACAAAACGACATGTTACAACCTTTCTAAGGTGATCATATCTTATACAAAAGTACATCATAACTTGGATTCTATATAATCAGTAAAAGAAAACCCAAGTATTGTTAATTCCTCTTCTCAGTCTCGATCAATTCTCTTCCTGATCTGAAATATCACAAATATGGGGATTAAGTCCAATGACTTAGTGAGGATTATAGAAAGGCTTCATCGAGGAAAACTCGACTCGACAAATCATAATGCAACTAACAGATAATGCGGATACAAAAACAGATAGCACAATTTATCAAACAGGAAATTCTCCTGCCTTGTTGCTCCAAGATCAGATTTCAAATATACAGACTGTCAGACAAATCAATCCCAAAGCATATACATTCAAAGGATGATCGAAACATGCATTGCCGATTCACCTTATACCAAACAAACAAATCACCTAAGCATAACAGCTTGGTATTTGCAGAAGCCCATACGGTCCGTATAGCGCACCGCCACTGCCTAGGGGAAATCCCTAGCACACCATCGATACCCAGGGGGAAATCCCTAGCGTACCGCCGACACTGAGGGGGAAATCCCAAGTGTGCCGTTGACACCGAGGGGGAAATCCCAAGCGTGCCTTTGACACCGAGGGGGAAATCCCAAGCGTGCCTCATATAACCAAACATTTAGCTCAGATTGGCTCTTGGCCCAACAATCTCCATACATATAACAAATTACCGCTTATGCATATGCCTAGGGGGAAATCCCTAGCACATTGCCGGTTTCAGATAAACAAATCAAAGCAGACAGAAATAATGCCAGTTAGGCAACAGATATCAAACTGATAATTGAAAAGCCGACAAGGCTACAGATACGAAACAAATGACAGACAGATACCGAACAGATAACAGATAACATTCTGGGCGCCAGAACAGACAGAAACTGATACAGAATAATAGAAACAGATACGGAACAGAAATAACCCTCACAGAGGTATTAAGAACAGAATCAAATAACAAACAGAATCCAAACACGGTTCTGAGTAACGTACAGAAACAGTAAACCCACACAGGGGTTAATTTCAATAACAGATAGCTCAATAGGGTGCTAAATTGGCAGAGCCTCATAGGTATAACGAGTACCAAGAGGGATAGATCCTCACCTGATTGTAGAAATTCCCACTCAGTCCAACATCAAACTATGGACGATCAACACCCAAATCTTCTTCACCTATTCCCAAAATAATTTATAATCAAAGCTCGATCGATTTAATGGTCTCAATAATCAATTAAGCTTATAATTTTCCAAAACTACTATAAGTCTCCTAGACATGCCAAATTTTACAACAATCGAATATTTTAACTTAACCATATTCAATTATTATCCATTATAAAATATAACTCTTAAATCCTCAAATTAATTTCTACCAACTTAATTAAATCTCATAATATATTATTACTATTCCAATAATTCCCAAAAATCATAAATATCAAAGTATAGCCTTCCAACAACTAACCACACCCCACAATATTCCATAATCACTAAAATTCAATTCCTAGCTCCAACATACAATGTCATATATATATACACAAAATTCAAATATAATATAATTAATAAATCTTCCAAAATTCACAAATCAATAACTAATGCTCGGAATCAGATATGGCTTATACCGTTGCGACCGTCGGATCGAGCAGAAGAAACTGCCCTATCGCCGCCGCCGCTGGCCACCGTCCGCCGCCGTGCCGCTGGCCACCGTCCGCCGCCGTGCCGCTGCCGGTCGCCGTCGCCTGAATACGGGCACTTTACGTGGTTCTCTTCCTCGCAACGTGCTGATCACGAATCTCCGATTAGATTTCAGTTTTGGCGCCCCAACTGGCCGAAAATCTCCAAAAACAGTGGTCAACCTCCTCTTCTCCACCGAGCTCCGCCGCGCCTGTTCACCGTCGTTCGTCGCCGGGAACGCCCATGCAGCTGTTGAACCAGCTTCCTTTCATCTCCTGCTACTCGATGATACCCTCAAATGCAGCTCCAGTCGTCGGAAGAAGGAGATACGCCGGTGGCCGTGAGATGGGTTTCTTCAAACTCCTCCTACCACCGCGTCTCCGCCATGCATGGTGGCTGTTTGGTGTTCAGAGGGTGCTGGAGAAGAGAATGGTGATGTTGGTTAGCAGTAATGGTGCTTGGTTGAGTGGTGAAGATGGTCTCGGTGGTAATGGGTGGTCGCGGTAATGGAAGAAAAGAAAGAAAACGGGAAGAAGAAAATGAAAGAAAATGAAGAAGGAAGAAAGAAGAAGGAAAAGAAGAAAAGAAGAAAGCTGCCAAGTGTCCTCACAATCCAATTTTTCCATTTTTGCGATTAAGTCCCTAACATAATAAGATTCCTCAATTGAATCCCAAACTTCCAATTTTCTTGCAATTAAGTCCTTAATAAATAAATAAATAAAAATGAAATCAAATAAATTCCAATGATTTAATAATAACATCAAAATTAACATAAACCATGAAAATAATTACTTATGAAAATACGGAAATTCCGGGGTCGTTACAAATACATATGCATATATACATAAAGTGAAACACATACGAAATGAATCATATATTAAAACATAAAATGGGAAATTGTAATACACTTATATACAAAAGATAATAACGTATAATTATTACCCAAAAACTAATGAAATCCAAGCCTATATAATGTGGTAAAGTCGATCATAATGTAAAGCATAAAGTAAAATGTCGAACTAAAATAGAGTATTTATTCAGAAGTGACGATCAATTTATCGCAGAAGCAATTAAAAGTATCTTATTACAGGAAATAACTAGGAATTTACTGTGTAAGTGTTTTGTAAGAAAAGTCAAAAAATGAGAAAGAAATGGACTACCCAAACTAGCTATCCAAAATTTACTATATATATGATGATCTCTAAGAATAACACTATTCAAGTTTGTTTCTATGTTCTAATTATTTGAAAATTGGAAAGTGTCAATTTTTACTCATTTTAATTAGAAATATCATTTATTTTTATTTTTGATTTTTTAAATCTATCATATTATCTTATTATTACAATAATCAAATTTAAATTCAATTTAATTAACATACTATACCAACTATCATTTCAAAATAATTAAAACATACATATATATAAAAATATGTCTTTTTAGCCATTAAACAATATAAACTACATAGACTTTCATCTATACACGCACACATATCCAAATCATTCTTATGAAACAAACTTAAATATAATTTCATTTTCATTTTCGAGACTATTACTAATTCTTCAACTTCAAGATGCTGAAATCGATCAAAAATAAAAATGAAAATGAAAATAAAACCCAGATTAAGGAAATTCTTCAAGCTCTAATTAAATCTTGTCAATTATTAGATTAAATATTCCCTTGACATCTAACTCAAAAGATATCAACCAAAGTTGATCTCACTGGCCAGTATTTGTTGCAGCTTAGACAGATTAACATTTGTACTCAGATTATTGACCTGCATATATGGTAATCAAATGAATCTTAAAAAATAATCAATACAAATCCATAATTACTCCATATATAAAAAATAAACAAAACCCTTAATCCCATACCTCGGATTGGATTCTGTAAAGAAATTTCTCATTGGCTTTAGTAGAAATGCAGCTGACAACATTGAGTCCTATGTCAAGCAATTCCCTTAGAACTCTTGATAGAGGAAACCCATTATCTTCCTCTTTGATCCCACAGCTGATTAAAATCTCAACTCCATCCTTGCAAGAATTCACAGTTACACAATTTGGCAACTTGTAATTATTAATTAAGCCCCCGTTTCCAGAGCTGCCAGCTGATGAAGTAGACAACTTTTTTAGCTTATCTCTTCGCATTTCTAACTCTTTGTTATTCCTTTCTATTTGTTTTATGTAGTTCACAGCCCCAAGCATATGATCGCAGATCGAGCGTTTTCCCTAAAATATTGTATAATTGGAAATATATGCTCAGTAATATAAATTAGGAGGAGATCAGTATTTGTACGAGCATATAAACTATACAAAATATGTTATAAAATCAATCTATAAAATTTTAAATAAACTACATGAAAGCACAACATTTACGATTGGTTTCAAAAAAATTGACACAGACGTCGCAGCACGTTGCCCATTTGGGCTACTCGTTAGAACAGCTCGTCCGTCATTTCTCAAAATAACAACACAAGGCTGCCACCCAGGGCACCTTAATTAGTACGCCCACCCATCAGCCTTAATTAGCATCTCATGTTGGTGACTAATTGATACTGAAAAACATCCTGAGAACAAAATTATCATATTTGCCCAATTTCAACTAATACCAATATTAGTAACTAATCAGAAAGTTTAAGTATTAGATGTATGGTATTTGATTTACCAAACACATCATTATTTTATACTCTTTCATGACCCTATTTTAATTTTTAACACCTCTATTAGTTACAAAATATTATCTTAACTACCAATATTTTATAACTTTCAAAATCTTATTTTATTCAAATATTTTAATAGCTTATTTCTAAAATAAAATTTAATAATTTATTAACTCTGTAAATATTTTGTAAGATGTATGAGTTCGTAAGATGTTTTAAATAAATTTAAGAAAACGTCTAAATTAACTTTACAAGATTTTCAGAAAGGACAATTAGAAAGGAGAAAGGGCTATATTTAATTCTTGTACTTACCTTTACGTATTCAAGAGGAAGAAGGGATCTAAGGGAAGAATAAAGAGTAGCCATTTCTTTTCTTCTTTGCCTCTCAATATCTCTGTGCGTAACTTTCCTGAGAATATTGCAGTCTTTGGTTGTTTCTTCAATATGTTTGTTTTCTTTGAAGTCTGATTTTGATCTTTTGCTCCTATTATTGGTTGTAAGGTTACTGCTCTCCAGGAAAGTATGATCCACAAGAACCTCTGGTTCAAGAACTGAAAGCTCCTGGAAAAGCAGATCTTCGTTGTGTTCTAAATCAGGAAACATATTTTGGAGTATTTTAGGCAGAGTTGTTTAGATGTGTATGGAGGTTGTATGGGAGGAGAGATGGACATAAATATATATATATATATATATAGAGAGAGAGAGAGAGAGAGAGTGAGTGAAAGCGAGCACTATAAGAAAAATGAAAATTAGTGATAAAATATGAAGTGATAATATAAAAAATAGTCCCTAATTATATATAATAAGTGATAAAAAATTTTATTTTGTCATTCTAATGAATTTTATAAATTAAATAATAGGCAAGAATAGTACTTAAGTTGTTACCATTAACAATTAGCGATACGCTTATAGTGATAATATAATGACAATAAGAACTGTCACTAATTATAGTGACAAGGTTTTCATTGTTACTAAGCTATCACCGTACGGATATCACTAATTATCAATAGTGACAACTTAAGTACTATTCTTATTTCTATTTAATTTACAAAATTCATTACACGACAAAATAAAATCTTTTATCACTTAATATATATATATATATACACACACATATAATTTGCGACTATTTTATCACGAACAGTGACAAAATTTTCACTATCACTAGACTATCATTGTAGGGCTATCATTAATTATCAACGATAACAATTTAAAAAATTAAATTTTTTATTATTGAGTCATATTGTGACAACATAAAAAATATTGTTACTTAAAAAATATTTTTAGCAACAAAATAAAAATTATTTTCATTTAATACATCTCATTAATGATAATTTTATATTATAATTTATTAATTTTCTCTAATTTTTCATATTTTTTGTAGTGGAGTGGGATATCAATTAAAGAGTGGCCCTTGTGAAGTGCAAGATAAGAGAGCCCCTATAAGAGAAAGTCATTGCGCCCTAGCCTAATTAGTTAATGTTTTTCAGCTGGCCAACCATTATGTTAGTTGTAGCACACCTTTCCTCCTTCTCTCACTTTGGAAAGATTTGGCCTTTTTTTGATGATCTAATGAGAGAGTACTATACATCAATGTAAAAGATTGAATTGAATATGTGAAGTCGATTATAGTCAAACTTCATTGAATGGTATTCTTGCCTCTAATATCATTAGCTTGGGTAGTTGGGATGGCTTATTATGCAAAATCTTGGCAATTAGATTCTAGAAAATGCACTCTTTATCTTTAATCTATTTCAATATAAATATTATTTTTTTATTTTAATTTTATGAGTATATATCAAATATATCTAAAACACAATGAATTAATTCTATAAAATAATATTTGATAAACTTCATATATGTAGAGGGAAATAAAAAATAAAATATATATTAAATGAAAGGATTCAAAGTGTAAGAAACTAAATGCGCTACAAACACATTTAGGTTGTGTTTGGCTATGTTTTTTATTTGATTTTATTATGTGTTTATTATGTGTTTTGGAAGAATGAATTATTGGAGAATGTGAAAGTTGTTTTTTGGTATATTTGTTTATGTTTTGAGAAAGATATTTTTTACTATAACAATCAAATCATAGCTTTTTTGTTGGGTTTTCGGGGTAAAAATGAAATTAAGTGATTATTTTAATGTTAGAATAGTCATAAAATTAATATATATATATATATATATTGGAGAATGTACATTTTGAAGAAAAAAATGAGAATATATTTGGCTATCTTTTTCCAAAATAATATTATTTCCGGGAAACATAACCAAACAAAGCCTTAGTTTTCATATCTTGGGAAATTGTGGTGGAACTTAGACGGTGGTAGACAATCCTAGCTCATTTTGTCTCTTTCACTTTTTCTATTTTTTTTTTTTAAATTTTTTTACATGTACATCAAAAAATTTAAATTTCTGACCTCACATGTTTTATGTGAGATTCAACAGAAACTTCTTGATGCTTTTTTCATTTACTTAACGCCAAAAGTTATCAGTCCTACGTAATTATATATGATAGTCAATAAAGTCCAGTGTTGCAGGAAGTGAGTTTTTGTACAATTTTTGGCTTCGCTTGTTTTTATTTTCAAAACTTTTTTTTGTTATTAATATTATTTGAAAATAAAAAGTTATTGATTTTTATTTTTTTATATTAAAAATATCATTATCTTTATTTTTACTTTTTTAAAATCTTATTGATTTTGTCATTTTATTGTCGTATATATCAATCAAATTTAAAATTTAATTTAATGTAAAGTACTCACTAACACTTCATAACATTATAGTATAAGTATATTTTGAAAAAATGCATCATTTTAGGTATAAAAATATAAATTAATTAAAATTTCATACGTATACCAGCTATGATGATTATTTTTGAAAAAAACATTGAGACATGTTTTTATTTCCAAATTTCACTGTACGATTACTTTTTCAGTATTTAAAAATATTGAAAAGATTGAAACAGAAATAAAAAAAATAAAAAAATAAACAGACACACATGTTTTACATTTTTTGGAAAACTACGGTGCAAATGAATTGTGCTCTTGAACCTAGGAACGTATTTTGTTTCCTACTGATTTAATGTATTTTGCTATTTCATATTTTTTCTTTTTTAATTTGTTTAACGTCAGAAATGATTGGCATATGTAATTATTACAAAGATAATAATTCATTCTCGAGGAAAGCATGTTTTGACTGAACATTACATGATTTCATCAAGATTTTTAGAGCCCGTTTGTTTATTTTTTTCACCATCCATTTTGATTTTAAACACAAAATGAGAAGAAAACTATCAATTCAAACTATTTTTTACACAAAATATTTTTTGTTTTAATTTTTAACTTTTTTCGAAATCGACCAATATATCATCTTACCATTACATTAATCAAATTCAAATTTGATTTGATATAAAAAATCTAATGTCATTTTAAAATTAATAAAATGTACATATATTTAAAAAATAAATCTTTTAAAACATAAAAAAAGAAATAGATTAACCAATTTTTGACTCTATACCTACTTTAATTATTACTTTTTAGCAAAACATCCAAATACAATTTCATTTTTCATTTTCAAATCATAACTACATATTTTTAAACTTTTAAAAATGCATGAAAATGAAATTGGGCTTTGAGAACATCTCCAATTGGGCACTTATGGTTAGTTTATGAAGGAAATCAGTTTATATCATGCTACATACTAAAACTATTTAAATATTTAAATAATTTATGATTTTTAAATAATATATGACAACATCAATATTTGGCTCACCAAGATATTATAGTTTAACAATTCACAATTTATTTAACAATTTTGTTCCAGGTGGACAACATAAAATCCCTAAACAAATATTATATATTTGCCCCTAATACTGAAGATATAAAAATATTTAGAAAAATAATGGGTTGCACTTGGATGCTAACCTTTTTAATAATGTGTTGAAATTTTCATGTTCATATTTAATTGTTAATAATATAGTTGTTCATCAACTTATCATATTTAATTTTATCCCAAATTTAATATAAAGTACTTATATTTTGAAAAAAGGGATGATATTAAGTATAAAAAATATAAACATACACACATTTTTTTAATATAAAGTACTGGCTATTACTGTATAATTATTTTTTCAATTTTTAGAAATGTTGAAGATTTGAAATATAAATGAAAATTAACACACAAACATTTTTTACATGTTATGGAAACCTATGGTGCAAATGATTCAATGTATTTTTCATACTCCTTTTTTTACTGCCAAATGGCATGTATAATTCATGCAGAGATAATAATTCCATTATTGTGAACGGTAGGTTTTGTCTGAACGTTAAGTGGAAAACAGGTTTTGTCTGAACATGACATGATTTAATCAGAAATCTTTTTACGCTTGGTTTACTGACTGACAGCTTTTGGAAATCGGGAAATTAGAAAAAAAAATCAAAAAGAAAGAAAAACAAAAAAATTATGTTATCGAGGAAAATTAATTTCTATCATGAGATTAAATTTATTTATATATTTAAATAATTTATGAATTTTAAATTATACATGATAATATCAATATTTAACTCACCAACATATTACACCATAACAGTTTGTAATTTATTCAAAAAACTTATTTTAAGCGGACAAAATAAAATCCCTAAAAAATAGTCTCACACATATAGTGTAAGGTTAGGAGTTAAAATCTATCGGACTTTCGACGAACGTGTGTATAAGTAAAAAATATTATATATTTGTCCTAATACCAAATATATAAAAATACTGAAGAAAAAGAAAAAAAAAAGATAAAATAGTAGTTCTTTACATGAAAACTTGACTGCAATTAATTTTTTTCTTTTTAACATGAGGATTTTCTAGGAGGTCACCCTTCTCGTACTACTCTTGTCCGAACACGTTTAACTTTCAAGTTCTGATAAGATCTAGTGCATTATTACTAGTATGATCACACGCAATAACAAAGATTTATATTGTTAGTAATTAATGGCCTTAAAATTTAAAAGTTAATTTCTCATTTGAAAGCATATATTCTAGATATTGCTCTATCTACTACATTGTAAGATAATATTTTTAAGTTATCAAACTAAATTATCCGATTATTTCTTTTAAATAATTTTAAAAACTATAAAATTTTAAAGTTTAATATTTTTTTTATATTAGTTAATGTTATTGAATTACATGTAAAATTCGTCTAACGCTTTATGAAATTTTTGAAAATGTTTTGAAATTCAAAAATTTTACAGGTTTCATTCTAAAATCGCGATTTATTATTTTTTCAACGAATAAAATCGTATGTTATGCACGTGGCCATTAAATAACTCCAATTGCATTGATGAAAAGATTGCATTTCATGTGTTACTTAATAGATAGGTCTATATATATCATCCGGCATCAATAAAATTTAACTCCAAAATTTAAAAACCATTCACATCTAATCCTTTGAAAATGGTTTTTAAATTACATACATAGCATAAAATAACATATGGATTCAATAAATTCACTTTTTCAATAACATATGGATTCCTGAATTTGTTAAATCCAAAAAACTGGGGGACTACGTGTTGAAACCCAGGAGGATCTATTGTTAAAACTATAAAATAACAGTAAAGTAATTCAATGTAAAGTGACAACGAGATTTAATGTGGTTCGCCGATGTATTTAATTTAATCCACCCGACAAAAAAAAAGAATTTATTGATCTCAAATCAAAGTTCAAGTACAAATTTGAATCCCAAAAATCTCACCAAAATGCCCAACACCCTCCTTTTGAACTCCGTCTCGAGAAACTATCTCAAAAGCAGTTAGAATCTATCGTGTATGTGCCTCTCGTCTGTTTGTCCTGGAAGAAAACCAATTAAATACCCACAAAGTAGAGTCATAGGTGAAGTGGGCATCTGCCGCATGTGCCCCGGCATGCACAATATTGACTTGTGCCAAGAAAATCAAATGTTGGGCAGAAAATTTGCGCCAGGACGCAAAAAACTTGTGCTCCGGCACAAAGTTACTGTTTACTACACGCTAGGGCGCAAAAAACTTGTGTTAGTGAGCACGAGGCGTGTTTTTGACTGTTTCTTGTCTTGTTGCGCGCCATGGCGCTCACATCCTTGCACCCTAGCACGCGGCATCCTACCAACACACGCCGTGGTGTGCTCCTCGTGCCCATTTTCGGCCACTTTGCTCCAATTTACTCCATTTCTTCCGTTCTTAGTCAATTAAGCCTCAAATTTCAAGGCAAAATCAACAATTCTCCACATTTACTTAAAATTCACCATCTTTCTTCTTTGTCCCTATGCCCAAAAGGGCCTATTACCTGAGTCTGCAAATGTTAACCAAATCCAAGCAATACTCGAATTTGATTCCTGGAGTAGCCTTAGTCAATATGTCTGCCGGATTAATCTTAGTCCCAACCTTGTCAACCAACATGACACCATATTCCGGACAAAGTGATACCTCACATCTATGTGCTTTGTTCTCTCATGAAACGCTTGATTCTTTGACAAGTGTATGGCACTCTGGCTGTCATAAATTACCTTAGTGATCTCAGAAGTCATACATATATCATTGATCAGTCCCTTTAGCCAAATGTCTTCCTTGACGCTTTCAGCCAAAGCCATGTACTGAGCTTCTGTTGTGGACAATGTAATTGATGACTATAAAGTCGCCTTCCAGCTAACAGTACAACTTGATACATATAACACATAACCCATCATGGACCTTATGCTGTCCAATTCTCCAACATAATCCGCATGCACATATCCAATAATTCTAGTAGTAGAATTCAATTAACTATACCTCAAACATCTGTCTACAGAGCCTCTCAGATACCTCATGATCTATTTCACAGCCTGTCAGTGAGTCTTTCTTGGCTTGTGCATATACTTGCTCACAATACTGACTGCATGTGAAATATCTAGCCTAGTGCACACCATGGCGTACATCAAGCTACCCACTGCACTAGCGTACGACATATTAACAATGTGCTCCACCTCCTCCTCAGTACTCGGTGATAGATCTGATGAGAGCCTAAAATGAGCTGCAAGTGGCGTACTAATTGGCTTGCACTTATCCATCCCAAATCGCTCAAGTACTTTCTCATTGTAATGTTGTTGAAACAAGTACAATATTCCTGCGTGTTTGTCCCAGATGATCTCCATACCCAATATCTTCTTTGCACAGCTCAAATCCTTCATCTCAAATTCTTCACTTAACTAAGCTTTTAATTGGTTGATCTCAGGTATGTTAGTAGAGGCAATCAACATATCATCAACGCACAATAACAAATATACGAGAAGGCTATCACTACAAATTTTATAATATACGCAACAATCAAATTTGCTTCTTGTATATCCTATCTTGGTAATAAAAGTATCAAACCTTTTATGCCAATGCTTGGGACACTGTTTCAAGCCATATAATGACTTCTTCAAAAGACATTCTTGATTTTGTTCCCAAAAACAATGAATCCCTCTGGTTGGCTCGTGTAGATTTGTTCCTCCAACTCACCATGCAGAAATACTATTTTCACTTCCATTTGCTCCAGCTCCACATCAAACAGAGCAATCATGGCAAGTAAAACACGACTGGAAGTATGTTTTACAACTGGGGAGAATACTTCATGAAAGTCAACTCCTTATCTTTGAGTAAAGCCCTTAGCAACCAATCATGCTTTGTATCTAGCATCTTCAACCTTGGGAATCCCTTCATTCTTCTTGTAGATCCATTTGCAACCTAAAATCTTCTACACTTTGGGTACATCAACCAGCTCCTATGTGCTATTCTTGTGTAGAGACTCCATCTCTTCACTCATAGCTACAACCTATTTATCAGAATTTAGCCTGAAAATTACCTCTTTTTATAAGATTGGATCATCTCATACAAACTCCTAGGCTGAACTCAAAGATAAGCTATCAAATCTAAGTAAGCAAACCGCTGTGGTGGTTTGATCTGCCTCCTCTCCTTATCACGAGCTAAGCAATAATTTTGTCGTGGTTCATTTTTCTGTTGTTGATTAGGTGATAGTGCGCTCTCACCAACTTCATCTACCACCTTCTGTTTCTTCTTTGAAACTTGTGGAGTATCAAGTTCAAACTCCACATTCTCCATAACACACTGTTGACCACTTTCAGGCTGCTCCACCTTCTTCATCATTGTAGACTCATCAAATGTCACGTCCCTGTTGATAATTATCTTGGAGCAATTGTCATCATTACACTACAAACGATAATCTTTGACTCTATCTACATAGCCTAAAAATATGCACTTCCTTGCCCTTGGCTCAAGCTTCCCATCTCGGACATGAGCATAGGCTGGACACCCAAATACTCTTAGATTTGAGTAATCAGCAAGAGACTCGAACCAAAATTCCATAGGTATCTTGCAATCCAAAACAGTTGATGGTGACCTATTCACCAAATAACATGCAGTTGATCGGTTGAGATGCTCTATACCTCCCGAACACATCGGTCGAGATGATCCCGAGCCTTTTGAGCTGACGGTTACATCATCTCGACCTAGTGAATACTATTTGCTTGAAAATGTGTTTTTCTTTATTCTGGTTTGTTATTGAGCTTCTGTAGTTATATGTTGTTAAGCTTTATTGTTATTATTGATTCTGATAGCCGTCTATTACCGTGCTTGATTCCTCACTGAGTCTCTATGACTCACCCTCGCGCCATTATTTCCTTACCATAGGTTGATATAGAAGGCTCGAGTTGATGACATGTGTTATCTAGATATAATAGAGTTGGGTGAATGTATGTTCACATGTGAATTCACCTTGAATATGTATGGGTATTAAAAATGTTGTGATATGTCGGGACGAATATGAGACTTTTAGCATGTATGAATGATATTGTTTATGTTGATATTTGTTTTGAATGATGATGGGTTATTAGTATGACTTCCGCACCTTGATATTATTGTATTAAGTTTGAAGCATGCTATGAACTGTGAGTATTGAAGTTTATTGGAGATGTTTGAAAAAAACATTATGGGCTTATCGGATATGTTATTTGCATGTTATAGAATTGAATTGAGTGGCATTCTAGCATTTGGGCTATATCCTGAGTGGGGGTGCTACAAAAGATATGGAGGACTTATGACATTTTCTTCTCTCTATTTTTCTCTTTCAATATTTTCTTTCATCTCTTATCTACTAATAGCTAGAAACTGAAATCTTAATATATTAAGTGATTTTGATCCAATGACATAAATTTCACACATAAATTAAGTGTGAAGTATGGAATTTGAACTTAATGGACACTTGGCATAAATTTAGAAACTTGACTCAAGTTTGATTTTATTAGTTAAAAAAAATAATAAATTGTGCTTAATATGTCAAATTATTTGGAGTTCAACTCGTGTTCAATTCAATCAAAGGCCAACACATTTAATAATCAAATTAAACTCAAAGCAAATTTTGAAAGTGATAAAAAAAAAATTAAAATTGAACAACGATAGTTGAATTCTATTCAATTCAATTATATTGACCAAAAGTATTCAACTACTATGTGCATGGTTGATATGATTACCACATGAAGTCAAAAATAATAATAATAATAATAATAATCTCTCAAAATTCGAGATTTAAACTGTGTCATGCTACATTTTGTTTCTCAATTTTAATAAATATTTATTTTTATAATTTATTATATAAATATATTTGTCGAATATATTTATTTTATAATTAATTATTTTTATAAAAAATATTTAATATACACGGACGAATACATATACATATATACATAAAGTGAAACATATACGAAATGAATCATATATTAAAATACAAAATGGGAAACTGTAATACACTTGTATACAAAAGATAATAACTTATAAATATTGCCCCAAAACTAATGAAATCCATGCCTATATTATGTGGTAAAGTCGATCATAATGTAAAGCATAAAGTAAAATGTCGAAATAAATTAAATAGAGTATTTATTCAGAAGTGACGATCGATTTATTGCAGAAGCAATTAAAAGTATCTTATTACAGGAAATAACTAGAAATTTACTGTGTACGTGATTTCTAAGAAAAGTCAAAAAATGAGAAAGAAAAGGACGACCCAAACTAGCTATCCAAAATTTACTATATATATGATGATCTCTAAGAATAACACTATTCAAGTTTGTTTCTATTTTCTAATTATTTGAAAATTGAAAAGTGTCAATATTCCCTTGACAGCTAACTCAAAAGATATCAACCAAAGTTGATCTCACTGGCCAGTCTTTGTTGCAGCTTAGATAGATTAACATTTGTACTCAGATTATTGACCTGCATATATGGTAATCAAATGAATCTTAAAAAATAATCAATACAAATCCATAATTACTCCATATATAAAAAATAAACAAAACCCTTAATCCCATACCTCGGATTGGATTCTGTAAAGAAATTTCTCATTGGCTTTAGTAGAAATGCAGCTGACAACATTGATTCCTATGTCAAGCAATTCCCTTAGAACTCTTGATAGAGGAAACCCATTATCTTCCTCTTTGATCCCACAGCTGATTAAAATCTCAACTCCATCCTTGCAAGAATTCACAGTTACACAATTTGGCAACTTGTAATTATTAATTAAGCCCCCGTTTCCAGAGCTGCCAGCTGATGAAGTAGACAACTTTTTTAGCTTATCTCTTCGCATTTCTAACTCTTTGATATTCCTTTCTATTTGTTTTATGTAGTTCATAGCCCCAAGCATATGATCGCAGATCGAGCGTTTTCCCTAAAATATTGTATAATTGGAAATATATGATCATTAATATAAATTAGGAGGAGATCAGTATTTGTATGATCATCTAAACTATACAAAATATGTTATAAAATCAATGTATAAAAACTTATAAGATGTTTGATAAAAAAAAAAATTTAGAGAAAAATATTTTTAAATGAACTACATACAAGCACAACATTTACGATTGATTTCAAAAAAATTTACGTAGACGTCGCAGCACGTTGCCCATTTGGGCTACTCGTTAGAACAGCTCGTCCGTCATTTCTCAAAATAACAACACAAGGCTGCCACCCAGGGCACCTTAATTAGTGCGCCCACCCATCAGCCTTAATTAGCATCTCATGTTGGTTACTAATTGATACTGAAAAACATCCTGAGAACAAAATAATCCTATTTGCCTAATTTCAACTAATACCAATATTAGTAACTAATCAGAAAGTTTAAGTATTAGATGTATGGTATTTGATTTACCAAACACATCATTATTGTATACTCTTTCATGACCCTATTTTAATTTTTAACACTTCTATTAGTTACAAAATATTATCATAACTACCAATATTTTATAACTTTCAAAATTTTATTTTATTCAAATATTTCAATAGCTTATTTCTGAAATAAAATTTAATAATTTATTAACTCTATAAATATTTTGTAAGATGTATAAGTTCGTAAGATCTTTTAATTAAATGTAAGAAAACGTCTAAATTAACTTTACAAAATTTTCAGAAAGGAAAATTAGAAAGGAAAAAGGGCTATATTTAATTCTTGCACTTACCTTTACGTATTCAAGAGGAAGAAGGGATCTAAGGGAAGAATAAAGAGTAGCCATTTCTTTTCTTCTTTGCCTCTCAATATCTCTGTGCATAACGTTCTCTAAGGGAAGAATAAAGAGTAGCCATTTCTTTTCTTCTTTGCCTCTCAATATCTCTGTGCATAACGTTCCTGAGAATATTGCAGTCTTTGGTTGTTTCTTCAATATGTTTGTTTTCTTTGAAGTCTGATTTTGATCTTTCGTTCCTATTATTGGTTGTAAGGTTACTGCTCTCCAGGAAAGTATGTTCCACAAGAACCTCTGGTTCAAGAACTGAAAGCTCCTGGAAAAGCAGATCTTCGTTGTGTTCTAAATCAGGAAACATATTTTGGAGTATTTTAGGCAGAGTTGTTTAGATGTGTATGGAGGTTGTATGGGAGGAGAGATGAATATATATAAGAAAAAATATAAATTAGTGATAAAATAGTAAGTGATAATAAATTAAAAAAATAGTCACTAATTATATGTGTATATATATATATATTATATTAAGTGATAAAAGATTTTATTTTGTCACTCTAATGAATTTTATAAATTAAATAGTAGGCAACAATAGTATTTAAGTACTTGCCATTAACAGTTAATTAGTGACACCCTTCTGGCATAATTGGTATGCAAGAATGAGGTTCGAATGGAATAGACATTCTCAAGTCCATTCTTAAACTTATGATTGGTACAATTTAGAAATGTGAATGCTCATTCCCATTGGAATTCTCATTCCCAAAAGGATGGGTTTAGCCATTCCTTTCCTCTTTCACGGGTTTCATTATTTCCAATCCATAAAAAATGAACCTATATATATATATATAACACAAAATTATAGTCCAAAATTTAACAAAATACTTTTATATTTAAGAAAATAAATCTTCACTTTGTAAACATTTGATATTATATTCCAATTTATTTGATTGCCACATATTTTTATTTAATTATATATTTTATTCATATATTTTTTTGTAACATTATAAAAATTATTAAATTATTATAAAAATAAAAAGAAGAATAATTATGCGCATCTCAATTTCTATAATAAAAAAAAAGAAGTATCATTGACTTCGTCCATACTAATGAAATATATATAGTTTAAAATATTATTTATATCTGCATATCTTCGAATGATTAAAAAATACATACAAAACTAATAAATGAAGAGTTGTCCATTCTATCAACAACTCTTCAAATTAAACTTATAAAAAAGTACAATATATCGTTCTAACCTTATCACAAAATAGTTAAGCACTCTAGTTATCAAATATTTTATAAATTTTTTAATTATATTTTATCAAAAAAATCAAAAAAGAATTGTGTTTATACTTTTTCACATAATCGTATATAACTTGTTGATGACATAGAAAACGCATATATTTACTGATGTAATTCGAGTAACATTAAAAGTGATATTAAAATGGTATAATTATAGACTTATTCAAAAAAAATTCCATGGTAATATATTAAAAATATTTTGTTTATAAATACTTTTATTTTAACAACATTTTACAAAAGGGTAATTTGGTTATTTAAAAAATTCATTCCATTCCTACTGATCGTTCCTATTTATCAATCATTAGAATGGAATCATGAAGGAAATGGTGATTCCATTCCTTTCTTATTCCTTGTATATACCAATAATAGGATAAATATACTAACATCATTCATTTCCCAACTTTATTCTATTTCTAAAGTCATTTCATTCATACATATCGACATCACCTTATGGTAACAACATAGTGACAATAAGAACTGTCACTAATTATAATGATAAGATTTTTATTATTACTATGTTGTCACCATACGGGTGTCACTAATTAAGTTGCAAAATTCATTACGTAACAAAACAAAATCTTTTATCATTTAATATATACAATTACTGACTATTTTTATATTATCACTTGTTATTTTATTACGAACAATAATAAAATTTCCATTGTCAATAGACTGTCACTGTAGGTCATCATTAATTATTAATGGTGATAATTAAAAACATTAGACTTTTCATTGTTGATTCATATTGTGACAAAATAAAAATTATTGTTACTTAAAAAATATTATTTGTGGCAAAATAAAAATTATTTTCATTTAATACATCTCATTAATGATAATTTTATATTATTATTTATTATTTTTCACTAATTTTTCATATTTTTTGTAGTGGAGTGGGATATTAATTAAAGAGTGGCCCTCATGAAGTGCAAGATAAGAGAGCCCTATCAAAGAAAGTCGTTGCTCACTAGCCTAGCTAGTTAATGTTTTTCAACTAGCCAATCATTATGTTAGTTGTAGCACACATTTCTTCCACTCACTTCGGAAGGATTTTGCCTTCTTTTTTATGATCTAATCAAGAGAGTACATTAATGTAAAAGATTGAGTGGAATATGTGAAGTTGATTATAATTAGGCTTGATCGAATGGTATTCTTGCCTCAATCATTAGCTTGGGTAATTGTGATGACTTATTATGCAAAATCTTGGCGATTAGATTCTGGAAAATGCACTTTTATCTTTTAACATGTTCCAAATATATTCATCTTTTTAATTTGATGAGTATATATCAAATATATTTGAAGCACAATTAATTAATTCTATAAAGTAATATTTGATAAACTTCATGTCCTGGGAGGCTTCAAAGTGTAGGAAACTAAATGCGCTACAGACACATTTTCTTTTCATATCTTAGGAAATTGTGGTGGAAATTACACGGAGGAAGGGAACCCTAGCTCATTTTGTTTCTTTCACTTTTTCTATTTGTTTTTTTCTTAAATTTATTTATACGTATATTCCAAAATTTATTAGAATTTAAATTTTTGACCTCACATTTTGTACATGAGATTCGTGGAAATTACATGAAGGAAGGAAACCCTAGGTCATTTTGTTTCTTTCACTTTTTCTATTTGTTTTTTTTTTTCAATTTATTTACAAGTATATTAAAAAATATATTAAAATTTAAATTTCTAACATTACATTTTGTACATGAGACTGGACTATAAATCACTTATAGGCCGTTTGGATTTGTTTTTTGGAGGCATTTTCATTTTTTGGTGAAAAGAAATAGTAAAAAATTAGTTACAAAAGTGTTTTTCAAAATGAAATATTGTTTGAATGTTTTGTTTAAAATGTAATATTTATGTAAGGTATGTAGAAAATAAGTTGTATTTGGAAAATATAGTATTTTTGTATTAAAAGTCGTACAAATATGAATAGGAGAAAATAAAAAGTGATGAAAATTGAAAATGGAGAGAGAGTATAAGAGTTTGTCTAGAAAAATATTTATAAAAATAGAAGAAAAATTGATAACTCTTTATTTTATTTTTAGCAAAAAATAAAAATAAGTCCAAAAAATAAAAACAAACGAGCCCTTTAATGCTTTTTTTAATTTATTCTTAACGCCAAAAGTTGTCAGTCCTACATAATTATATGATAGTCAATAAAGTCCAATGTTGCGGGAACTAGGTTTTGTACAACTTTTGGCTTCGTTTGTTTTATTTTCTGGACCTATTTTATTTTTTAGTTTTTCAGTTTTTAAATATAATGAAAATAAAACATACACACACAGACACACACACACACACACCATGTTTTATGTTTTGGAAAACTACGGTGGAAATGAGTTGTGCTCGTGAACGTAGGAACATATTTTGTCTCTTACTGATTTAATGTATTTTCTCTTTCATATTATTTCTTTTTAATTTGTTTAACGCCAGAAATGATTGGCATATTTAATTATTACAAAGATAATAATTCCATTGTCGTGGAAAGCATGTTTTGTCTGAACGTTAAATGATTACATCAAGATTTTTACAGCCCATTTGTTTATGTTTTCACCGTCCATTTTGATTTTAAACACAAAATGAGAAGAAAGGTATCAATTTCAAATTATTTTTTCATCAAAATATTTTTTATTCTCATTTTTAACTTTTTTCTAAATTTACCGGCCTATTATCCTACAATAATATTTATCAAATTCAAATTTAATTTGACAATAAATTCTTACTATCATTTTAAAATTAATAAAAAATATATATTTTAAAAAATAAATCTTTTAAAATATTAAAAAAAAAGATTAACCAATTTTTGACTTTATATATACTCTAATTATTATTTTCTAAGAAAATATCCAAATACAATTTCGTTTTTCATTTTTAAACCATAACAATTTTAACTTTTGAAAATGCATGAAAATGAAAACGGGTTTTGAAAACAAATCAAAATGGGCACTTGTGGTTAATTTGCGACTGGTTGACAACTTCTAAAAATCAGGAGAAAAAAAACAAATTAAAAAGAAAGAAAAACGAAAAAATTGTCTTCACATGAAGGAAATCAGTTTTGTGTCATGCTACTAAAATTATTTATGCATTTAAATAATTTTTAATTTTTAAATTATATATTGATAATATCGATATTTGACTCACCAACATATTATAATTTAACAATTCACAATTTATTTAAAAAAATTATTCTAGGTGGACAACATAAAATCCCTCAAAAAAATATTATATATTTTCCTTAATACCGAAGATATAAAAATATTTTTTAAAAAAATTATGACTTGCATTTGGATTGTAACCTTTTTAATAATTTATGTGTTGAAATTTTCATGTTCATATTTAATTGTGTAGATATAGTTGTTCATCAACTTAAAAATAATTTCCAAAAGATAGAATGGGAGTTGGTTCGGAAAATTAGAGATTTATTCTTTAATACATAAATATTCTTCTTCACATGCAAGAAGCTTAAACACAATTAATTCTGTTTTTAGTAATCAACAGCCTTAAGATTTAAAAGTTGGATTCTCATTTAAAAGTGTTTATACCAAATTTAATGTAAAGTACTCGCTATTACTTCATATATCAAGTAATAATATACTTATATTTTGAAAAATAAGATGATAAAAATATAAACCAACTAAATTTTAATTTATACTTAACTACTATGATAACTATTTTTGGAAAAGCATTGATACATATTTTTATTTACAAATTTTACTGTATTATAACATTTTTAGTTTTTAGAAATGTTGAAAATTTGAAATAGAAATGAAATTAAATTAAGTAAACATGCACACATTTTTTACATGTTCTGGAAATCTATGGTGCAAATGAATTCTGGTTGTGTACGTAGGAATTTATTTGTCTGTTTCATACTCCTTTTTACTTGTCTAAGCCAAATGGCATATATAATTCATACAGAGACAATAAATCCATTATTGTGAATAGTAAGTTTTGTCTGAACGTTAAGTGGAAAGCAGGTTTTGTCTGAACATTACACGATTTAATCAAAAATCCTTTTATGCTTGGTTTACTGACTGACAGCTTCTGGAAATGTGGGGGTAGGGCTGTACATTCGATTTTAACTGATCGAACTGAATGATTCGGTCGGTTAACCGAAAATTTCAATTTTTTGAAATGCAGAACTGAAACCGAATCGAACTTCGGTTCGGTTTTTAACTGAATCATTTTTTTTTTTTTGGTATTTTTTGATTTTTTTTTCGGTTTTTTTCTGTTTTTCGGTTTCGGTTAAAATCGAAACCGAACTGGAAAAAAAAATTATTTTTTTACCAATAAAGTGGTATAAAAGTTTGTTTGATAAAAGTAAGTTAGTTTAATTTAAAATTTGAATTGGATAACTTATTCTTTTAGTACCAAAAAAATTATTTGATAAAAATATTTGTTTTCAGGTGAAAAAATTGATTTAGATTATTTTTTTTCTATATTGAAAATATTTGTTTTGATAAAATTATAATTTATCTATTCTAAGCAAATACATTTAAAATATTATAAATTTAAAAAGATAAATAAATATTTTAATTATTTTATGTTATAAATATTTTAGTATACACATTGAGTATGCTAAAATTGCTAGCTTATAATCGCCAAGGCAGATGCACGCAATTTTTGTATATTCAAACCTTAACTACTAAGATTGAATAGCGAATTAAATCTTAAACTCAATCTACTAAAGTTAAATAGTTAATTGATCCAATGACATCATAATATAGATTGCGGAATGCACACAATTTTTGTATATTCAAACTTTAACTGCTAAGATCGAATAGCGAATTAAATCTTAAACTCAATCTACTAAAGTTAAATAGCTAATTGATCAAATGACATCATAAAATAGATTGTGGATTTGTAAATTTTGTAAAAAATACAATTATAACCTTATTGAATCATCATTTCTAAAAGATAATTATGAAATATTGATAAAATTTGTATCCAAACTATTTTTTTTATCTTGAATTCTCCAATTTATCCTTCAAACTATATTGTCAATTTTTGTTGTTGAAATAATTAAAAGGACAAATTATGTAAATGAACAAAAAAAACTTCTATTTTAGATACAAAATAGTATTCGTTTTATAATAATATAGATAAAATCTTTATTGGTCAGCAGATACAATATACTACTAGTACTACCACAGAAATAGCCGAATAGGATTCAATCCCTTATCCCTTAGTTTGCAATTTAAGTTGAAATTTAGATTTTGCTCATCAACATACCCTATAATACATATAAGTTTAATTAATTAATTAATTTTCTTTTAATATAACATTTTTTTTCTGTTTAAATCATAATCATCTGTTTTTTTTATATGTAATGTGTATGAGTTCATATAATAAAAAAATTATGCAATTATACCATTTGAATTTAGAAAAAAATATCATTTTTTTCTCTCTTTGTATTATAACTATTCATGTTTTTATATGTCATATATTAATATCTATATTATTTATAAAACATAGGGTTTTTAATAACTAGTTTGATATATTATTTACTTCTTTTTTTCTCAATTATTTCACTTTATCAAAAAAAAAAATTATTTATCCCAAAAATTTAAAAATACATTAACATTTACATTTTTAAATCATTTGAAAATATTTACATCCAAGTTAAATATTTGAAAATATTAATTTTACAAAATCATTTGAAAATATTTACACGAGTATCCAATTAATTTTGATTTGACCAAGATTTACATCCAAGTTAAATTCCATTACATATGGGACAAATAATTTCAAGCATGCATAAATAATTATTTTGCTACATGAAAAAAGATTAACCTCCATTCATTGGATGCAGATAACAAGTTACATTGGAAGGGGAAATTAATATTACAAGTCATACATATAGTACATCAAAAATAATATTATGATAATACCATTCCTGTCATGGTACCCATAATTGTTGCAAAATAAGAATTCCACAAAGGGTACATACAATGAACATTAATGAAGTATTGCAACTAACACTAGAAATAGGCAATGGTTCGAGAGCATAATCATGAACTTTATGTGCTGACGAACCAACATTTTAACTTTCGCAAGGGTAAGTCGAAAGGAGATCAACATGTTATCGCAACGGATTACTGCACACACCTATTAACTTATGTGAGTTAAAGGAAGCGTCTGACCAACTAGAGCATCCTTCATGTGTACAATATTCAACATTAGGAGGGTGCCAAGGCACTCCAAGGTACTTATCCCACCATATAAAGCAACCATCATGATCTAATCCTTTTTGGCATCTGTAAAACCGCTGTTTGGGATTTTTATTCGTTCGAGACTATCGAGGACCATTAGACTACCACCACAACTACATAATGGATACGATTTTTCAATCATATTCTCCTACATGTCAAAAATTAAAAACTTCTTTGTCAAAAATACATTAATATAAACAAATTAAGTAAATACATCAAAGATCAAGCACGCACACACCGATCAGATAATTAAAAATAGGTTTTAGAAACATATTTAAAGGTACAAAACTATATAACATATTGAAAGGAAATAATTGATCAAAATTTAATGTATAACTGAAAAGAGAAGAATGGTCCAAATACTAGATTATTCATTCCTTAATTAGCAATATCCCAACTAATAATTTGTCTCTAGGCCTTAATTATAAAGCTCATAACAGAAGAAAGAAAAATGCACTTTCTTATCCATGCTAACTCTTCTGAAAAGTAAGGTAATGAAATGCGAGCAAAAATTCCACTTCAGTTTCATTTAAATAGCGGGCAAATGCTAGAAAGATAAAATGATATGCACAAATGAGGGCAATAATGGAAACTAAGAAAGTAGTATGTCTCAATCCCTCAAATCAAACAGGAATGTCAGGTTACTGAATTTATGAGATGAACTACAATCCGTACTATCAAACGGATATATTAATCTGTTCAAATAAATGTTAATCTCATTGGGCCATGTTCATGTGAGATTGACAGTCATCGATATCAAACGCGGCCTAAAGGTACTAATTGTTGCCACCTGAAAATTAGCAGCTTTATTTTGTAACTTATTTTTGGTGTAATTTTCGCCACTAGCCTTTTCTTATTTGTGTGTGTGTGCTCGCAAAACAAATTCAAAGTCAAAAGCAAATAAAAAAGATTTGCCAACTTTCAATCCTCTGTGACTTTAAAAAAAAATTCTAAACAAACTAAGTTAAAAGATGAGGATGGTGGCACAGTAGAATAAAACTAGAAAAACTCTTCTATAGAAATGGGTCTCCATATTGAGTCTTGAATTAATTATCAAAAGGAAAAAAAAAAAAGACTTTAATCCATTTAATCTTGAGCAAAAACGCAAAGTTGAATTGCCTAATTCTCAGCGAGATGGAAAGTCAGAGACCAATAAAAGTTAATTAAGAGTTACGTGTTCACAAAAAATTACTTCTAGTATCTATCACTACCAAAATATTGCTCATTTAATATGGTCAAAGAACAAGACAAGATACAGAATTATAAGTGAACTTCTTGAGCCACAAAAAAGGATAAAAAAAAATTATGAAATGGTTTCTCCAACAAATTGCCTTCAGCCTTAGCATTTTTCTTCCATAAAGTGATTTCTTCAATATTATAATGTCCTATAAAAGAAACAATCAATGAATCAATATTTATATCATTTTTAACTTAAACAAAATTACATAGAAGTTATATTTCAAACCATGTAAGACACACCTATAAGAAATTAGGACCAAAAAATGAAGATGTACTTGTTGCATTCCCATCAACATGGGATAAATGTGGTTGGATTGTAAATGGTTTCCCTTGAAAAGGATGGCCAATCGAGTATTGGAATAGTTGCATATGCCCCGCCTCCTGTGAATTCGAGCCATTTGTGGCTTCTCGTGAAGGCAATTCATCCCTAGTCATTTGTGAGCTTCTCTCTTTTCGTTTTGAACCTTTAGCATTCATCCCTATAATATCATTTATAAACAAATAAAAACAAGAAAAAGAATTAACAATTCCTCTTCAACTTTAAACATAATAAAGAATTATTCTAAAACTTACTTGAAGTTTCAACTTTTTCCTTTTTTCTTCCCCTTTTTGCTCTTGTCATTCCAATGGCATTGAATAGAAGCATTTGTAATTCCTCTTGACTTGATAGAAAGAGGATTACATATAATCTCTTCAATTGCTTGATTTCTTCAATATTATAATGTCCTATAAAAGAAACAATCAATGAATCAATATTTATATCATTTTTAACTTAAACAAAATTATATAGAAGTTACATTTCAAACCATATAAGACACACCTATGAGAAATTAGGACCAAAAAATGAAGATGTACTTGTCGCATTCCCATCAACATGGGACAAATGTGGTTGTTTGCAAATGGTGTCCCTCGAAAAGGATGGCCAATCGAGTATTGGGATAGTTTCATATGCCCCACCTCCTGTGAATTCGAGCCATTTGTGGCTTTTCGTGAAGGCAATTCATCCCTAGTCATTTGTGAGCTTCTCTCTTTTCATTTCAAACCTTTAGCATTCATCCCTATAATATCATTTATAAGCAAATAAAAACAAGAAAAAGGATTAACAATTCCTCTTGAATTTTAAACATAATAAGGAATTATTCTAACACTTACTTGAAGTTTCCACTTTTTCCTTTTTTCTTCCCCTTTTTGCTCTTGTCATCCCAATGGCATTGAATAGAAGCATTTGTAATTCCTCTTGACTTGACAGAAAGAGGATTACATATAATTTCATCAATTGCTTGGCTATTATCCCAATCAACAAATGAACTATTAAAAGTAGATTGATCACTTAAACAAAAATTTGCAAGCCAAGCACTTGATTTTTCAATAGCACTATCAAAAGATTCTATCAATATGTTTCTTGTCACTTCATGAGCTTCACATTGCATGACAAGATCATAACCCATCCTCATCTTTTGATTTACAAATACCATCTAGACACATTACCACTTCTACTTCCCTTTTCAATGTTATTTCCATATTTACCTTCATGAGATACTCTGTATCTCACATTTTTTGTCCATCATTTTCTTATGCACCTTTCGAGTATGGAACACACATTCATATAATTAAAAGCTTTTAAAAAATGCCTGCACAATAAACCCATTGACTTAAATTTGCGACGACTGCATTTAAATTCATCTTTCTGCTCATCAAAGAATACTATTCTAACTCTTGAGTTTAGATGATAATACTTCATTTTTGAACTCACTTAGAAAATTACCAATGTGTGATGGATGTTTTGTGAACTCAATGTTTAAAGATTCAAGCAATTCTACTTGAAACAAGTTAAATATATTGAGTATATAAACATAAGTACCATGGTCCAACAATGGGGAATGTTTCAAAACTGTTACAGGCTTCCCATGGTGAGAATGAGTGTCCTCGACCTCTTCATTTGCATGCCAAGTGATTTGGATTTTTTCATAATTAAGGACAAAATTATAAAAGAAATTGTCCGATCAGCTGCTTTCTTGAATGCTGAGCTTGTCCTCTCACTTCTAGATGTAACCAAAAGCCCAGCACTAAACTTGTTATTGCTAAAAACAGTAGCCCATCTATGTCGCAAGTTATACATACTTGTCAACCATTTATGACCGTTAAAATCATAATCACCAATCATATTTTTCCATGTTACCACAAACTCTTCTTCAGACTCACAATATTGCATGCGCTTAATCCACAAGTTTTTAAACCTTGTATCATTGTTCAAGCTGCCAAAATGTGAGGGTGCATTTTGGTTGATATGCCATTGGCACAACCAATGATGTGCCCTTGGAAATACTGTGTCAATTGCATTCATCATGGCTTGACATTGATCTGTAAAAATTGTTTCAAGTTGTTTACCACCCATAGACTCAAGGACTGTCCTAAACAACCATTCAAAAGAACTTTCAATCTCATCCGACATGAAAGCCAAACCAAACATCACATTTTGCTTGTGGTGGTTTATGCCTACAAAAGAAGCATATATCAAATTGTACCTAATTGTTCGATAAGTAGCATCGACTAAAAGTACATCACCAAAGTATTCAAAATCAATCCTACATTGGGTGGTCTCTAAAGAAAAAGTTCATCACCCTATTCTCATCATCCACTTACATATCCCAATAAAAAAAGGGTTCATTATTCGACTTATTTACGAAATATTGCAATAATTCATTAGCATCTACATTTTCAATTTTTGTTAAATGACTAAGATGATCATATGCATCTTTACGGATGAACCCTGAATGCTGTGGCCCTTGGGCTTCCACTTCCATGTAAGAAATAGCACTAGCCACAGATATTCTAGCATTTACCAATGCTTCTAAAGTTGATTTTTGAGTATGTGAAATATTGCATGAATAATATTTTTAATGCTAGTGGATGCATGCTCATATTCATAATATATAATAACATGTCAATATTTTTGCTATTATCTTTGTTCCAAAATGGAAATATGTCCCTTTCAACAGTTGGCTAAAGGTGTAACATTAACAAAAATGAGTCTGGGGTGCTGATTAAAAGACAACATCTCTTCTTGGTATTTTGAAAGATATAGAGGACTTATGACATTTTCTTCTCTCTTTTTCTCTTTCAGTATTTTCTTTCTTCTCTTAGCTACTAATAGCTAGAAATTGAAATCTTAATATATTAAGTGAATTTTGATCCAATGACATAAATTTCACACATAAATTAAGTGTGAAGTATGGAGTTTGAACTTAATGGACACTTGGCATACATATGTATAAATAAATTGAAAAAAAAAAAAAACCTCTATTGCCAATCTAAGCAAGCTACACCTGCATGCGTGTGTATAACTTAAAAGAGAAGCAAAAAAAAGGAGGGGGGGAGGGCTCTTCTTGTCAGTCTAAACAAGCTACTTTCTTAATTTGAAATCGACTGCTAAAAAATTTATTTTAGTTCAGTTCGTTACGTTTAACAAAACAATTTGAATTTATATAGTTTCTCAACACTTAATAAATTTCGAAACTTGACTCGATTTTGATTTTATTAGTTAAAAAAATAATAAATTGTGCTTAATATATCAAATTATTTAGAGTTGAACTCATGTTCAATTCAATTAAAGGCCAACACATTTAATAGTCAAATAAAACTCAAACCAAATTTTGAAAGTGATAAAAAAATAAAATTAAAATTGAACAACGATAGTTGAATTCTATTCAATTCAATTATATTGACCAAAGTTATCCAACTACTATATACATGGTTGTATGATTACCGCATGAATTCAAAAAAAAAAAAAAAAAACTCAAAATTCAAGATTTTAACTGTGACATGATACATTTTGTTTCTCAATTCTAATAAATATTTATTTTTATAATTTATTATATAAATATATTTGTCAAATGCTTTTATTTTATAATTAATTATTTTTATAAAAAATATTTAATATCCACAGATGAATACATATACATATATACATAAAGTGAAATACATACGAAATGAATCATATAGTAAAATATAAAATGGGAAATTGTAATTCACTTGTATACAAAAGATAATAACTTATAATTATTGCCCAAAAACTAATGAAATCCAAGCCTATATTATGTGGTAAAGTCGATCACAATGTAAAGCATAAAGTAAAACGTCGAACTAAAATAGAGTATTTATTCAGAAGTAACAATCGATTTATTGCAGAAGCAATTAAAAGTATCTTATTACAGGAAATAACTAGGAATTTACTGTGTACGTGTTTTGTAAGAAAAGTCAAAAAATGAGAAAGAAAAGGACTACCCAAACTAAGTATCCAAAATTTACTGTATATATGTACACACAGTAATTAGGATTAATGATGATCTCTAAGAATAACACTATTCAAGTTTGTTTCTATGTTCTAATTATTTGAAAATTGAAAAGTGTCAATGTTTACTCATTTTAATTAGAAATATCATTTATTTTTATTTTTGATTCTTTAAATCTATCACATTATCTTATTATTACAATAATCAAATTTAAATTCAATTTAATTAACATACTATACCAACTATAATTTCAAAATAATTAAAACATACATATATTTAAAAAATATGTCTTTTTAGCCATTAAACAATATAAACTACATAGACTTTCATCTATACACGCACACATATCCTAATCATTCTTATGAAACAAACTTAAATATAATTTCATTTTCATTTTCGAGACTATTACTAATTCTTCAACTTCAAGATGCTGAAACCGATCAAAAATGAAAATGAAAATGAAAATAAAACCCAGATTAAGGAAATTCTTCAAGCTCTAATTAAATCTTGCCAATTATTAGATTAAATATTCCCTTGACAGCTAACTCAAAAGATATCAACCAAAGTTGATCTCACTGGCCAGTCTTTGTTGCAGCTTAGACAGATTAACATTTGTACTCAGATTATTGACCTGCATATATGGTTGTCAAATGAATCTTAAAAAATAATCAATACAAATCCATAATTACTCCATATATAAAAAATAAACAAAACCCTTATGGTGGTTTATGCCTACAAAAGGAGCATATATCAAATTGTACCTAATTGTTCGATATTTAGCATCGACTAAAAGTACATCACCAAAGTATTCAAAATCAATCCTACATTGGGTGGTCTCTAAAGAAAAAGTTCATCACCCTATTCTCATCATCCACTTACATATCCCAATAAAAAAAGGGTTCATTATTCGACTTATTTACGAAATATTGCAATAATTCATTAGCATCTACATTTTCAATTTTCGTTAAATGACTAAAATGATCATATGCATCTTTATGGATGAACCCTGAATGTTGTGGCCCTTGGACTTCCACTTCCACATAAGAAACAGCGCTAGCCACAAATATTCCAGCATTTACCAATGCTTCTAAAGTTGATTTTTGAGTATGTCAAATATTGCGTGAATAATATTTTTAATGCTGGTGGATGCATGCTCATATTCATAATATATAATAACAGGTCAATATTTGTGCTATTATCTTTGTTCCGAAATGGGAATATGTCCCTTTCAATGACAAAATGTCCCTTTCAACAGTTGGCTAAAGCTGTAACATTAACAAAAATGAGTCTGGGGTGTTGATTAAAAGACAACATCTCTTCTTGGTATTTTGAAAGATATGGAGGACTTATGACATTTTCTTCTCTTTCAATATTTTCTTTCTTCTCTTAGCTACTAATAGCTAGAAATTGAAATCTTAATATATTAAGTGATTTTTGATCCAATGACATAAATTTCACATATAAATTAAGTGTGAAGTATGGAGTTTGAACTTAATGGACACTTGGCATACATATGTATAAATAAATTGGAAAAAAAAAAAAACCTCTATTGCCAGTCTAAACAAGCTACACCTACATGTGTGTGTATAAATTAAAAGAGAAGAAAAAAAAAAGGGCCTCTTCTTGTTAGTCTAAACAAGCTACTTGCTTGATTTGAAATCAACTGCTAAAAAATTTATTTTAGTTCAGTTCGTTACGTTTAACAAAACAATTTGAATTTATTTAGTTTCTCAACACTTAATAAATTTCGAAACTTGACTCGATTTTGATTTTATTAGTTAAAAAAATAATAAATTGTGCTTAATATATCAAATTATTTAGAGTTGAACTCGTGTTCAATTCAATTAAAGGTCAACACATTTAATAATCAAATAAAACTCAAACCAAATTTTGAAAGTGATAAAAAAATAAAATTAAAATTGAACAATGATAGTTGAATTCTATTCAATTCAATTATGTTGGCCAAAAGTATTCAACTACTATATACATGGTTGTATGATTAACTCTTGAATTCAAAAAAAAAAAAAAAAATCTCAAAATTCGAGATTTTAACTGTGACATGATACATTTTGTTTCTCAATTCTAATAAATATTTATTTTTATAATTTATTGTATAAATATATTTTTTGAATGTATTTATTTTATAATTTTTATAAAAAATATTTAATATTCACGGACGAATACTGTGGAACCCCTCCTTAGGATAACACCCAAATCAAGGTACCACACAGATTCAGACTTACAATATCAGAGTTATAGCTAACAGAAGGCCCATAGTTCTGTTGCGTACATCACCAAATTTCAAAATTCAACCTCAACAAGTAGTTATAAACCTGAATTAACAACATATATATCTACTAGGTCTCAACAGAGTTCAAAACATTCATATCTTACTATTTAATACATCATAACCTTAAAAATACAAAACGACATGTTACAACCTTTCTAAGGTGATCATATCTTATACAAAAGTACATCATAACTTGGATTCTATATAATCAGTAAAAGAAAACCCAAGTATTGTTAATTCCTCTTCTCAGTCTCGATCAATTCTCTTCCTGATCTGAAATATCACAAATATGGGGATTAAGTCCAATGACTTAGTGAGGATTATAGAAAGGATTCATCGAGGAAAACTCGACTCGACAAATCATAATGCAACTAACAGATAATGCGGATACAAAAACAGATAGCACAATTTATCAAACAGGAAACTCTCCTGCCTTGTTGCTCCAAGATCAGATTTCAAATATACAAACTGTCAGACAAATCAATCCCAAAGCATATACATTCAAAGGATGATCGAAACATGCATTGCCGATTCACCTTATACCAAACAAACAGATCACCTAAGCATAACAACTTGGTATTTGCAGATGCCCATACGGTCCATATAGCGCACCGCCACTGCCTAGGGGAAATCCCTAGCACACCATCGATACCCAGGGGGAAATCCCTAGCGTACCGCCGACACCAAGGGGGAAATCCCAAGCGTGCCTCATATAACCAAACATTTAGCTCAGATTGGCTCTTGGCCCAACAATCTCCGTACATATAACAAATTACCGCTTATGCAGATGCCTAGGGGGAAATCCCTAGCACATTGCTGGTTTCAGATAAACAAATCAAAGTAGACAGAAATAATGCCAGTCAGGCAACAGATATCAAACTGATAATAGAAAAGCCGACAAGGCTACAGATACGAAACAAATGACAGACAGATACCGAACAGATAATAGATAACATTCTGGGCGCCAGAACAGACAGAAACTGATACAGAATAACAGAAACAGATACGGAACAGACATAACCCTCACAGGGGTATTCAGAACAGAATCAAATAACAAACAGAATCCAAACACGGTTCTGAGTAACGTACAGAAACAGTAAACCCACACAGGGGTTAATTTCAATAACAAATAGCTCAATAGGGTGCTAAATTGGCAGAGCCTCATAGGTATAACGAGTACCAAGAGGGATAGATCCTCACCTGATTGTAGAAATTCCCACTCAGTCCAACATCAAACTATGGACGATCAACACCCAAATCTTCTTCACCTATTCCCAAAATAATTTATAATCAAAGCTCGGTCGATTTAATGGTCTCAATAATCAATTAAGCTTATAATTTCCCAAAACTACTATAAGTCTCCTAGACATGCCAAATTTTACAACAATCGAATATTTTAACTTAACCATATTCAATTATTATCCATTATAAAATATAACTCTTAAATCCTCAAATTAATTTCTACCAACTTAATTAAATCTCATAATATATTATTACTATTCCAATAATTCCCAAAAATCATAAATATCAAAGTATAGCCTTCCAACAACTAACCACACCCCACAATATTCCATAATCACTAAAATTCAATTTCTAGCTCCAACATACAATGTCATATATATATATATATACACAAAATTCAAATATAATATAATTAATAAATCTTCCAAAATTCGCAAATCAATAACTAATGCTCGGAATCAGATATGGCTTATACCGTTGCGACCGTCGGATCGAGCAAAAGAAACTGCCCTATCGCCGCCGCCGCCGGCCACCGTCCGCCGCCGTGCTGCTGCCGGTCGCCGTCGCCTGAATATGGGCACTTTACGTGGTTCTCTTCCTCGCAACGTGCTGATCACGAATCTCCGATTAGATTTCAGTTTTGGCGCCCCAACTGGCCGGAAATCTCCAAAAACAGTGGTCAACCTCCTCTTCTCCGCCGAGCTCCGCCGCGCCTGTCCACCGTCGTTCGTCGCCGGGAACGCCCATGCAGCTGTTGAACCAGCTTCTTTTCATCTCCTGCTACCCGATGATACCCTCAAATGCAGCTCCAGTCGTCGGAAGAAGGAGATACGCCGGTGGCCGTGAGATGGGTTTCTTCAAACTCCTCCTACCACCGCGTCTCCGCCGTGCATGGTGGCTGTTTCGTGTTCAGAGGGTGCTGGAGAAGAGAATAGTGATGTTGGTTAGCAGTAATGGTGCTTGGTTGAGTGGTGAAGATGGTCTCGGTGGTGATGGGTGGTCGCGGTAATGGAAGAAAAGAAAGAAAACGGGAAGAAGAAAATGAAAGAAAATGAAGAAGGAAGAAAGAAGAAGGAAAAGAAGAAAAGAAGAGAGCTGCAAACTGTCCTCACAATCCAATTTTTCTATTTTTGCGATTAAGTCCCTAACATAATAAGATTCCTCAATTGAATCCCAAACTTCCAATTTTCTTGCAATTAAGTCCTTAATAAATAAATAAATAAAAATGAAATCAAATAAATTCCAAGGATTTAATAATAACATCAAAATTAACATAAACCATGAAAATAATTACTTATGAAAATACGGAAATTCGGGGGTCGTTACAATCACCCCCACTAAGAAGAATCTGTCCCCAGATTCTCACCTGATCAGAGAAAATGTTCGGGGTACTGATGACGAATGAGATCTTCTCTCTCCCATGTCGCTTCCTCTACATTATGATTCCGCCATAATATCTTGACTTGAGGAATTTCTCGATTCCTAAGTTTCCGACTTTGACGATCCAAAATACGCACAGGTCTCTCCTTATAAGACAAATCTCGCTCTAACTACATGCATTCCGATGATATGACGTGAGAAGGATCAGGATAATATTTCCGGAGTTGCGATACGTGAAAAACATCATGTATTCCCTTTAAATCTTGGGGTAACACGAGCCGATACGCAACTGGTCCTATCCTTTCACATATCTCATATGGCCCAACATACCTCGGACTAAGTTTTCCCCCTCTTCCTATTCTCCGAACTCCTTTCCTTGGAAAAACTTTAAGGAATACCTGATCTCCGACATTGAATTCTAAATCCTTTCTCCGCGTATCTGCATAGCTCTTCTGTCTATCTTGGGCCGCTTTCATTCTTTGCTTAATCACTTGCACCTTCTTAATAGTCTCTTGTATCAGTTCAGGTCTGATAGTATTGGGACACTGATCAAGTTTGCCTCGGTGCTCTTCCATGTCCCAATGTATTGGAGAACGACACTTTCTACCATACAGGGCTTCATATGGTGCCATCTGTATAGTTGACTGAAAGCTATTATTATAAGCAAATTCAACTAAAGGTAGATGTCGAATCCAATTCTCTCCAAAATCTAACACGCATGATCGTAGCAAATCTTCCAAGATCTGTATGACTCTCTCTGACTGGCCGTCTGTTTGAGGATGAGCAGTGGAACTGAACTTCAATCTCGTTCCTAAATGCTCCTGCAGACTTTGCCACAGTCTTGATGTAAATTTCGGATCTCGATCGGATACTATGCTCATCGGTATTCCGTGTAATCTCACGATTTCTTTAACATATAACTGGGCTAACTTCTCGACTTTGTAGTTCGAACCAACAGACAGAAAATGTGCAGATTTAGTTAGTCGGTCTATAACAACCCAAATACTGTCATATCCACCTCGGGCTGTGGGTAGCCCCGTCACAAAGTCCATGGTGACTTGTTCCCATTTCCAATCAGGAATTGGAAGTGGTTGTAACAACCCTGACGGTCGTTGATGTTTTGCTTTCACCAATTGACAGGTCAAACACCTTTGCACATATTCTGTTATATCCCGCTTCATCCCATTCCACCAGAATTGCTTCTTAAGATCTTGATACATCTTTGCACCTCCAGGATGTATCGAATATCTGGTCTTATGTGCCTCTGCTAATAACTTTTCCTTAGTTACTTCTGGCACACACATTCTCTTTCGGAACAGGAGAGCATCTTGACTGTCAATTTTTAAATCTGACTCTTTAGCATTTCTGACAGTTTTTCTCTTCTTCTGAATCCATTCATCCTCAGATTGAGCCTGTCGTATCTCATCATACAGTTCCGGTTGAACTTTCATGCCTGCAACCCACGCATGTCGTTTTATCCTCATAATCGATTTCATTTTTCGACTTTCTGACATTTTGGTTGCATACAGATGAGATTACCCAGCTTTACGACTTAACGCATCTGCCACCACGTTAGCTTTTCCAGGATGATAGGAGATTGAGAAATCATAATCTCCTAAAAACTCCATCCATCTGCGCTGCCTCATGTTTAAGTCTTTCTGTGACTGCAAATATTTGAGGCTTTGGTGGTCAGTATATACTTCAAATGTAGCTCCATGGAGGTATTGTCTCCACTTAGACAGTGCAAAAATGACCGCTGCAAGTTCTAGGTCGTGAGTCGGGTAGTTCTCTTCATGTGGCTTCAACTTTTTAGATGCATAGGCAATGACACACCCTTGCTGCATCAACACACATCCCAATCCTTTCTTGGATGCATCTGTATATACCACAAATCCTTCTAAACCATCTGGGAGAGCTAGAATTGGAGCCGTAGTTAGTCGATGTTTTAACTCTTGAAAACTCTTATCGTAGTTTTCATTCCAACAAAATGGTTGATCCTTCTGAGTCAACTTGGTCAACGGACCAGCTATCTTGGAAAAATCTTCAACAAATCTTCGGTAATAACCAGCTAAACCTAAGAAGCTCCTAACTTCAGTAACGTTTTCGGGCCTCTTCCAGTTGACTACCACCTCAATCTTGGAGGGATCCACTTCTATGCCATCTTTGGTGATTACATGGCCCAGAAAAACTACTCTCTCTATCCAGAATTCGCACTTACTGAACTTGGCATACAACTGATGCTCTTTCAGTGTTCTCAGAACTGCATGTAAGTGCCTTCGATGCTCCTCTTCAGACTTCGAGAAGACTAAATATCATTGATGAATATGACCATGAATTGATCCAGATAAGGTCGAAATATGCGGTGCATCAAATCCATGAATGCTGCTGGAGCGTTGGTCAATCCGAACGGCATTACTACGAATTCGAAATGACCATATCGAGAGTTGAAAACTGTTTTTAGAATATCTTCTTCTCAAATCTTCAACTGGTAATACCCTTGCCTCAAATCCAGTTTCGAGAAAATTCTTGATCCCTGCAAGACATCAAACAGCTCCTCCACATGAGGTAGTGGGTACTTGTTTTTGATAGTAATCTTGTTCAATTCTCGATAGTCGATGCATATTCTCAACGACCCATCTTTCTTTTTAACAAACAGCACTGGAGCTCCCCAAGGAGAGGTGCTAGGTCTGATATACTTTTTCTCCAACAATTCTTGAAGTTGGCTCTTAAGTTCCTTCAGTTCAGCAGGGGCCATTCGATAAGGAGTCTTGGAAAATGGCGTAGCCCCTGGTAAAGTATGAATAACAAACTCTATCTCTCGATCTGAAGGTAACGAATTTAGCTCCTCAGGAAAAACCTCTGGATATTCTGCTACCACGTCTACTTCCTCAATCTTGACTGCATCACGGGGCTTATTGATAAGGTACGCCAAATATCCCTGCCCACCTTCGAATAATATTTTTCGGGCCTCTACCGCTGATATGATCGGTAGTGAATGAGATTTATCTATTGAAGAATGTGGAGTTATCAAGGTTCCTTCCCCGAGAGTAATGCACTTTGTGAAACAATTCACTTGTGCCTGATGGTTATACAACCAATCCATTCCCAGAATCACATCATATCCTTGAATAGGCATACGTATAAGATTAGCTGGGTACTCTTGGTTATCAATCATAATAGGACACTCTCGAAACATTGTATCCGTGATTAACCCTTCACCTAGGGGTGTTTTCACTTCTACTTGATACGCTATTGTTTCGGGTTGCATATTTAATTTCTCAAAAAATTCAGCAGATATAATTGAGTGGGAAGCACCTGGATCATATAAAGCTTTACCGGAAATCTAAGAGATAGTAATTGTACCTTCTACTACCTCATTGGGATCTGGCACATCTTCACCGGTGAGGGCATAGGCATGTGCTTGCACCTTCTGCTTTCCTTTGCCTCTTCCTGCTGGTGCTAGCCCCATCTTACCAGGGCAGTCTCTTAAGAAATGCTGGCTACTGCCACACCTTAAGCATTTACCTTGCTTGCGCCAGCAATTCGCTTCCTCATGAGTCGACACACCACAAAATCCACACGATAAGGGTGCATTTCCTTGTGCCCTATTCCCTGATTCCACAGCCTGAGGAACTTTTGGTGCTTTGCCTTCATTTTACGACCTCCACAGTCTCTTACTAGCACTACTCGGTCCGCTAGGAGGCTGTCTTCCTGTTCTGCCCTTATCCTCAATTTTCCTAATTTCTTGCAGTTTCGACTCTAACTGCAGTGCCTTACTGACCGCGATGTTGAAATTCGAAAGATCACATATAGCCAAACCTCGCCTTAATTCCGGCCGCAATCCTTGGGTAAACCTTTGAATCTGCCAAACCTCATTAGTTAAGATATAAGGCGCATACTGAATTAAACGACTAAAGGTTGCTTCATATTGACTCACAGTCCGACCTCCTTGTATCAAGCTCATAAATTCCCGTTCCCTTGACTGCTGAGCTACTAAAGGAACATACTTATCTGAGAATTCCCTGGCAAAATTATCCCACGTCCTCTGAGTTCCAGTAGCTGTCCACCTACGTTCTATCATCTTCCACCAACTACGTGCAGTTCCTACTAACTGAAAGGTGGCAAACCGCACCCTCTGCTCGTCAGGGTACCGCAAGGTGTCAAATATAACCTCTATATCTTCAATCCACTCTTCAGCCTTTCTATCATCTGGCTCTCCATGAAACTTTGGGGGTTGAAATCGGAGAAATCCCTCTAATGCCCTGTCGTCTGCCATCGGTGGGGCTTGTGGTCATTCTCCATGAAGCGAAACATCGTCTCCATATCGACGCGAATAGTTCGGAGTTTACTAATCTGTGCTTCTACAATACCCATACGAACTCTCTCGCGCTCAACGTCCACAACTAGACGGTCGGACAAATAGTCACGAGTTCCCAACCTTGATCTCACATGTCGCAGCTCTGCTTTAGTATCCATAAGTATCTCACTCTTCTGAAACAGCCATTCTTCTTGTTGTCGACATCGTTTTATCAGCTCTTCTTTTTCTTGTTTTAGCCTCTCGATCATGCTGGCAGAATCCTCCTCTTCATTCTCATCGATAGGCTGCTTGCCTTTACCCTTGTCTTTATCATTAGCCATCTTACAAAATAAGGTAACTCACTTAGCTTAATAAGTTAGGAAAACCAACCTATTTCTATAGCCATAAAGTTCTCTAGCCTCGAATGTCATATCTTAAAGCAACTAAAGATTTAAAATTCCTAATAATACTCATTCGCCTAGGTCATCAAAACCTAAGCTCCAATATCTGTTAACTCATATATATCTTAGACTTTCCATAGTCAGACTTAACTTCATAACCAAGAGTTCCAAATCCAAGGATCATATACTAGCATAGCTCGGGCTTTCCAAACCCAAGCTCTGGTACCACTTTCTGTGGCACCCCTCCTTAGGATAACACCCAAATCAAGGTACCACACAGATTCAGACTTACAATATCAGAGTTATAGCTAACAGAAGGCCCATAGTTCTGTTGCGTACATCACCAAATTTCAAAATTCAACCTCAACAAGTAGTTATAAACCTGAATTAACAACATATATATCTACTAGGTCTCAACAGAGTTCAAAACATTCATATCTTACTATTTAATACATCATAAACTTAAAAATACAAAACGACATGTTACAACCTTTCTAAGGTGATCATATCTTATACAAAAGTACATCATAACTTGGATTCTATATAATCAGTAAAAGAAAATCCAAGTATTGTTAATTCCTCTTCTCAGTCTCGATCAATTCTCTTCCTGATCTGAAATATCACAAATATGGGGATTAAGTCCAATGACTTAGTGAGGATTATAGAAAGGATTCATCGAGGAAAACTCGACTCGACAAATCATAATGCAACTAACAGATAATGCGGATACAAAAACAGATAGCACAATTTATCAAACAGGAAACTCTCCTGCCTTGTTGCTCCAAGATCAGATTTCAAATATACAGACTGTCAGACAAATCAATCCCAAAGCATATACATTCAAAGGATGATCGAAACATGCATTGCCGATTCACCTTATACCAAACAAACAGATCACCTAAGCATAACAGCTTGGTATTTGCAGATGCCCATACAGTCCGTATAGCGCACCGCCACTGCCTAGGGGAAATCCCTAGCACACCATCGATACCCAGGGGGAAATCCCTAGCGTACCGCCGACACCGAGGGGGAAATCCCAAGCGTGCCGTTGACACCGAGGGGGAAATCCCAAGCGTGCCTTTGACACCGAGGGGGAAATCCGAAGCGTGCCTCATATAACCAAACATTTAGCTCAGATTGGCTCTTGGCCCAACAATCTCCGTACATATAACAAATTACCGCTTATGCAGATGCCTAGGGGGAAATCCCTAGCACATTGCCGGTTTCAGATAAACAAATCAAAGCAGACAGAAATAATGCCAGTCAGGCAACAGATATCAAACTGATAATAGAAAAGCCGACAAAGCTACAGATACGAAACAAATGACAGACAGATACCGAATAGATAACAGATAACATTCTGGGCGCCAGAACAGACAGAAACTGATACAGAATAACAGAAACAGATACGGAACAGACATAACCCTCACAGGGGTATTCAGAACAGAATCAAATAACAAACAGAATCCAAACACGGTTCTGAGTAACGTACAGAAACAGTAAACCCACACAGGGGTTAATTTCAATAACAAATAGCTCAATAGGGTGCTAAATTGGCAGAGCCTCATAGGTATAACGAGTACCAAGAGGGATAGATCCTCACCTGATTGTAGAAATTCCCACTCAGTCCAACATCAAACTATGGACGATCAACACCCAAATCTTCTTCACCTATTCCCAAAATAATTTATAATCAAAGCTCGATAGATTTAATGGTCTCAATAATCAATTAAGCTTATAATTTTCCAAAACTACTATAAGTCTCCTAGACATGCCAAATTTTACAACAATCGAATATTTTAACTTAACCATATTCAATTATTATCCATTATAAAATATAACTCTTAAATCCTCAAATTAATTTCTACCAACTTAATTAAATCTCATAATATATTATTACTATTCCAATAATTCCCAAAAATCATAAATATCAAAGTATAGCCTTCCAACAACTAACCACACCCCACAATATTCCATAATCACTAAAATTCAATTCCTAGCTCCAACATACAATGTCATATATATATACACAAAATTCAAATATAATATAATTAATAAATCTTCCAAAATTCACAAATCAATAACTAATGCTCGGAATCAGATATGGCTTATACCGTTGCGACCGTCGGATCGAGCAGAAGAAACTGCCCTATCGCCGCCGCCGCCGGCCACCGTCCGCCGCCGTGCCGCTGCCGGTCGCCGTCGCCTGAATACGGGCACTTTACGTGGTTCTCTTCCTCGCAACGTGCTGATCACGAATCTCCGATTAGATTTCAGTTTTGGCGCCCCAACTGGCCGAAAATCTCCAAAAACAGTGGTCAACCTCCTCTTCTCCACCGAGCTCCGCCGCGCCTGTTCACCGTCGTTCGTCGCCGGGAACGCCCATGCAGCTGTTGAACCAGCTTCCTTTCATCTCCTGCTACCCGATGATACCCTCAAATGCAGCTCCAGTCGTCGGAAGAAGGAGATACGCCGGTGGCCGTGAGATGGGTTTCTTCAAACTCCTCCTACCACCGCGTCTCCGCCATGCATGGTGGCTGTTTGGTGTTCAGAGGGTGCTGGAGAAGAGAATGGTGATGTTGGTTAGCAGTAATGGTGCTTGGTTGAGTGGTGAAGATGGTCTCGGTGGTAATGGGTGGTCGCGGTAATGGAAGAAAAGAAAGAAAACGGGAAGAAGAAAATGAAAGAAAATGAAGAAGGAAGAAAGAAGAAGGAAAAGAAGAAAAGAAGAAAGCTGCCAAGTGTCCTCACAATCCAATTTTTCCATTTTTGCGATTAAGTCCCTAACATAATAAGATTCCTCAATTGAATCCCAAACTTCCAATTTTCTTGCAATTAAGTCCTTAATAAATAAATAAATAAAAATGAAATCAAGTAAATTCCAAGGATTTAATAATAACATCAAAATTAACATAAACCATGAAAATAATTACTTTTGAAAATACGGAAATTCCGGGGTCGTTACAAATACATATACATATATACATAAAGTGAAACACATACGAAATGAATCATATATTAAAACATAAAATGGGAAATTGTAATACACTTATATACAAAAGATAATAACGTATAATTATTACCCAAAAACTAATGAAATCCAAGCCTATATAATGTGGTAAAGTCGATCATAATGTAAAGCATAAAGTAAAATGTCGAACTAAAATAGAGTATTTATTCAGAAGTGACGATCAATTTATTGCAGAAGCAATTAAAAGTATCTTATTACAGGAAATAACTAGGAATTTACTGTGTACGTGTTTTGTAAGAAAAGTCAAAAAATGAGAAAGAAAAGGACTACCCAAACTAGCTATCCAAAATTTACTATATATATGATGATCTCAAAGAATAACACTATTCAAGTTTGTTTCTATGTTCTAATTATTTGAAAATTGGAAAGTGTCAATTTTTACTCATTTTAATTAGAAATATCATTTATTTTTATTTTTGATTTTTTAAATCTATCATATTATCTTATTATTACAATAATCAAATTTAAATTCAATTTAATTAACATACTATACCAACTATCATTTCAAAATAATTAAAACATACATATATATAAAAATATGTCTTTTTAGCCATTAAACAATATAAACTACATAGACTTTCATCTATACACGCACACATATCCAAATCATTCTTATGAAACAAACTTAAATATAATTTCATTTTCATTTTCGAGACTATTACTAATTCTTCAACTTCAAGATGCTGAAATCGATCAAAAATGAAAATGAAAATGAAAATAAAACCCAGATTAAGGAAATTCTTCAAGCTCTAATTAAATCTTGTCAATTATTAGATTAAATATTCCCTTGACAGCTAACTCGAAAGATATCAACCAAAGTTGATCTCACTGGCCAGTCTTTGTTGCAGCTTAGACAGATTAACATTTGTACTCAGATTATTGACCTGCATATATGGTAATCAAATGAATCTTAAAAAATAATCAATACAAATCCATAATTACTCCATATATAAAAAATAAACAAAACCCTTAATCCCATACCTCGCATTGGATTCTGTAAAGAAATTTCTCATTGGCTTTAGTAGAAATGCAGCTGACAACATTGAGTCCTATGTCAAGCAATTCCCTTAGAACTCTTGATAGAGGAAACCCATTATCTTCCTCTTTGATCCCACAGCTGATTAAAATCTCAACTCCATCCTTGCAAGAATTCACAGTTACACAATTTGGCAACTTGTAATTATTAATTAAGCCCCCGTTTCCAGAGCTGCCAGCTGATGAAGTAGACAACTTTTTTAGCTTATCTCTTCGCATTTCTAACTCTTTGTTATTCCTTTCTATTTGTTTTATGTAGTTCATAGCCCCAAGCATATGATCGCAGATCGAGCGTTTTCCCTAAAATATTGTATAATTGGAAATATATGCTCAGTAATATAAATTAGGGGGAGATCAGTATTTGTACGAGCATATAAACTATACAAAATATGTTATAAAATCAATCTATAAAATTTTAAATAAACTACATGAAAGCACAACATTTACGATTGGTTTCAAAAAAATTGACACAGACGTCGCAGCACGTTGCCCATTTGGGCTACTCGTTAGAACAGCTCGTCCGTCATTTCTCAAAATAACAACACAAGGCTGCCACCCAGGGCACCTTAATTAGTACGCCCACCCATCAGCCTTAATTAGCATCTCATGTTGGTGACTAATTGATACTGAAAAACATCCTGAGAACAAAATTATCATATTTGCCCAATTTCAACTAATACCAATATTAGTAACTAATCAGAAAGTTTAAGTATTAGATGTATGGTATTTGATTTACCAAACACATCATTATTTTATACTCTTTCATGACCCTATTTTAATTTTTAACACCTCTATTAGTTACAAAATATTATCTTAACTACCAATATTTTATAACTTTCAAAATCTTATTTTATTCAAATATTTTAATAACTTATTTCTAAAATAAAATTTAATAATTTATTAACTCTATAAATATTTTGTAAGATGTATTAGTTCGTAAGATGTTTTAAATAAATTTAAGAAAACGTCTAAATTAACTTTACAAGATTTTCAGAAAGGACAATTAGAAAGGAGAAAGGGCTATATTTAATTCTTGTACTTACCTTTACGTATTCAAGAGGAAGAAGGGATCTAAGGGAAGAATAAAGAGTAGCCATTTCTTTTCTTCTTTGCCTCTCAATATCTCTGTGCGTAACTTTCCTGAGAATATTGCAGTCTTTGGTTGTTTCTTCAATATGTTTGTTTTCTTTGAAGTCTGATTTTGATCTTTTGCTCCTATTATTGGTTGTAAGGTTACTGCTCTCCAGGAAAGTATGATCCACAAGAACCTCCGGTTCAAGAACTGAAAGCTCCTGGAAAAGCAGATCTTCGTTGTGTTCTAAATCAGGAAACATATTTGGGAGTATTTTAGGCAGAGTTGTTTAGATGTGTATGGAGGTTGTATGGGAGGAGAGATGGACATAAATATATATATATATATATAGAGAGAGAGAGAGAGAGAGAGAGAGTGAGTGAGAGCGAGCACTATAAGAAAAATGAAAATTAGTGATAAAATATGAAGTGATAATATAAAAAATAGTCCCTAATTATATATATTAAGTGATAAAAATTTTTATTTTGTCATTCTAATGAATTTTATAAATTAAATAATAGGCAAAAATAGTACTTAAGTTGTTACCATTAACAATTAGCGATACGCTTATAGTGATAATATAATGACAATAAGAACTGTCACTAATTATAGTGACAAGGTTTTCATTGTTACTAAGCTATCACCGTACGGATATCACTAATTGTCAATAGTGACAACTTAAGTACTATTCTTATTTCTATTTAATTTACAAAATTCATTACACGACAAAATAAAATCTTTTATCACTTAATATATATATATATACACACACATATAATTTGCGACTATTTTATCACGAACAGTGACAAAATTTTCACTGTCACTAGACTATCATTGTAGGGCTATCATTAATTATCAACGATAACAATTTAAAAAATTAAATTTTTTATTATTGAGTCATATTGTGACAACATAAAAAATATTGTTACTTAAAAAATATTGTTAGCGACAAAATAAAAATTATTTTCATTTAATACATCTCATTAATGATAATTTTATATTATAATTTATTAATTTTCTCTAATTTTTCATATTTTTTGTAGTGGAGTGGGATATCAATTAAAGAGTGGCCCTTGTGAAGTGCAAGATAAGAGAGCCCCTATAAGAGAAAGTCATTGCATCCTAGCCTAATTAGTTAATGTTTTTCAGCTGGCCAACCATTATGTTAGTTGTAGCACACCTTTCCTCCTTCTCTCACTTTGGAAAGATTTGGCCTTTTTTTGATGATCTAATGAGAGAGTACTATACATCAATGTAAAAGATTGAATTGAATATGTGAAGTCGATTATAGTCAAACTTCATTGAATGGTATTCTTGCCTCTAATATCATTAGCTTGGGTAGTTGGGATGGCTTATTATGCAAAATCTTGGCAATTAGATTCTAGAAAATGCACTCTTTATCTTTAATCTATTTCAATATATATATTATTTTTTTATTTTAATTTTATGAGTATATATCAAATATATCTAAAACACAATGAATTAATTCTATAAAATAATATTTGATAAACTTCATATATGTAGAGGGAAATAAAAAATAAAATATATATTAAATGAAAGGATTCAAAGTGTAAGAAACTAAATGCGCTACAAACACATTTAGGTTGTGTTTGGCTATATTTTTTATTTGATTTTATTATGTGTTTATTATGTGTTTTGGAAGAATGAATTATTGGAGAATGTGAAAGTTGTTTTTTGGTATATTTGTTTATGTTTTGAGAAAGATATTTTTTACTATAACAATCAAATCATAGCCTTTTTGTTGGGTTTTCGGGGTAAAAATGGAATTAAGTGATTATTTTAATGTTAGAATAGTCATAAAATTAATATATATATATATATATATTGGAGAATGTACATTTTGAAGAAAAAAATGAGAATATATTTGGCTATCTTTTTCCAAAATAATATTATTTCGGGAAAACATAACCAAACAAAGCCTTAGTTTTCATATCTTGGGAAATTGTGGTGGAACTTAGACGGTGGTAGACAATCCTAGCTCATTTTGTCTCTTTCACTTTTTCTATTTTTTTTTTTTAATTTTTTTACATGTACATCAAAAAATTTAAATTTCTGACCTCACATGTTTTATGTGAGATTCAACAGAAACTTCTTGATGCTTTTTTCATTTACTTAACGCCAAAAGTTATCAGTCCTACGTAATTATATATGATAGTCAATAAAGTCCAGTGTTGCAGGAAGTGAGTTTTTGTACAATTTTTGGCTTCGCTTGTTTTTATTTTCAAAACTTTTTTTTGTTATTAATATTATTTGAAAATAAAAAGTTATTGATTTTTATTTTTTTATATTAAAAATATCATTATCTTTATTTTTACTTTTTTAAAATCTTATTGATTTTGTCATTTTATTGTCGTATATATCAATCAAATTAAAATTTTAATTTAATGTAAAGTACTCACTAACACTTCATAACATTATAGTATAAGTATATTTTGAAAAAATGCATCATTTTAGGTATAAAAATATAAATTAATTAAAATTTCATACGTATACCAGCTATGATGATTATTTTTGAAAAAAACATTGAGACATGTTTTTATTTCCAAATTTCACTGTACGATTACTTTTTCAGTATTTAAAAATATTGAAAAGATTGAAACAGAAATAAAAAAAATAAAAAAATAAACAGACACACATGTTTTACATTTTTTGGAAAACTACGGTGCAAATGAATTGTGCTCGTGAACCTAGGAACGTATTTTGTTTCCTACTGATTTAATGTATTTTGCTCTTTCATATTTTTTCTTTTTTAATTTGTTTAACGTCAGAAATGATTGGCATATGTAATTATTACAAAGATAATAATTCATTCTCGAGGAAAGCATGTTTTGACTGAACATTACATGATTTCATCAAGATTTTTAGAGCCCGTTTGTTTATTTTTTTCACCATCCATTTTGATTTTAAACACAAAATGAGAAGAAAACTATCAATTCAAACTATTTTTTACACAAAATATTTTTTGTTTTAATTTTTAACTTTTTTCGAAATCGACCAACATTTCATCTTACCATTACATTAATCAAATTCAAATTTGATTTGATATAAAAAATCTAATGTCATTTTAAAATTAATAAAATGTACATATATTTAAAAAATAAATCTTTTAAAACATAAAAAAAGAAATAGATTAACCAATTTTTGACTCTATACCTACTTTAATTATTACTTTTTAGCAAAACATCCAAATATAATTTCATTTTTCATTTTCAAATCATAACTACATATTTTTAAACTTTTAAAAATGCATGAAAATGAAATTGGGCTTTGAGAACATCTCCAATTGGGCACTTATGGTTAGTTTATGATTGATTGACAACTTCTAAATATAAAAAATAAAAAAAAATTGAAAAGAAAGAAAAACGAAAAAATTGTCTTCTCATGAAGGAAATCAGTTTATATCATGCTACATACTAAAACTATTTAAATATTTAAATAATTTATGATTTTTAAATAATATATGACAATATCAATATTTGGCTCACCAAGATATTATAGTTTAACAATTCACAATTTATTTAACAATTTTGTTCCAGGTGGACAACATAAAATCCCTAAACAAATATTATATATTTGCCCCTAATACTGAAGATATAAAAATATTTAGAAAAATAATGGGTTGCACTTGGATGCTAACCTTTTTAATAATGTGTTGAAATTTTCATGTTCATATTTAATTGTTAATAATATAGTTGTTCATCAACTTATCATATTTAATTTTATCCCAAATTTAATATAAAGTACTTATATTTTGAAAAAAGGGATGATATTAAGTATAAAAAATATAAACATACACACATTTTTTTAATATAAAGTACTGGCTATTACTGTATAATTATTTTTTCAATTTTTAGAAATGTTGAAGATTTGAAATATAAATGAAAATTAACACACAAACATTTTTTACATGTTATGGAAACCTATGGTGCAAATGATTCAATGTATTTTTCATACTCCTTTTTTTACTGCCAAATGGCATGTATAATTCATACAGAGATAATAATTCCATTATTGTGAACGGTAGGTTTTGTCTGAACGTTAAGTGGAAAACAGGTTTTGTCTGAACATGACATGATTTAATCAGAAATCTTTTTACGCTTGGTTTACTGACTGACAGCTTTTGGAAATCGGGAAATTAGAAAAAAAAATCAAAAAGAAAGAAAAACAAAAAAATTATGTTATCGAGGAAAATTAATTTCTATCATGAGATTAAATTTATTTATATATTTAAATAATTTATGAATTTTAAATTATACATGATAATATCAATATTTAACTCACCAACATATTACACCATAACAGTTTGTAATTTATTCAAAAAACTTATTTTAAGCGGACAAAATAAAATCCCTAAAAAATAGTCTCACACATATAGTGTAAGGTTAGGAGTTAAAATCTATCGGACTTTCGACGAACGTGTGTATAAGTAAAAAATATTATATATTTGTCCTAATACCAAATATATAAAAATACTGAAGAAAAAGAAAAAAAAAAAGATATGATAAAATAGTAGTTCTTTACATGAAAACTTGATTGCAATTAATTTTTTTCTTTTTAACATGAGGATTTTCTAGGAGGTCACCATTCTCGTACTACTCTTGTCCGAACACGTTTAACTTTCAAGTTCTGATAAGATCTAGTGCATTATTACTAGTATGATCACACGCAATAACAAAGATTTATATTGTTAGTAATTAATGGCCTTAAAATTTAAAAGTTAATTTCTCATTTGAAAGCATATATTCTAGATATTGCTCTATCTACTACATTGTAAGATAATATTTTTAAGTTATCAAACTAAATTATCCGATTATTTCTTTTAAATAAATTTAAAAACTATAAAATTTTAAAGTTTAATATTTTTTTTATATTAGTTAATGTTATTGAATTACATGTAAAATTCGTCTAACGCTTTATGAAATTTTTGAAAATGTTTTGAAATTCAAAAATTTTACAGGTTTCATTCTAAAATCGCGATTTATTATTTTTTCAACGAATAAAATCGTATGTTATGCACGTGGCCATTAAATAACTCCAATTGCATTGATGAAAAGATTGCATTTCATGTGTTACTTAATAGATAGGTCTATATATATCATTCGGCATCAATAAAATTTAACTCCAAAATTTAAAAATCATTCACATCTAATCCTTTGAAAATGGTTTTTAAATTACATACATAGCATAAAATAACATATGGATTCAATAAATTCACTTTTTCAATAACATATGGATTCCTGAATTTGTTAAATCCAAAAAACTGGGGGACTACGTGTTGAAACCCAGGAGGATCTATTGTTAAAACTATAAAATAACAGTAAAGTAATTCAATGTAAAGTGACAACGAGATTTAATGTGGTTCGCCGATGTATTTAATTTAATCCACCCGACAAAAAAAAAGAATTTATTGATCTCAAATCAAAGTTCAAGTACAAATTTGAATCCCAAAAATCTCACCAAAACGCCCAACACCCTCCTTTTGAACTCCGTCTCGAGAAACTATCTCAAAAGCAGTTAGAATCTATCGTGTATGTGCCTCTCGTCTGTTTGTCCTGGAAGAAAACCAATTAAATACCCACAAAGTAGAGTCATAGGTGAAGTGGGCATCTGCCGCATGTGCCCCGGCATGCACAATATTGACTTGTGCCAAGATAATCAAATGTTGGGCAGAAAATTTGCGCCTGGACGCAAAAAACTTGTGCTCCAGCACAAAGTTACTATTTACTACACGCTAGGGCGCAAAAAACTTGTGTTAGTGAGCACGAGGCGTGTTTTTGACTGTTTCTTGTCTTGTTGCGCGCCATGGCGCTCACATCCTTGCACCCTAGCGCGCGGCATCCTACCAACACACGCCGTGGTGTGCTCCTCGTGCCCATTTTCGGCCACTTTGCTCCAATTTACTCCATTTCTTCCGTTCTTAGTCAATTAAGCCTCAAATTTCAAGGCAAAATCAACAATTCTCCACATTTACTTAAAATTCACCATCTTTCTTCTTTGTCCCTATGCCCAAAAGGGCCTATTACCTGAGTCTGCAAATGTTAACCAAATCCAAGCAATACTCAAATTTGATTCCTGGAGTAGCCTTAGTCAATATGTCTGCCGGATTAATCTTAGTCCCAACCTTGTCAACCAACATGACACCATATTCCGGACAAAGTGATACCTCACATCTATGTGCTTTGTTCTCTCATGAAACGCTTGATTCTTTGACAAGTGTATGGCACTCTGGCTGTCATAAACTACCTTAGTGATCTCAGAAGTCATACATATATCATTGATCAGTCCCTTTAGCCAAATGTCTTCCTTGACGATTTCAGCCAAAGCCATGTACTGAGCTTCTGTTGTGGACAATGTAATTGATGACTACAAAGTCGCCTTCCAGCTAACAGTACAACTTGATACATATAACACATAACCCGTCATGGACCTTATGCTGTCCAATTCTCCAACATAATCCGCATGCACATATCCAATAATTCTAGTAGTAGAATTCAATTAACTATACCTCAAACATCTGTCTACAGAGCCTCTCAGATACCTCATGATCTATTTCACAGCCTGTCAGTGAGTCTTTCTAGGCTTGTGCATATACTTGCTCACAATACTGACTGCATGTGAAATATCTAGCCTAGTGCACACCATGGCGTACATCAAGCTACCCACTGCACTAGCGTACGACATATTAACAATGTGCTCCACCTCCTCCTCAGTACTCGGTGATAGATCTGATGAGAGCCTAAAATGAGCTGCAAGTGGCGTACTAATTGGCTTGCACTTATCCATCCCAAATCGCTCAAGTACTTTCTCATTGTAATGTTGTTGAAACAAGTACAATATTCCTGCGTGTTTGTCCCAGATGATCTCCATACCCAATATCTTCTTTGCACAGCTCAAATCCTTCATCTCAAATTCTTCACTTAACTAAGCTTTTAATTGGTTGATCTCAGGTATGTTAGTAGAGGCAATCAACATATCATCAACGCACAATAACAAATATACGAGAAGGCTATCACTACAAATTTTATAATATACGCAACAATCAAATTTGCTTCTTGTATATCCTATCTTGGTAATAAAAGTATCAAACCTTTTATGCCAATGCTTGGGACACTGTTTCAAGCCATATAATGACTTCTTCAAAAGACATTCTTGATTTTGTTCCCAAAAACAATGAATCCCTCTGGTTGGCTCGTGTAGATTTGTTCCTCCAACTCACCATGCAGAAATACTATTTTCACTTCCATTTGCTCCAGCTCCACATCAAACAGAGCAATCATGGCAAGTAAAACACGACTGGAAGTATGTTTTACAACTGGGGAGAATACTTCATGAAAGTCAACTCCTTATCTTTGAGTAAAGCCCTTAGCAACCAATCATGCTTTGTATCTAGCATCTTCAACCTTGGGAATCCCTTCATTCTTCTTGTAGATCCATTTGCAACCTAAAATCTTCTACACTTTGGGTACATCAACCAGCTCCTATGTGCTATTCTTGTGTAGAGACTCCATCTCTTCACTCATAGCTACAACCTATTTATCAAAATTTAGCCTGAAAATTACCTCTTTTTATAAGATTGGATCATCTCATACAAACTCCTAGGCTGAACTCAAAGATAAGCTATCAAATCTAAGTAAGCAAACCGCTGTGGTGGTTTGATCTGCCTCCTCTCCTTATCACGAGCTAAGCAATAATCTTGTCGTGGTTCATTTTCCTGTTGTTGATTAGGTGATAGTGCGCTCTCACCAACTTCATCTACCACCTTCTGTTTCTTCTTTGAAACTTGTGGAGTATCAAGTTCAAACTCCACATTCTCCATAACACACTGTTGACCACTTTCAGGCTGCTCCACCTTCTTCATCATTGTAGACTCATCAAATGTCACGTCCCTGTTGATAATTATCTTGGAGCAATTGTCATCATTACACTACAAACGATAATCTTTGACTCTATCTACATAGTCTAGAAATATGCACTTCCTTGCCCTTGGCTCAAGCTTCCCATCTCGGACATGAGCATAGGCTGGACACCCAAATACTCTTAGATTTGAGTAATCAGCAAGAGACTCGGACCAAAATTCCATAGGTATCTTGCAATCCAAAACAGTTGATGGTGACCTAATCACCAAATAAAATGCAGTTGATCGGTTGAGATGCTCTATACCTCCCGAACACATCGGTCGAGATGATCCCGAGCCTTTTGAGCTGACGGTTACATCATCTCGACCTAGTGAATACTATTTGCTTGAAAATGTGTTTTTCTTTATTCTGGTTTGTTATTGAGCTTCTGTAGTTATATGTTGTTAAGCTTTATTGTTATTATTGATTCTGATAGCCGTCTATTACCGTGCTTGATTCCTCATTGAGTCTCTATGACTCACCCTCGCGCCATTATTTCCTTACCATAGGTTGATATAGAAGGCTCGAGTTGATGACATGTGTTATCTGGATATAATAGAGTTGGGTGAATGTATGTTCACATGTGAATTCACCTTGAATATGTATGGGTATTAAAAATGTTGTGATATGTCGGGACGAATATGAGACTTTTAGCATGTATGAATGATATTGTTTATGTTGATATTTATTTTGAATGATGATGGGTTATTAGTATGACTTCCGCACCTTGATATTATTATATTAAGTTTGAAGCATGCTATGAACTGTGAGTATCGAAGTTTATTGGAGATGTTTGAAAAAAACATTATGGGCTTATCGGATATGTTATTTGCATGTTATAGAATTGAATTGAGTGGCATTCTAGCATTTGGGCTATATCCTGAGTGGGGGTGCTACAAAAGATATGGAGGACTTATGACATTTTCTTCTCTCTATTTTTCTCTTTCAATATTTTCTTTCATCTCTTATCTACTAATAGCTAGAAACTGAAATCTTAATATATTAAGTGATTTTGATCCAATGACATAAATTTCACACATAAATTAAGTGTGAAGTATGGAATTTGAACTTAATGGACACTTGGCATAAATTTAGAAACTTGACTCAAGTTTGATTTTATTAGTTAAAAATAATAATAAATTGTGCTTAATATGTCAAATTATTTGGAGTTCAACTCGTGTTCAATTCAATCAAAGGCCAACACATTTAATAATCAAATTAAACTCAAAGCAAATTTTGAAAGTGATAAAAAAAAAAAATTAAAATTGAACAACGATAGTTGAATTCTATTCAATTCAATTATATTGACCAAAAGTATTCAACTACTATGTGCATGGTTGATATGATTACCACATGAAGTCAAAAAAAAATAATAATAATAATAATAATCTCTCAAAATTCGAGATTTAAACTGTGTCATGATACATTTTGTTTCTCAATTTTAATAAATATTTATTTTTATAATTTATTATATAAATATATTTGTCGAATATATTTATTTTATAATTAATTATTTTTATAAAAAATATTTAATATACACGGACGAATACATATACATATATACATAAAGTGAAACATATACTAAATGAATCATATATTAAAATACAAAATGGGAAATTGTAATACACTTGTATACAAAAGATAATAACTTATAAATATTGCCCCAAAACTAATGAAATCCATGCCTATATTATGTGGTAAAGTCGATCATAATGTAAAGCATAAAGTAAAATGTCGAAATAAATTAAATAGAGTATTTATTCAGAAGTGACGATCGATTTATTGCAGAAGCAATTAAAAGTATCTTATTACAGGAAATAACTAGAAATTTACTGTGTACGTGATTTCTAAGAAAAGTCAAAAAATGAGAAAGAAAAGGACGACCCAAACTAGCTATCCAAAATTTACTATATATATGATGATCTCTAAGAATAACACTATTCAAGTTTGTTTCTATTTTCTAATTATTTGAAAATTGAAAAGTGTCAATATTCCCTTGACAGCTAACTCAAAAGATATCAACCAAAGTTGATCTCACTGGCCAGTCTTTGTTGCAGCTTAGATAGATTAACATTTGTACTCAGATTATTGACCTGCATATATGGTAATCAAATGAATCTTAAAAAATAATCAATACAAATCCATAATTACTCCATATATAAAAAATAAACAAAACCCTTAATCCCATACCTCGGATTGGATTCTGTAAAGAAATTTCTCATTGGCTTTAGTAGAAATGCAGCTGACAACATTGAGTCCTATGTCAAGCAATTCCCTTAGAACTCTTGATAGAGGAAACCCATTATCTTCCTCTTTGATCCCACAGCTGATTAAAATCTCAACTCCATCCTTGCAAGAATTCACAGTTACACAATTTGGCAACTTGTAATTATTAATTAAGCCCCCGTTTCCAGAGCTGCCAGCTGATGAAGTAGACAACTTTTTTAGCTTATCTCTTCGCATTTCTAACTCTTTGATATTCCTTTCTATTTGTTTTATGTAGTTCATAGCCCCAAGCATATGATCGCAGATCGAGCGTTTTCCCTAAAATATTGTATAATTGGAAATATATGATCATTAATATAAATTAGGAGGAGATCAGTATTTGTATGATCATCTAAACTATACAAAATATGTTATAAAATAAATGTATAAAAACTTATAAGATGTTTGATAAAAAAAAAAAAATTAGAGAAAAATATTTTTAAATGAACTACATACAAGCACAACGTTTACGATTGATTTCAAAAAAATTTACGTAGACGTCGCAGCACGTTGCCCATTTGGGCTACTCGTTAGAACAGCTCGTCCGTCATTTCTCAAAATAACAACACAAGGCTGCCACCCAGGGCACCTTAATTAGTGCGCCCACCCATCAGCCTTAATTAGCATCTCATGTTGGTTACTAATTGATACTGAAAAACATCCTGAGAACAAAATAATCCTATTTGCCCAATTTCAACTAATACCAATATTAGTAACTAATCAGAAAGTTTAAGTATTAGATGTATGGTATTTGATTTACCAAACACATCATTATTGTATACTCTTTCATGACCCTATTTTAATTTTTAACACTTCTATTAGTTACAAAATATTATCATAACTACCAATATTTTATAACTTTCAAAATTTTATTTTATTCAAATATTTCAATAGCTTATTTCTGAAATAAAATTTAATAATTTATTAACTCTATAAATATTTTGTAAGATGTATAAGTTCGTAAGATCTTTTAATTAAATTTAAGAAAACGTCTAAATTAACTTTACAAAATTTTCAGAAAGGAAAATTAGAAAGGAAAAAGGGCTATATTTAATTCTTGCACTTACCTTTACGTATTCAAGAGGAAGAAGGGATCTAAGGGAAGAATAAAGAGTAGCCATTTCTTTTCTTCTTTGCCTCTCAATATCTCTGTGCATAACGTTCCTGAGAATATTGCAGTCTTTGGTTGTTTCTTCAATATGTTTGTTTTCTTTGAAGTCTGATTTTGATCTTTCGTTCCTATTATTGGTTGTAAGGTTACTGCTCTCCAGGAAAGTATGTTCCACAAGAACCTCTGGTTCAAGAACTGAAAGCTCCTGGAAAAGCAGATCTTCGTTGTGTTCTAAATCAGGAAACATATTTTGGAGTATTTTAGGCAGAGTTGTTTAGATGTGTATGGAGGTTGTATGGGAGGAGAGATGAATATATATAAGAAAAAATATAAATTAGTGATAAAATAGTAAGTGATAATAAATTAAAAAAATAGTCACTAATTATATGTGTATATATATATATATTATATTAAGTGATAAAAGATTTTATTTTGTCACTCTAATGAATTTTATAAATTAAATAGTAGGCAACAATAGTATTTAAGTACTTGCCATTAACAGTTAATTAGTGACACCCTTCTGGCATAATTGGTATGCAAGAATGAGGTTCGAATGGAATAGACATTCTCAAGTCCATTCTTAAACTTATGATTGGTACAATTTAGAAATGTGAATGCTCATTCCCATTGGAATTCTCATTCCCAAAAGGATGGGTTTAGCCATTCCTTTCCTCTTTCACGGGTTTCATTATTTCCAATCCATAAAAAATGAACCTATATATATATATATATAACACAAAATTATAGTCCAAAATTTAACAAAATACTTTTATATTTAAGAAAATAAATCTTCACTTTGTAAACATTTGATATTATATTCCAATTTATTTGATTGCCACATATTTTTATTTAATTATATATTTTATTCATATATTTTTTTGTAACATTATAAAAATTATTAAATTATTATAAAAATAAAAAGAAGAATAATTATGCGCATCTCAATTTCTATAATAAAAAAAAAGAAGTATCATTGACTTCGTCCATACTAATGAAATATATATAGTTTAAAATATTATTTATATCTGCATATCTTCGAATGATTAAAAAATACATACAAAACTAATAAATGAAGAGTTGTCCATTCTATCAACAACTCTTCAAATTAAACTTATAAAAAAGTACAATATATCGTTCTAACCTTATCACAAAATAGTTAAGCACTCTAGTTATCAAATATTTTATAAATTTTTTAATTATATTTTATCAAAAAAATCAAAAAAGAATTGTGTTTATACTTTTTCACATAATCGTATATAACTTGTTGATGACATAGAAAACGCATATATTTACTGATGTAATTCGAGTAACATTAAAAGTGATATTAAAATGGTATAATTATAGACTTATTCAAAAAAAATTCCATGGTAATATATTAAAAATATTTTGTTTATAAATACTTTTATTTTAACAACATTTTACAAAAGGGTAATTTGGTTATTTAAAAAATTCATTCCATTCCTACTGATCGTTCCTATTTATCAATCATTAGAATGGAATCATGAAGGAAATGGTGATTCCATTCCTTTCTTATTCCTTGTATATACCAATAATAGGATAAATATACTAACATCATTCATTTCCCAACTTTATTCTATTTCTAAAGTCATTTCATTCATACATATCGACATCACCTTATGGTAACAACATAGTGACAATAAGAACTGTCACTAATTATAATGATAAGATTTTTATTATTACTATGTTGTCACCATACGGGTGTCACTAATTAAGTTGCAAAATTCATTACGTAACAAAACAAAATCTTTTATCATTTAATATATACAATTACTGACTATTTTTATATTATCACTTGTTATTTTATTACGAACAATAATAAAATTTCCATTGTCAATAGACTGTCACTGTAGGTCATCATTAATTATTAATGGTGATAATTAAAAACATTAGACTTTTCATTGTTGATTCATATTGTGACAAAATAAAAATTATTGTTACTTAAAAAATATTATTTGTGGCAAAATAAAAATTATTTTCATTTAATACATCTCATTAATGATAATTTTATATTATTATTTATTATTTTTCACTAATTTTTCATATTTTTTGTAGTGGAGTGGGATATTAATTAAAGAGTGGCCCTCATGAAGTGCAAGATAAGAGAGCCCTATCAAAGAAAGTCGTTGCTCACTAGCCTAGCTAGTTAATGTTTTTCAACTAGCCAATCATTATGTTAGTTGTAGCACACATTTCTTCCACTCACTTCGGAAGGATTTTGCCTTCTTTTTTATGATCTAATCAAGAGAGTACATTAATGTAAAAGATTGAGTGGAATATGTGAAGTTGATTATAATTAGGCTTGATCGAATGGTATTCTTGCCTCAATCATTAGCTTGGGTAATTGTGATGACTTATTATGCAAAATCTTGGCGATTAGATTCTGGAAAATGCACTTTTATCTTTTAACATGTTCCAAATATATTCATCTTTTTAATTTGATGAGTATATATCAAATATATTTGAAGCACAATTAATTAATTCTATAAAGTAATATTTGATAAACTTCATGTCCTGGGAGGCTTCAAAGTGTAGGAAACTAAATGCGCTACAGACACATTTTCTTTTCATATCTTAGGAAATTGTGGTGGAAATTACACGGAGGAAGGGAACCCTAGCTCATTTTGTTTCTTTCACTTTTTCTATTTGTTTTTTTCTTAAATTTATTTATACGTATATTCCAAAATTTATTAGAATTTAAATTTTTGACCTCACATTTTGTACATGAGATTCGTGGAAATTACATGAAGGAAGGAAACCCTAGGTCATTTTGTTTCTTTCACTTTTTCTATTTGTTTTTTTTTTTCAATTTATTTACAAGTATATTAAAAAATATATTAAAATTTAAATTTCTAACATTACATTTTGTACATGAGACTGGACTATAAATCACTTATAGGCCGTTTGGATTTGTTTTTTGGAGGCATTTTCATTTTTTGGTGAAAAGAAATAGTAAAAAATTAGTTACAAAAGTGTTTTTCAAAATGAAATATTGTTTGAATGTTTTGTTTAAAATGTAATATTTATGTAAGGTATGTAGAAAATAAGTTGTATTTGGAAAATATAGTATTTTTGTATTAAAAGTCGTACAAATATGAATAGGAGAAAATAAAAAGTGATGAAAATTGAAAATGGAGAGAGAGTATAAGAGTTTGTCTAGAAAAATATTTTAAAAATGAAAATATTTATAAAAATAGAAGAAAAATTGATAACTCTTTATTTTATTTTTAGCAAAAAATAAAAATAAGTCCAAAAAATAAAAACAAACGAGCCCTTTAATGCTTTTTTTAATTTATTCTTAACGCCAAAAGTTGTCAGTCCTACATAATTATATGATAGTCAATAAAGTCCAATGTTGCGGGAACTAGGTTTTGTACAACTTTTGGCTTCGTTTGTTTTATTTTCTGGACCTATTTTATTTTTTAGTTTTTCAGTTTTTAAATATAATGAAAATAAAACATACACACACAGACACACACACACACACACCATGTTTTATGTTTTGGAAAACTACGGTGGAAATGAGTTGTGCTCGTGAACGTAGGAACATATTTTGTCTCTTACTGATTTAATGTATTTTCTCTTTCATATTATTTCTTTTTAATTTGTTTAACGCCAGAAATGATTGGCATATTTAATTATTACAAAGATAATAATTCCATTGTCGTGGAAAGCATGTTTTGTCTGAACGTTAAATGATTACATCAAGATTTTTACAGCCCATTTGTTTATGTTTTCACCGTCCATTTTGATTTTAAACACAAAATGAGAAGAAAGGTATCAATTTCAAATTATTTTTTCATCAAAATATTTTTTATTCTCATTTTTAACTTTTTTCTAAATTTACCGGCCTATTATCCTACAATAATATTTATCAAATTCAAATTTAATTTGACAATAAATTCTTACTATCATTTTAAAATTAATAAAAAATATATATTTTAAAAAATAAATCTTTTAAAATATTAAAAAAAAAGATTAACCAATTTTTGACTTTATATATACTCTAATTATTATTTTCTAAGAAAATATCCAAATACAATTTCGTTTTTCATTTTTAAACCATAACAATTTTAACTTTTGAAAATGCATGAAAATGAAAACGGGTTTTGAAAACAAATCAAAATGGGCACTTGTGGTTAATTTGCGACTGGTTGACAACTTCTAAAAATCAGGAGAAAAAAAACAAATTAAAAAGAAAGAAAAACGAAAAAATTGTCTTCACATGAAGGAAATCAGTTTTGTGTCATGCTACTAAAATTATTTATGCATTTAAATAATTTTTAATTTTTAAATTATATATTGATAATATCGATATTTGACTCACCAACATATTATAATTTAACAATTCACAATTTATTTAAAAAAATTATTCTAGGTGGACAACATAAAATCCCTCAAAAAAATATTATATATTTTCCTTAATACCGAAGATATAAAAATATTTTTTAAAAAAATTATGACTTGCATTTGGATTGTAACCTTTTTAATAATTTATGTGTTGAAATTTTCATGTTCATATTTAATTGTGTAGATATAGTTGTTCATCAACTTAAAAATAATTTCCAAAAGATAGAATGGGAGTTGGTTCGGAAAATTAGAGATTTATTCTTTAATACATAAATATTCTTCTTCACATGCAAGAAGCTTAAACACAATTAATTCTGTTTTTAGTAATCAACAGCCTTAAGATTTAAAAGTTGGATTCTCATTTAAAAGTGTTTATACCAAATTTAATGTAAAGTACTCGCTATTACTTCATATATCAAGTAATAATATACTTATATTTTGAAAAATAAGATGATAAAAATATAAACCAACTAAATTTTAATTTATACTTAACTACTATGATAACTATTTTTGGAAAAGCATTGATACATATTTTTATTTACAAATTTTACTGTATTATAACATTTTTAGTTTTTAGAAATGTTGAAAATTTGAAATAGAAATGAAATTAAATTAAGTAAACATGCACACATTTTTTACATGTTCTGGAAATCTATGGTGCAAATGAATTCTGGTTGTGTACGTAGGAATTTATTTGTCTGTTTCATACTCCTTTTTACTTGTCTAAGCCAAATGGCATATATAATTCATACAGAGACAATAAATCCATTATTGTGAATAGTAAGTTTTGTCTGAACGTTAAGTGGAAAGCAGGTTTTGTCTGAACATTACACGATTTAATCAAAAATCCTTTTATGCTTGGTTTACTGACTGACAGCTTCTGGAAATGTGGGGGTAGGGCTGTACATTCGATTTTAACTGATCGAACTGAATGATTCGGTCGGTTAACCGAAAATTTCAATTTTTTGAAATGCAGAACTGAAACCGAACCGAACTTCGGTTCGGTTTTTAACTGAATCATTTTTTTTTTTTTGGTATTTTTTGATTTTTTTTTCGGTTTTTTTCTGTTTTTCGGTTTCGGTTAAAATCGAAACCGAACTGGAAAAAAAAATTATTTTTTTACCAATAAAGTGGTATAAAAGTTTGTTTGATAAAAGTAAGTTAGTTTAATTTAAAATTTGAATTGGATAACTTATTCTTTTAGTACCAAAAAAATTATTTGATAAAAATATTTGTTTTCAGGTGAAAAAATTGATTTAGATTACTTTTTTTCTATATTGAAAATATTTGTTTTGATAAAATTATAATTTATCTATTCTAAGCAAATACATTTAAAATATTATAAATTTAAAAAGATAAATAAATATTTTAATTATTTTATGTTATAAATATTTTAGTATACACATTGAGTATGCTAAAATTGCTAGCTTATAATCGCCAAGGCAGATGCACGCAATTTTTGTATATTCAAACCTTAACTACTAAGATTGAATAGCGAATTAAATCTTAAACTCAATCTACTAAAGTTAAATAGTTAATTGATCCAATGACATCATAATATAGATTGCGGAATGCACACAATTTTTGTATATTCAAACTTTAACTGCTAAGATCGAATAGCGAATTAAATCTTAAACTCAATCTACTAAAGTTAAATAGCTAATTGATCAAATGACATCATAAAATAGATTGTGGATTTGTAAATTTTGTAAAAAATACAATTATAACCTTATTGAATCATCATTTCTAAAAGATAATTATGAAATATTGATAAAATTTGTATCCAAACTATTTTTTTTATCTTGAATTCTCCAATTTATCCTTCAAACTATATTGTCAATTTTTGTTGTTGAAATAATTAAAAGGACAAATTATGTAAATGAACAAAAAAAACTTCTATTTTAGATACAAAATAGTATTCGTTTTATAATAATATAGATAAAATCTTTATTGGTCAGCAGATACAATATACTACTAGTACTACCACAGAAATAGCCGAATAGGATTCAATCCCTTATCCCTTAGTTTGCAATTTAAGTTGAAATTTAGATTTTGCTCATCAACATACCCTATAATACATATAAGTTTAATTAATTAATTAATTTTCTTTTAATATAACATTTTTTTTCTGTTTAAATCATAATCATCTATTTTTTTTATATGTAATGTGTATGAGTTCATATAATAAAAAAATTATGCAATTATACCATTTGAATTTAGAAAAAAATATCATTTTTTTCTCTCTTTGTATTATAACTATTCATGTTTTTATATGTCATATATTAATATCTATATTATTTATAAAACATAGGGTTTTTAATAACTAGTTTGATATATTATTTACTTCTTTTTTTCTCAATTATTTCACTTTATCAAAAAAAAAAATTATTTATCCCAAAAATTTAAAAATACATTAACATTTACATTTTTAAATCATTTGAAAATATTTACATCCAAGTTAAATATTTGAAAATATTAATTTTACAAAATCATTTGAAAATATTTACACGAGTATCCAATTAATTTTGATTTGACCAAGATTTACATCCAAGTTAAATTCCATTACATATGGGACAAATAATTTCAAGCATGCATAAATAATTATTTTGCTACATGAAAAAAGATTAACCTCCATTCATTGGATGCAGATAACAAGTTACATTGGAAGGGGAAATTAATATTACAAGTCATACATATAGTACATCAAAAATAATATTATGATAATACCATTCCTGTCATGGTACCCATAATTGTTGCAAAATAAGAATTCCACAAAGGGTACATACAATGAACATTAATGAAGTATTGCAACTAACACTAGAAATAGGCAATGGTTCGAGAGCATAATCATGAACTTTATGTGCTGACGAACCAACATTTTAACTTTCGCAAGGGTAAGTCGAAAGGAGATCAACATGTTATCGCAACGGATTACTGCACACACCTATTAACTTATGTGAGTTAAAGGAAGCGTCTGACCAACTAGAGCATCCTTCATGTGTACAATATTCAACATTAGGAGGGTGCCAAGGCACTCCAAGGTACTTATCCCACCATATAAAGCAACCATCATGATCTAATCCTTTTTGGCATCTGTAAAACCGCTGTTTGGGATTTTTATTCGTTCGAGACTATCGAGGACCATTAGACTACCACCACAACTACATAATGGATACGATTTTTCAATCATATTCTCCTACATGTCAAAAATTAAAAACTTCTTTGTCAAAAATACATTAATATAAACAAATTAAGTAAATACATCAAAGATCAAGCACGCACACACCGATCAGATAATTAAAAATAGGTTTTAGAAACATATTTAAAGGTACAAAACTATATAACATATTGAAAGGAAATAATTGATCAAAATTTAATGTATAACTGAAAAGAGAAGAATGGTCCAAATACTAGATTATTCATTCCTTAATTAGCAATATCCCAACTAATAATTTGTCTCTAGGCCTTAATTATAAAGCTCATAACAGAAGAAAGAAAAATGCACTTTCTTATCCATGCTAACTCTTCTGAAAAGTAAGGTAATGAAATGCGAGCAAAAATTCCACTTCAGTTTCATTTAAATAGCGGGCAAATGCTAGAAAGATAAAATGATATGCACAAATGAGGGCAATAATGGAAACTAAGAAAGTAGTATGTCTCAATCCCTCAAATCAAACAGGAATGTCAGGTTACTGAATTTATGAGATGAACTACAATCCGTACTATCAAACGGATATATTAATCTGTTCAAATAAATGTTAATCTCATTGGGCCATGTTCATGTGAGATTGACAGTCATCGATATCAAACGCGGCCTAAAGGTACTAATTGTTGCCACCTGAAAATTAGCAGCTTTATTTTGTAACTTATTTTTGGTGTAATTTTCGCCACTAGCCTTTTCTTATTTGTGTGTGTGTGCTCGCAAAACAAATTCAAAGTCAAAAGCAAATAAAAAAGATTTGCCAACTTTCAATCCTCTGTGACTTTAAAAAAAAATTCTAAACAAACTAAGTTAAAAGATGAGGATGGTGGCACAGTAGAATAAAACTAGAAAAACTCTTCTATAGAAATGGGTCTCCATATTGAGTCTTGAATTAATTATCAAAAGGAAAAAAAAAAAAGACTTTAATCCATTTAATCTTGAGCAAAAACGCAAAGTTGAATTGCCTAATTCTCAGCGAGATGGAAAGTCAGAGACCAATAAAAGTTAATTAAGAGTTACGTGTTCACAAAAAATTACTTCTAGTATCTATCACTACCAAAATATTGCTCATTTAATATGGTCAAAGAACAAGACAAGATACAGAATTATAAGTGAACTTCTTGAGCCACAAAAAAGGATAAAAAAAAATTATGAAATGGTTTCTCCAACAAATTGCCTTCAGCCTTAGCATTTTTCTTCCATAAAGTGATTTCTTCAATATTATAATGTCCTATAAAAGAAACAATCAATGAATCAATATTTATATCATTTTTAACTTAAACAAAATTACATAGAAGTTATATTTCAAACCATGTAAGACACACCTATAAGAAATTAGGACCAAAAAATGAAGATGTACTTGTTGCATTCCCATCAACATGGGATAAATGTGGTTGGATTGTAAATGGTTTCCCTTGAAAAGGATGGCCAATCGAGTATTGGAATAGTTGCATATGCCCCGCCTCCTGTGAATTCGAGCCATTTGTGGCTTCTCGTGAAGGCAATTCATCCCTAGTCATTTGTGAGCTTCTCTCTTTTCGTTTTGAACCTTTAGCATTCATCCCTATAATATCATTTATAAACAAATAAAAACAAGAAAAAGAATTAACAATTCCTCTTCAACTTTAAACATAATAAAGAATTATTCTAAAACTTACTTGAAGTTTCAACTTTTTCCTTTTTTCTTCCCCTTTTTGCTCTTGTCATTCCAATGGCATTGAATAGAAGCATTTGTAATTCCTCTTGACTTGATAGAAAGAGGATTACATATAATCTCTTCAATTGCTTGATTTCTTCAATATTATAATGTCCTATAAAAGAAACAATCAATGAATCAATATTTATATCATTTTTAACTTAAACAAAATTATATAGAAGTTACATTTCAAACCATATAAGACACACCTATGAGAAATTAGGACCAAAAAATGAAGATGTACTTGTCGCATTCCCATCAACATGGGACAAATGTGGTTGTTTGCAAATGGTGTCCCTCGAAAAGGATGGCCAATCGAGTATTGGGATAGTTTCATATGCCCCACCTCCTGTGAATTCGAGCCATTTGTGGCTTTTCGTGAAGGCAATTCATCCCTAGTCATTTGTGAGCTTCTCTCTTTTCATTTCAAACCTTTAGCATTCATCCCTATAATATCATTTATAAGCAAATAAAAACAAGAAAAAGGATTAACAATTCCTCTTGAATTTTAAACATAATAAGGAATTATTCTAACACTTACTTGAAGTTTCCACTTTTTCCTTTTTTCTTCCCCTTTTTGCTCTTGTCATCCCAATGGCATTGAATAGAAGCATTTGTAATTCCTCTTGACTTGACAGAAAGAGGATTACATATAATTTCATCAATTGCTTGGCTATTATCCCAATCAACAAATGAACTATTAAAAGTAGATTGATCACTTAAACAAAAATTTGCAAGCCAAGCACTTGATTTTTCAATAGCACTATCAAAAGATTCTATCAATATGTTTCTTGTCACTTCATGAGCTTCACATTGCATGACAAGATCATAACCCATCCTCATCTTTTGATTTACAAATACCATCTAGACACATTACCACTTCTACTTCCCTTTTCAATGTTATTTCCATATTTACCTTCATGAGATACTCTGTATCTCACATTTTTTGTCCATCATTTTCTTATGCACCTTTCGAGTATGGAACACACATTCATATAATTAAAAGCTTTTAAAAAATGCCTGCACAATAAACCCATTGACTTAAATTTGCGACGACTGCATTTAAATTCATCTTTCTGCTCATCAAAGAATACTATTCTAACTCTTGAGTTTAGATGATAATACTTCATTTTTGAACTCACTTAGAAAATTACCAATGTGTGATGGATGTTTTGTGAACTCAATGTTTAAAGATTCAAGCAATTCTACTTGAAACAAGTTAAATATATTGAGTATATAAACATAAGTACCATGGTCCAACAATGGGGAATGTTTCAAAACTGTTACAGGCTTCCCATGGTGAGAATGAGTGTCCTCGACCTCTTCATTTGCATGCCAAGTGATTTGGATTTTTTCATAATTAAGGACAAAATTATAAAAGAAATTGTCCGATCAGCTGCTTTCTTGAATGCTGAGCTTGTCCTCTCACTTCTAGATGTAACCAAAAGCCCAGCACTAAACTTGTTATTGCTAAAAACAGTAGCCCATCTATGTCGCAAGTTATACATACTTGTCAACCATTTATGACCGTTAAAATCATAATCACCAATCATATTTTTCCATGTTACCACAAACTCTTCTTCAGACTCACAATATTGCATGCGCTTAATCCACAAGTTTTTAAACCTTGTATCATTGTTCAAGCTGCCAAAATGTGAGGGTGCATTTTGGTTGATATGCCATTGGCACAACCAATGATGTGCCCTTGGAAATACTGTGTCAATTGCATTCATCATGGCTTGACATTGATCTGTAAAAATTGTTTCAAGTTGTTTACCACCCATAGACTCAAGGACTGTCCTAAACAACCATTCAAAAGAACTTTCAATCTCATCCGACATGAAAGCCAAACCAAACATCACATTTTGCTTGTGGTGGTTTATGCCTACAAAAGAAGCATATATCAAATTGTACCTAATTGTTCGATAAGTAGCATCGACTAAAAGTACATCACCAAAGTATTCAAAATCAATCCTACATTGGGTGGTCTCTAAAGAAAAAGTTCATCACCCTATTCTCATCATCCACTTACATATCCCAATAAAAAAAGGGTTCATTATTCGACTTATTTACGAAATATTGCAATAATTCATTAGCATCTACATTTTCAATTTTTGTTAAATGACTAAGATGATCATATGCATCTTTACGGATGAACCCTGAATGCTGTGGCCCTTGGGCTTCCACTTCCATGTAAGAAATAGCACTAGCCACAGATATTCTAGCATTTACCAATGCTTCTAAAGTTGATTTTTGAGTATGTGAAATATTGCATGAATAATATTTTTAATGCTAGTGGATGCATGCTCATATTCATAATATATAATAACATGTCAATATTTTTGCTATTATCTTTGTTCCAAAATGGAAATATGTCCCTTTCAACAGTTGGCTAAAGGTGTAACATTAACAAAAATGAGTCTGGGGTGCTGATTAAAAGACAACATCTCTTCTTGGTATTTTGAAAGATATAGAGGACTTATGACATTTTCTTCTCTCTTTTTCTCTTTCAGTATTTTCTTTCTTCTCTTAGCTACTAATAGCTAGAAATTGAAATCTTAATATATTAAGTGAATTTTGATCCAATGACATAAATTTCACACATAAATTAAGTGTGAAGTATGGAGTTTGAACTTAATGGACACTTGGCATACATATGTATAAATAAATTGAAAAAAAAAAAAAACCTCTATTGCCAATCTAAGCAAGCTACACCTGCATGCGTGTGTATAACTTAAAAGAGAAGCAAAAAAAAGGAGGGGGGGAGGGCTCTTCTTGTCAGTCTAAACAAGCTACTTTCTTAATTTGAAATCGACTGCTAAAAAATTTATTTTAGTTCAGTTCGTTACGTTTAACAAAACAATTTGAATTTATATAGTTTCTCAACACTTAATAAATTTCGAAACTTGACTCGATTTTGATTTTATTAGTTAAAAAAATAATAAATTGTGCTTAATATATCAAATTATTTAGAGTTGAACTCATGTTCAATTCAATTAAAGGCCAACACATTTAATAGTCAAATAAAACTCAAACCAAATTTTGAAAGTGATAAAAAAATAAAATTAAAATTGAACAACGATAGTTGAATTCTATTCAATTCAATTATATTGACCAAAGTTATCCAACTACTATATACATGGTTGTATGATTACCGCATGAATTCAAAAAAAAAAAAAAAACTCAAAATTCAAGATTTTAACTGTGACATGATACATTTTGTTTCTCAATTCTAATAAATATTTATTTTTATAATTTATTATATAAATATATTTGTCAAATGCTTTTATTTTATAATTAATTATTTTTATAAAAAATATTTAATATCCACAGATGAATACATATACATATATACATAAAGTGAAATACATACGAAATGAATCATATAGTAAAATATAAAATGGGAAATTGTAATTCACTTGTATACAAAAGATAATAACTTATAATTATTGCCCAAAAACTAATGAAATCCAAGCCTATATTATGTGGTAAAGTCGATCACAATGTAAAGCATAAAGTAAAACGTCGAACTAAAATAGAGTATTTATTCAGAAGTAACAATCGATTTATTGCAGAAGCAATTAAAAGTATCTTATTACAGGAAATAACTAGGAATTTACTGTGTACGTGTTTTGTAAGAAAAGTCAAAAAATGAGAAAGAAAAGGACTACCCAAACTAAGTATCCAAAATTTACTGTATATATGTACACACAGTAATTAGGATTAATGATGATCTCTAAGAATAACACTATTCAAGTTTGTTTCTATGTTCTAATTATTTGAAAATTGAAAAGTGTCAATGTTTACTCATTTTAATTAGAAATATCATTTATTTTTATTTTTGATTCTTTAAATCTATCACATTATCTTATTATTACAATAATCAAATTTAAATTCAATTTAATTAACATACTATACCAACTATAATTTCAAAATAATTAAAACATACATATATTTAAAAAATATGTCTTTTTAGCCATTAAACAATATAAACTACATAGACTTTCATCTATACACGCACACATATCCTAATCATTCTTATGAAACAAACTTAAATATAATTTCATTTTCATTTTCGAGACTATTACTAATTCTTCAACTTCAAGATGCTGAAACCGATCAAAAATGAAAATGAAAATGAAAATAAAACCCAGATTAAGGAAATTCTTCAAGCTCTAATTAAATCTTGCCAATTATTAGATTAAATATTCCCTTGACAGCTAACTCAAAAGATATCAACCAAAGTTGATCTCACTGGCCAGTCTTTGTTGCAGCTTAGACAGATTAACATTTGTACTCAGATTATTGACCTGCATATATGGTTGTCAAATGAATCTTAAAAAATAATCAATACAAATCCATAATTACTCCATATATAAAAAATAAACAAAACCCTTATGGTGGTTTATGCCTACAAAAGGAGCATATATCAAATTGTACCTAATTGTTCGATATTTAGCATCGACTAAAAGTACATCACCAAAGTATTCAAAATCAATCCTACATTGGGTGGTCTCTAAAGAAAAAGTTCATCACCCTATTCTCATCATCCACTTACATATCCCAATAAAAAAAGGGTTCATTATTCGACTTATTTACGAAATATTGCAATAATTCATTAGCATCTACATTTTCAATTTTCGTTAAATGACTAAAATGATCATATGCATCTTTATGGATGAACCCTGAATGTTGTGGCCCTTGGACTTCCACTTCCACATAAGAAACAGCGCTAGCCACAAATATTCCAGCATTTACCAATGCTTCTAAAGTTGATTTTTGAGTATGTCAAATATTGCGTGAATAATATTTTTAATGCTGGTGGATGCATGCTCATATTCATAATATATAATAACAGGTCAATATTTGTGCTATTATCTTTGTTCCGAAATGGGAATATGTCCCTTTCAATGACAAAATGTCCCTTTCAACAGTTGGCTAAAGCTGTAACATTAACAAAAATGAGTCTGGGGTGTTGATTAAAAGACAACATCTCTTCTTGGTATTTTGAAAGATATGGAGGACTTATGACATTTTCTTCTCTTTCAATATTTTCTTTCTTCTCTTAGCTACTAATAGCTAGAAATTGAAATCTTAATATATTAAGTGATTTTTGATCCAATGACATAAATTTCACATATAAATTAAGTGTGAAGTATGGAGTTTGAACTTAATGGACACTTGGCATACATATGTATAAATAAATTGGAAAAAAAAAAAAACCTCTATTGCCAGTCTAAACAAGCTACACCTACATGTGTGTGTATAAATTAAAAGAGAAGAAAAAAAAAAGGGCCTCTTCTTGTTAGTCTAAACAAGCTACTTGCTTGATTTGAAATCAACTGCTAAAAAATTTATTTTAGTTCAGTTCGTTACGTTTAACAAAACAATTTGAATTTATTTAGTTTCTCAACACTTAATAAATTTCGAAACTTGACTCGATTTTGATTTTATTAGTTAAAAAAATAATAAATTGTGCTTAATATATCAAATTATTTAGAGTTGAACTCGTGTTCAATTCAATTAAAGGTCAACACATTTAATAATCAAATAAAACTCAAACCAAATTTTGAAAGTGATAAAAAAATAAAATTAAAATTGAACAATGATAGTTGAATTCTATTCAATTCAATTATGTTGGCCAAAAGTATTCAACTACTATATACATGGTTGTATGATTAACTCTTGAATTCAAAAAAAAAAAAAAAAATCTCAAAATTCGAGATTTTAACTGTGACATGATACATTTTGTTTCTCAATTCTAATAAATATTTATTTTTATAATTTATTGTATAAATATATTTTTTGAATGTATTTATTTTATAATTTTTATAAAAAATATTTAATATTCACGGACGAATACTGTGGAACCCCTCCTTAGGATAACACCCAAATCAAGGTACCACACAGATTCAGACTTACAATATCAGAGTTATAGCTAACAGAAGGCCCATAGTTCTGTTGCGTACATCACCAAATTTCAAAATTCAACCTCAACAAGTAGTTATAAACCTGAATTAACAACATATATATCTACTAGGTCTCAACAGAGTTCAAAACATTCATATCTTACTATTTAATACATCATAACCTTAAAAATACAAAACGACATGTTACAACCTTTCTAAGGTGATCATATCTTATACAAAAGTACATCATAACTTGGATTCTATATAATCAGTAAAAGAAAACCCAAGTATTGTTAATTCCTCTTCTCAGTCTCGATCAATTCTCTTCCTGATCTGAAATATCACAAATATGGGGATTAAGTCCAATGACTTAGTGAGGATTATAGAAAGGATTCATCGAGGAAAACTCGACTCGACAAATCATAATGCAACTAACAGATAATGCGGATACAAAAACAGATAGCACAATTTATCAAACAGGAAACTCTCCTGCCTTGTTGCTCCAAGATCAGATTTCAAATATACAAACTGTCAGACAAATCAATCCCAAAGCATATACATTCAAAGGATGATCGAAACATGCATTGCCGATTCACCTTATACCAAACAAACAGATCACCTAAGCATAACAACTTGGTATTTGCAGATGCCCATACGGTCCATATAGCGCACCGCCACTGCCTAGGGGAAATCCCTAGCACACCATCGATACCCAGGGGGAAATCCCTAGCGTACCGCCGACACCAAGGGGGAAATCCCAAGCGTGCCTCATATAACCAAACATTTAGCTCAGATTGGCTCTTGGCCCAACAATCTCCGTACATATAACAAATTACCGCTTATGCAGATGCCTAGGGGGAAATCCCTAGCACATTGCTGGTTTCAGATAAACAAATCAAAGTAGACAGAAATAATGCCAGTCAGGCAACAGATATCAAACTGATAATAGAAAAGCCGACAAGGCTACAGATACGAAACAAATGACAGACAGATACCGAACAGATAATAGATAACATTCTGGGCGCCAGAACAGACAGAAACTGATACAGAATAACAGAAACAGATACGGAACAGACATAACCCTCACAGGGGTATTCAGAACAGAATCAAATAACAAACAGAATCCAAACACGGTTCTGAGTAACGTACAGAAACAGTAAACCCACACAGGGGTTAATTTCAATAACAAATAGCTCAATAGGGTGCTAAATTGGCAGAGCCTCATAGGTATAACGAGTACCAAGAGGGATAGATCCTCACCTGATTGTAGAAATTCCCACTCAGTCCAACATCAAACTATGGACGATCAACACCCAAATCTTCTTCACCTATTCCCAAAATAATTTATAATCAAAGCTCGGTCGATTTAATGGTCTCAATAATCAATTAAGCTTATAATTTCCCAAAACTACTATAAGTCTCCTAGACATGCCAAATTTTACAACAATCGAATATTTTAACTTAACCATATTCAATTATTATCCATTATAAAATATAACTCTTAAATCCTCAAATTAATTTCTACCAACTTAATTAAATCTCATAATATATTATTACTATTCCAATAATTCCCAAAAATCATAAATATCAAAGTATAGCCTTCCAACAACTAACCACACCCCACAATATTCCATAATCACTAAAATTCAATTTCTAGCTCCAACATACAATGTCATATATATATATATATATACACAAAATTCAAATATAATATAATTAATAAATCTTCAAAAATTCGCAAATCAATAACTAATGCTCGGAATCAGATATGGCTTATACCGTTGCGACCGTCGGATCGAGCAAAAGAAACTGCCCTATCGCCGCCGCCGCCGGCCACCGTCCGCCGCCGTGCTGCTGCCGGTCGCCGTCGCCTGAATATGGGCACTTTACGTGGTTCTCTTCCTCGCAACGTGCTGATCACGAATCTCCGATTAGATTTCAGTTTTGGCGCCCCAACTGGCCGGAAATCTCCAAAAACAGTGGTCAACCTCCTCTTCTCCGCCGAGCTCCGCCGCGCCTGTCCACCGTCGTTCGTCGCCGGGAACGCCCATGCAGCTGTTGAACCAGCTTCTTTTCATCTCCTGCTACCCGATGATACCCTCAAATGCAGCTCCAGTCGTCGGAAGAAGGAGATACGCCGGTGGCCGTGAGATGGGTTTCTTCAAACTCCTCCTACCACCGCGTCTCCGCCGTGCATGGTGGCTGTTTCGTGTTCAGAGGGTGCTGGAGAAGAGAATAGTGATGTTGGTTAGCAGTAATGGTGCTTGGTTGAGTGGTGAAGATGGTCTCGGTGGTGATGGGTGGTCGCGGTAATGGAAGAAAAGAAAGAAAACGGGAAGAAGAAAATGAAAGAAAATGAAGAAGGAAGAAAGAAGAAGGAAAAGAAGAAAAGAAGAGAGCTGCAAACTGTCCTCACAATCCAATTTTTCTATTTTTGCGATTAAGTCCCTAACATAATAAGATTCCTCAATTGAATCCCAAACTTCCAATTTTCTTGCAATTAAGTCCTTAATAAATAAATAAATAAAAATGAAATCAAATAAATTCCAAGGATTTAATAATAACATCAAAATTAACATAAACCATGAAAATAATTACTTATGAAAATACGGAAATTCGGGGGTCGTTACAATCACCCCCACTAAGAAGAATCTGTCCCCAGATTCTCACCTGATCAGAGAAAATGTTCGGGGTACTGATGACGAATGAGATCTTCTCTCTCCCATGTCGCTTCCTCTACATTATGATTCCGCCATAATATCTTGACTTGAGGAATTTCTCGATTCCTAAGTTTCCGACTTTGACGATCCAAAATACGCACAGGTCTCTCCTTATAAGACAAATCTCGCTCTAACTACATGCATTCCGATGATATGACGTGAGAAGGATCAGGATAATATTTCCGGAGTTGCGATACGTGAAAAACATCATGTATTCCCTTTAAATCTTGGGGTAACACGAGCCGATACGCAACTGGTCCTATCCTTTCACATATCTCATATGGCCCAACATACCTCGGACTAAGTTTTCCCCCTCTTCCTATTCTCCGAACTCCTTTCCTTGGAAAAACTTTAAGGAATACCTGATCTCCGACATTGAATTCTAAATCCTTTCTCCGCGTATCTGCATAGCTCTTCTGTCTATCTTGGGCCGCTTTCATTCTTTGCTTAATCACTTGCACCTTCTTAATAGTCTCTTGTATCAGTTCAGGTCTGATAGTATTGGGACACTGATCAAGTTTGCCTCGGTGCTCTTCCATGTCCCAATGTATTGGAGAACGACACTTTCTACCATACAGGGCTTCATATGGTGCCATCTGTATAGTTGACTGAAAGCTATTATTATAAGCAAATTCAACTAAAGGTAGATGTCGAATCCAATTCTCTCCAAAATCTAACACGCATGATCGTAGCAAATCTTCCAAGATCTGTATGACTCTCTCTGACTGGCCGTCTGTTTGAGGATGAGCAGTGGAACTGAACTTCAATCTCGTTCCTAAATGCTCCTGCAGACTTTGCCACAGTCTTGATGTAAATTTCGGATCTCGATCGGATACTATGCTCATCGGTATTCCGTGTAATCTCACGATTTCTTTAACATATAACTGGGCTAACTTCTCGACTTTGTAGTTCGAACCAACAGACAGAAAATGTGCAGATTTAGTTAGTCGGTCTATAACAACCCAAATACTGTCATATCCACCTCGGGCTGTGGGTAGCCCCGTCACAAAGTCCATGGTGACTTGTTCCCATTTCCAATCAGGAATTGGAAGTGGTTGTAACAACCCTGACGGTCGTTGATGTTTTGCTTTCACCAATTGACAGGTCAAACACCTTTGCACATATTCTGTTATATCCCGCTTCATCCCATTCCACCAGAATTGCTTCTTAAGATCTTGATACATCTTTGCACCTCCAGGATGTATCGAATATCTGGTCTTATGTGCCTCTGCTAATAACTTTTCCTTAGTTACTTCTGGCACACACATTCTCTTTCGGAACAGGAGAGCATCTTGACTGTCAATTTTTAAATCTGACTCTTTAGCATTTCTGACAGTTTTTCTCTTCTTCTGAATCCATTCATCCTCAGATTGAGCCTGTCGTATCTCATCATACAGTTCCGGTTGAACTTTCATGCCTGCAACCCACGCATGTCGTTTTATCCTCATAATCGATTTCATTTTTCGACTTTCTGACATTTTGGTTGCATACAGATGAGATTACCCAGCTTTACGACTTAACGCATCTGCCACCACGTTAGCTTTTCCAGGATGATAGGAGATTGAGAAATCATAATCTCCTAAAAACTCCATCCATCTGCGCTGCCTCATGTTTAAGTCTTTCTGTGACTGCAAATATTTGAGGCTTTGGTGGTCAGTATATACTTCAAATGTAGCTCCATGGAGGTATTGTCTCCACTTAGACAGTGCAAAAATGACCGCTGCAAGTTCTAGGTCGTGAGTCGGGTAGTTCTCTTCATGTGGCTTCAACTTTTTAGATGCATAGGCAATGACACACCCTTGCTGCATCAACACACATCCCAATCCTTTCTTGGATGCATCTGTATATACCACAAATCCTTCTAAACCATCTGGGAGAGCTAGAATTGGAGCCGTAGTTAGTCGATGTTTTAACTCTTGAAAACTCTTCTCGTAGTTTTCATTCCAACAAAATGGTTGATCCTTCTGAGTCAACTTGGTCAACGGACCAGCTATCTTGGAAAAATCTTCAACAAATCTTCGGTAATAACCAGCTAAACCTAAGAAGCTCCTAACTTCAGTAACGTTTTCGGGCCTCTTCCAGTTGACTACCACCTCAATCTTGGAGGGATCCACTTCTATGCCATCTTTGGTGATTACATGGCCCAGAAAAACTACTCTCTCTATCCAGAATTCGCACTTACTGAACTTGGCATACAACTGATGCTCTTTCAGTGTTCTCAGAACTGCATGTAAGTGCCTTCGATGCTCCTCTTCAGACTTCGAGAAGACTAAATATCATTGATGAATATGACCATGAATTGATCCAGATAAGGTCGAAATATGCGGTGCATCAAATCCATGAATGCTGCTGGAGCGTTGGTCAATCCGAACGGCATTACTACGAATTCGAAATGACCATATCGAGAGTTGAAAACTGTTTTTAGAATATCTTCTTCTCAAATCTTCAACTGGTAATACCCTTGCCTCAAATCCAGTTTCGAGAAAATTCTTGATCCCTGCAAGACATCAAACAGCTCCTCCACATGAGGTAGTGGGTACTTGTTTTTGATAGTAATCTTGTTCAATTCTCGATAGTCGATGCATATTCTCAACGACCCATCTTTCTTTTTAACAAACAGCACTGGAGCTCCCCAAGGAGAGGTGCTAGGTCTGATATACTTTTTCTCCAACAATTCTTGAAGTTGGCTCTTAAGTTCCTTCAGTTCAGCAGGGGCCATTCGATAAGGAGTCTTGGAAAATGGCGTAGCCCCTGGTAAAGTATGAATAACAAACTCTATCTCTCGATCTGAAGGTAACGAATTTAGCTCCTCAGGAAAAACCTCTGGATATTCTGCTACCACGTCTACTTCCTCAATCTTGACTGCATCACGGGGCTTATTGATAAGGTACGCCAAATATCCCTGCCCACCTTCGAATAATATTTTTCGGGCCTCTACCGCTGATATGATCGGTAGTGAATGAGATTTATCTATTGAAGAATGTGGAGTTATCAAGGTTCCTTCCCCGAGAGTAATGCACTTTGTGAAACAATTCACTTGTGCCTGATGGTTATACAACCAATCCATTCCCAGAATCACATCATATCCTTGAATAGGCATACGTATAAGATTAGCTGGGTACTCTTGGTTATCAATCATAATAGGACACTCTCGAAACATTGTATCCGTGATTAACCCTTCACCTAGGGGTGTTTTCACTTCTACTTGATACGCTATTGTTTCGGGTTGCATATTTAATTTCTCAAAAAATTCAGCAGATATAATTGAGTGGGAAGCACCTGGATCATATAAAGCTTTACCGGAAATCTAAGAGATAGTAATTGTACCTTCTACTACCTCATTGGGATCTGGCACATCTTCACCGGTGAGGGCATAGGCATGTGCTTGCACCTTCTGCTTTCCTTTGCCTCTTCCTGCTGGTGCTAGCCCCATCTTACCAGGGCAGTCTCTTAAGAAATGCTGGCTACTGCCACACCTTAAGCATTTACCTTGCTTGCGCCAGCAATTCGCTTCCTCATGAGTCGACACACCACAAAATCCACACGATAAGGGTGCATTTCCTTGTGCCCTATTCCCTGATTCCACAGCCTGAGGAACTTTTGGTGCTTTGCCTTCATTTTACGACCTCCACAGTCTCTTACTAGCACTACTCGGTCCGCTAGGAGGCTGTCTTCCTGTTCTGCCCTTATCCTCAATTTTCCTAATTTCTTGCAGTTTCGACTCTAACTGCAGTGCCTTACTGACCGCGATGTTGAAATTCGAAAGATCACATATAGCCAAACCTCGCCTTAATTCCGGCCGCAATCCTTGGGTAAACCTTTGAATCTGCCAAACCTCATTAGTTAAGATATAAGGCGCATACTGAATTAAACGACTAAAGGTTGCTTCATATTGACTCACAGTCCGACCTCCTTGTATCAAGCTCATAAATTCCCGTTCCCTTGACTGCTGAGCTACTAAAGGAACATACTTATCTGAGAATTCCCTGGCAAAATTATCCCACGTCCTCTGAGTTCCAGTAGCTGTCCACCTACGTTCTATCATCTTCCACCAACTACGTGCAGTTCCTACTAACTGAAAGGTGGCAAACCGCACCCTCTGCTCGTCAGGGTACCGCAAGGTGTCAAATATAACCTCTATATCTTCAATCCACTCTTCAGCCTTTCTATCATCTGGCTCTCCATGAAACTTTGGGGGTTGAAATCGGAGAAATCCCTCTAATGCCCTGTCGTCTGCCATCGGTGGGGCTTGTGGTCATTCTCCATGAAGCGAAACATCGTCTCCATATCGACGCGAATAGTTCGGAGTTTACTAATCTGTGCTTCTACAATACCCATACGAACTCTCTCGCGCTCAACGTCCACAACTAGACGGTCGGACAAATAGTCACGAGTTCCCAACCTTGATCTCACATGTCGCAGCTCTGCTTTAGTATCCATAAGTATCTCACTCTTCTGAAACAGCCATTCTTCTTGTTGTCGACATCGTTTTATCAGCTCTTTTTTTTCTTGTTTTAGCCTCTCGATCATGCTGGCAGAATCCTCCTCTTCATTCTCATCGATAGGCTGCTTGCCTTTACCCTTGTCTTTATCATTAGCCATCTTACAAAATAAGGTAACTCACTTAGCTTAATAAGTTAGGAAAACCAACCTATTTCTATAGCCATAAAGTTCTCTAGCCTCGAATGTCATATCTTAAAGCAACTAAAGATTTAAAATTCCTAATAATACTCATTCGCCTAGGTCATCAAAACCTAAGCTCCAATATCTGTTAACTCATATATATCTTAGACTTTCCATAGTCAGACTTAACTTCATAACCAAGAGTTCCAAATCCAAGGATCATATACTAGCATAGCTCGGGCTTTCCAAACCCAAGCTCTGGTACCACTTTCTGTGGCACCCCTCCTTAGGATAACACCCAAATCAAGGTACCACACAGATTCAGACTTACAATATCAGAGTTATAGCTAACAGAAGGCCCATAGTTCTGTTGCGTACATCACCAAATTTCAAAATTCAACCTCAACAAGTAGTTATAAACCTGAATTAACAACATATATATCTACTAGGTCTCAACAGAGTTCAAAACATTCATATCTTACTATTTAATACATCATAAACTTAAAAATACAAAACGACATGTTACAACCTTTCTAAGGTGATCATATCTTATACAAAAGTACATCATAACTTGGATTCTATATAATCAGTAAAAGAAAATCCAAGTATTGTTAATTCCTCTTCTCAGTCTCGATCAATTCTCTTCCTGATCTGAAATATCACAAATATGGGGATTAAGTCCAATGACTTAGTGAGGATTATAGAAAGGATTCATCGAGGAAAACTCGACTCGACAAATCATAATGCAACTAACAGATAATGCGGATACAAAAACAGATAGCACAATTTATCAAACAGGAAACTCTCCTGCCTTGTTGCTCCAAGATCAGATTTCAAATATACAGACTGTCAGACAAATCAATCCCAAAGCATATACATTCAAAGGATGATCGAAACATGCATTGCCGATTCACCTTATACCAAACAAACAGATCACCTAAGCATAACAGCTTGGTATTTGCAGATGCCCATACAGTCCGTATAGCGCACCGCCACTGCCTAGGGGAAATCCCTAGCACACCATCGATACCCAGGGGGAAATCCCTAGCGTACCGCCGACACCGAGGGGGAAATCCCAAGCGTGCCGTTGACACCGAGGGGGAAATCCCAAGCGTGCCTTTGACACCGAGGGGGAAATCCGAAGCGTGCCTCATATAACCAAACATTTAGCTCAGATTGGCTCTTGGCCCAACAATCTCCGTACATATAACAAATTACCGCTTATGCAGATGCCTAGGGGGAAATCCCTAGCACATTGCCGGTTTCAGATAAACAAATCAAAGCAGACAGAAATAATGCCAGTCAGGCAACAGATATCAAACTGATAATAGAAAAGCCGACAAAGCTACAGATACGAAACAAATGACAGACAGATACCGAATAGATAACAGATAACATTCTGGGCGCCAGAACAGACAGAAACTGATACAGAATAACAGAAACAGATACGGAACAGACATAACCCTCACAGGGGTATTCAGAACAGAATCAAATAACAAACAGAATCCAAACACGGTTCTGAGTAACGTACAGAAACAGTAAACCCACACAGGGGTTAATTTCAATAACAAATAGCTCAATAGGGTGCTAAATTGGCAGAGCCTCATAGGTATAACGAGTACCAAGAGGGATAGATCCTCACCTGATTGTAGAAATTCCCACTCAGTCCAACATCAAACTATGGACGATCAACACCCAAATCTTCTTCACCTATTCCCAAAATAATTTATAATCAAAGCTCGATAGATTTAATGGTCTCAATAATCAATTAAGCTTATAATTTTCCAAAACTACTATAAGTCTCCTAGACATGCCAAATTTTACAACAATCGAATATTTTAACTTAACCATATTCAATTATTATCCATTATAAAATATAACTCTTAAATCCTCAAATTAATTTCTACCAACTTAATTAAATCTCATAATATATTATTACTATTCCAATAATTCCCAAAAATCATAAATATCAAAGTATAGCCTTCCAACAACTAACCACACCCCACAATATTCCATAATCACTAAAATTCAATTCCTAGCTCCAACATACAATGTCATATATATATACACAAAATTCAAATATAATATAATTAATAAATCTTCCAAAATTCACAAATCAATAACTAATGCTCGGAATCAGATATGGCTTATACCGTTGCGACCGTCGGATCGAGCAGAAGAAACTGCCCTATCGCCGCCGCCGCCGGCCACCGTCCGCCGCCGTGCCGCTGCCGGTCGCCGTCGCCTGAATACGGGCACTTTACGTGGTTCTCTTCCTCGCAACGTGCTGATCACGAATCTCCGATTAGATTTCAGTTTTGGCGCCCCAACTGGCCGAAAATCTCCAAAAACAGTGGTCAACCTCCTCTTCTCCACCGAGCTCCGCCGCGCCTGTTCACCGTCGTTCGTCGCCGGGAACGCCCATGCAGCTGTTGAACCAGCTTCCTTTCATCTCCTGCTACCCGATGATACCCTCAAATGCAGCTCCAGTCGTCGGAAGAAGGAGATACGCCGGTGGCCGTGAGATGGGTTTCTTCAAACTCCTCCTACCACCGCGTCTCCGCCATGCATGGTGGCTGTTTGGTGTTCAGAGGGTGCTGGAGAAGAGAATGGTGATGTTGGTTAGCAGTAATGGTGCTTGGTTGAGTGGTGAAGATGGTCTCGGTGGTAATGGGTGGTCGCGGTAATGGAAGAAAAGAAAGAAAACGGGAAGAAGAAAATGAAAGAAAATGAAGAAGGAAGAAAGAAGAAGGAAAAGAAGAAAAGAAGAAAGCTGCCAAGTGTCCTCACAATCCAATTTTTCCATTTTTGCGATTAAGTCCCTAACATAATAAGATTCCTCAATTGAATCCCAAACTTCCAATTTTCTTGCAATTAAGTCCTTAATAAATAAATAAATAAAAATGAAATCAAGTAAATTCCAAGGATTTAATAATAACATCAAAATTAACATAAACCATGAAAATAATTACTTTTGAAAATACGGAAATTCCGGGGTCGTTACAAATACATATACATATATACATAAAGTGAAACACATACGAAATGAATCATATATTAAAACATAAAATGGGAAATTGTAATACACTTATATACAAAAGATAATAACGTATAATTATTACCCAAAAACTAATGAAATCCAAGCCTATATAATGTGGTAAAGTCGATCATAATGTAAAGCATAAAGTAAAATGTCGAACTAAAATAGAGTATTTATTCAGAAGTGACGATCAATTTATTGCAGAAGCAATTAAAAGTATCTTATTACAGGAAATAACTAGGAATTTACTGTGTACGTGTTTTGTAAGAAAAGTCAAAAAATGAGAAAGAAAAGGACTACCCAAACTAGCTATCCAAAATTTACTATATATATGATGATCTCTAAGAATAACACTATTCAAGTTTGTTTCTATGTTCTAATTATTTGAAAATTGGAAAGTGTCAATTTTTACTCATTTTAATTAGAAATATCATTTATTTTTATTTTTGATTTTTTAAATCTATCATATTATCTTATTATTACAATAATCAAATTTAAATTCAATTTAATTAACATACTATACCAACTATCATTTCAAAATAATTAAAACATACATATATATAAAAATATGTCTTTTTAGCCATTAAACAATATAAACTACATAGACTTTCATCTATACACGCACACATATCCAAATCATTCTTATGAAACAAACTTAAATATAATTTCATTTTCATTTTCGAGACTATTACTAATTCTTCAACTTCAAGATGCTGAAATCGATCAAAAATGAAAATGAAAATGAAAATAAAACCCAGATTAAGGAAATTCTTCAAGCTCTAATTAAATCTTGTCAATTATTAGATTAAATATTCCCTTGACAGCTAACTCGAAAGATATCAACCAAAGTTGATCTCACTGGCCAGTCTTTGTTGCAGCTTAGACAGATTAACATTTGTACTCAGATTATTGACCTGCATATATGGTAATCAAATGAATCTTAAAAAATAATCAATACAAATCCATAATTACTCCATATATAAAAAATAAACAAAACCCTTAATCCCATACCTCGGATTGGATTCTGTAAAGAAATTTCTCATTGGCTTTAGTAGAAATGCAGCTGACAACATTGAGTCCTATGTCAAGCAATTCCCTTAGAACTCTTGATAGAGGAAACCCATTATCTTCCTCTTTGATCCCACAGCTGATTAAAATCTCAACTCCATCCTTGCAAGAATTCACAGTTACACAATTTGGCAACTTGTAATTATTAATTAAGCCCCCGTTTCCAGAGCTGCCAGCTGATGAAGTAGACAACTTTTTTAGCTTATCTCTTCGCATTTCTAACTCTTTGTTATTCCTTTCTATTTGTTTTATGTAGTTCATAGCCCCAAGCATATGATCGCAGATCGAGCGTTTTCCCTAAAATATTGTATAATTGGAAATATATGCTCAGTAATATAAATTAGGGGGAGATCAGTATTTGTACGAGCATATAAACTATACAAAATATGTTATAAAATCAATCTATAAAATTTTAAATAAACTACATGAAAGCACAACATTTACGATTGGTTTCAAAAAAATTGACACAGACGTCGCAGCACGTTGCCCATTTGGGCTACTCGTTAGAACAGCTCGTCCGTCATTTCTCAAAATAACAACACAAGGCTGCCACCCAGGGCACCTTAATTAGTACGCCCACCCATCAGCCTTAATTAGCATCTCATGTTGGTGACTAATTGATACTGAAAAACATCCTGAGAACAAAATTATCATATTTGCCCAATTTCAACTAATACCAATATTAGTAACTAATCAGAAAGTTTAAGTATTAGATGTATGGTATTTGATTTACCAAACACATCATTATTTTATACTCTTTCATGACCCTATTTTAATTTTTAACACCTCTATTAGTTACAAAATATTATCTTAACTACCAATATTTTATAACTTTCAAAATCTTATTTTATTCAAATATTTTAATAACTTATTTCTAAAATAAAATTTAATAATTTATTAACTCTATAAATATTTTGTAAGATGTATTAGTTCGTAAGATGTTTTAAATAAATTTAAGAAAACGTCTAAATTAACTTTACAAGATTTTCAGAAAGGACAATTAGAAAGGAGAAAGGGCTATATTTAATTCTTGTACTTACCTTTACGTATTCAAGAGGAAGAAGGGATCTAAGGGAAGAATAAAGAGTAGCCATTTCTTTTCTTCTTTGCCTCTCAATATCTCTGTGCGTAACTTTCCTGAGAATATTGCAGTCTTTGGTTGTTTCTTCAATATGTTTGTTTTCTTTGAAGTCTGATTTTGATCTTTTGCTCCTATTATTGGTTGTAAGGTTACTGCTCTCCAGGAAAGTATGATCCACAAGAACCTCTGGTTCAAGAACTGAAAGCTCCTGGAAAAGCAGATCTTCGTTGTGTTCTAAATCAGGAAACATATTTGGGAGTATTTTAGGCAGAGTTGTTTAGATGTGTATGGAGGTTGTATGGGAGGAGAGATGGACATAAATATATATATATATATATATATAGAGAGAGAGAGAGAGAGAGAGTGAGTGAGAGCGAGCACTATAAGAAAAATGAAAATTAGTGATAAAATATGAAGTGATAATATAAAAAATAGTCCCTAATTATATATATTAAGTGATAAAAATTTTTATTTTGTCATTCTAATGAATTTTATAAATTAAATAATAGGCAAAAATAGTACTTAAGTTGTTACCATTAACAATTAGCGATACGCTTATAGTGATAATATAATGACAATAAGAACTGTCACTAATTATAGTGACAAGGTTTTCATTGTTACTAAGCTATCACCGTACGGATATCACTAATTGTCAATAGTGACAACTTAAGTACTATTCTTATTTCTATTTAATTTACAAAATTCATTACACGACAAAATAAAATCTTTTATCACTTAATATATATATATATACACACACATATAATTTGCGACTATTTTATCACGAACAGTGACAAAATTTTCACTGTCACTAGACTATCATTGTAGGGCTATCATTAATTATCAACGATAACAATTTAAAAAATTAAATTTTTTATTATTGAGTCATATTGTGACAACATAAAAAATATTGTTACTTAAAAAATATTGTTAGCGACAAAATAAAAATTATTTTCATTTAATACATCTCATTAATGATAATTTTATATTATAATTTATTAATTTTCTCTAATTTTTCATATTTTTTGTAGTGGAGTGGGATATCAATTAAAGAGTGGCCCTTGTGAAGTGCAAGATAAGAGAGCCCCTATAAGAGAAAGTCATTGCATCCTAGCCTAATTAGTTAATGTTTTTCAGCTGGCCAACCATTATGTTAGTTGTAGCACACCTTTCCTCCTTCTCTCACTTTGGAAAGATTTGGCCTTTTTTTGATGATCTAATGAGAGAGTACTATACATCAATGTAAAAGATTGAATTGAATATGTGAAGTCGATTATAGTCAAACTTCATTGAATGGTATTCTTGCCTCTAATATCATTAGCTTGGGTAGTTGGGATGGCTTATTATGCAAAATCTTGGCAATTAGATTCTAGAAAATGCACTCTTTATCTTTAATCTATTTCAATATATATATTATTTTTTTATTTTAATTTTATGAGTATATATCAAATATATCTAAAACACAATGAATTAATTCTATAAAATAATATTTGATAAACTTCATATATGTAGAGGGAAATAAAAAATAAAATATATATTAAATGAAAGGATTCAAAGTGTAAGAAACTAAATGCGCTACAAACACATTTAGGTTGTGTTTGGCTATATTTTTTATTTGATTTTATTATGTGTTTATTATGTGTTTTGGAAGAATGAATTATTGGAGAATGTGAAAGTTGTTTTTTGGTATATTTGTTTATGTTTTGAGAAAGATATTTTTTACTATAACAATCAAATCATAGCCTTTTTGTTGGGTTTTCGGGGTAAAAATGGAATTAAGTGATTATTTTAATGTTAGAATAGTCATAAAATTAATATATATATATATATTGGAGAATGTACATTTTGAAGAAAAAAATGAGAATATATTTGGCTATCTTTTTCCAAAATAATATTATTTCGGGAAAACATAACCAAACAAAGCCTTAGTTTTCATATCTTGGGAAATTGTGGTGGAACTTAGACGGTGGTAGACAATCCTAGCTCATTTTGTCTCTTTCACTTTTTCTATTTTTTTTTTTTAATTTTTTTACATGTACATCAAAAAATTTAAATTTCTGACCTCACATGTTTTATGTGAGATTCAACAGAAACTTCTTGATGCTTTTTTCATTTACTTAACGCCAAAAGTTATCAGTCCTATGTAATTATATATGATAGTCAATAAAGTCCAGTGTTGCAGGAAGTGAGTTTTTGTTCGCTTGTTTTTATTTTCAAAACTTTTTTTTGTTATTAATATTATTTGAAAATAAAAAGTTATTGATTTTTATTTTTTTATATTAAAAATATCATTATCTTTATTTTTACTTTTTTAAAATCTTATTGATTTTGTCATTTTATTGTCGTATATATCAATCAAATTAAAATTTTAATTTAATGTAAAGTACTCACTAACACTTCATAACATTATAGTATAAGTATATTTTGAAAAAATGCATCATTTTAGGTATAAAAATATAAATTAATTAAAATTTCATACGTATACCAGCTATGATGATTATTTTTGAAAAAAACATTGAGACATGTTTTTATTTCCAAATTTCACTGTACGATTACTTTTTCAGTATTTAAAAATATTGAAAAGATTGAAACAGAAATAAAAAAAATAAAAAAATAAACAGACACACATGTTTTACATTTTTTGGAAAACTACGGTGCAAATGAATTGTGCTCGTGAACCTAGGAACGTATTTTGTTTCCTACTGATTTAATGTATTTTGCTCTTTCATATTTTTTCTTTTTTAATTTGTTTAACGTCAGAAATGATTGGCATATGTAATTATTACAAAGATAATAATTCATTCTCGAGGAAAGCATGTTTTGACTGAACATTACATGATTTCATCAAGATTTTTAGAGCCCGTTTGTTTATTTTTTTCACCATCCATTTTGATTTTAAACACAAAATGAGAAGAAAACTATCAATTCAAACTATTTTTTACACAAAATATTTTTTGTTTTAATTTTTAACTTTTTTCGAAATCGACCAACATTTCATCTTACCATTACATTAATCAAATTCAAATTTGATTTGATATAAAAAATCTAATGTCATTTTAAAATTAATAAAATGTACATATATTTAAAAAATAAATCTTTTAAAACATAAAAAAAGAAATAGATTAACCAATTTTTGACTCTATACCTACTTTAATTATTACTTTTTAGCAAAACATCCAAATATAATTTCATTTTTCATTTTCAAATCATAACTACATATTTTTAAACTTTTAAAAATGCATGAAAATGAAATTGGGCTTTGAGAACATCTCCAATTGGGCACTTATGGTTAGTTTATGATTGATTGACAACTTCTAAATATAAAAAATAAAAAAAAATTGAAAAGAAAGAAAAACGAAAAAATTGTCTTCTCATGAAGGAAATCAGTTTATATCATGCTACATACTAAAACTATTTAAATATTTAAATAATTTATGATTTTTAAATAATATATGACAATATCAATATTTGGCTCACCAAGATATTATAGTTTAACAATTCACAATTTATTTAACAATTTTGTTCCAGGTGGACAACATAAAATCCCTAAACAAATATTATATATTTGCCCCTAATACTGAAGATATAAAAATATTTAGAAAAATAATGGGTTGCACTTGGATGCTAACCTTTTTAATAATGTGTTGAAATTTTCATGTTCATATTTAATTGTTAATAATATAGTTGTTCATCAACTTATCATATTTAATTTTATCCCAAATTTAATATAAAGTACTTATATTTTGAAAAAAGGGATGATATTAAGTATAAAAAATATAAACATACACACATTTTTTTAATATAAAGTACTGGCTATTACTGTATAATTATTTTTTCAATTTTTAGAAATGTTGAAGATTTGAAATATAAATGAAAATTAACACACAAACATTTTTTACATGTTATGGAAACCTATGGTGCAAATGATTCAATGTATTTTTCATACTCCTTTTTTTACTGCCAAATGGCATGTATAATTCATACAGAGATAATAATTCCATTATTGTGAACGGTAGGTTTTGTCTGAACGTTAAGTGGAAAACAGGTTTTGTCTGAACATGACATGATTTAATCAGAAATCTTTTTACGCTTGGTTTACTGACTGACAGCTTTTGGAAATCGGGAAATTAGAAAAAAAAATCAAAAAGAAAGAAAAACAAAAAAATTATGTTATCGAGGAAAATTAATTTCTATCATGAGATTAAATTTATTTATATATTTAAATAATTTATGAATTTTAAATTATACATGATAATATCAATATTTAACTCACCAACATATTACACCATAACAGTTTGTAATTTATTCAAAAAACTTATTTTAAGCGGACAAAATAAAATCCCTAAAAAATAGTCTCACACATATAGTGTAAGGTTAGGAGTTAAAATCTATCGGACTTTCGACGAACGTGTGTATAAGTAAAAAATATTATATATTTGTCCTAATACCAAATATATAAAAATACTGAAGAAAAAGAAAAAAAAAAGATATGATAAAATAGTAGTTCTTTACATGAAAACTTGATTGCAATTAATTTTTTTCTTTTTAACATGAGGATTTTCTAGGAGGTCACCATTCTCGTACTACTCTTGTCCGAACACGTTTAACTTTCAAGTTCTGATAAGATCTAGTGCATTATTACTAGTATGATCACACGCAATAACAAAGATTTATATTGTTAGTAATTAATGGCCTTAAAATTTAAAAGTTAATTTCTCATTTGAAAGCATATATTCTAGATATTGCTCTATCTACTACATTGTAAGATAATATTTTTAAGTTATCAAACTAAATTATCCGATTATTTCTTTTAAATAATTTTAAAAACTATAAAATTTTAAAGTTTAATATTTTTTTTATATTAGTTAATGTTATTGAATTACATGTAAAATTCGTCTAACGCTTTATGAAATTTTTGAAAATGTTTTGAAATTCAAAAATTTTACAGGTTTCATTCTAAAATCGCGATTTATTATTTTTTCAACGAATAAAATCGTATGTTATGCACGTGGCCATTAAATAACTCCAATTGCATTGATGAAAAGATTGCATTTCATGTGTTACTTAATAGATAGGTCTATATATATCATCCGGCATCAATAAAATTTAACTCCAAAATTTAAAAATCATTCACATCTAATCCTTTGAAAATGGTTTTTAAATTACATACATAGCATAAAATAACATATGGATTCAATAAATTCACTTTTTCAATAACATATGGATTCCTGAATTTGTTAAATCCAAAAAACTGGGGGACTACGTGTTGAAACCCAGGAGGATCTATTGTTAAAACTATAAAATAACAGTAAAGTAATTCAATGTAAAGTGACAACGAGATTTAATGTGGTTCGCCGATGTATTTAATTTAATCCACCCGACAAAAAAAAAGAATTTATTGATCTCAAATCAAAGTTCAAGTACAAATTTGAATCCCAAAAATCTCACCAAAACGTCCAACACCCTCCTTTTGAACTCCGTCTCGAGAAACTATCTCAAAAGCAGTTAGAATCTATCGTGTATGTGCCTCTCGTCTGTTTGTCCTGGAAGAAAACCAATTAAATACCCACAAAGTAGAGTCATAGGTGAAGTGGGCATCTGCCGCATGTGCCCCGGCATGCACAATATTGACTTGTGCCAAGATAATCAAATGTTGGGCAGAAAATTTGCGCCTGGACGCAAAAAACTTGTGCTCCAGCACAAAGTTACTATTTACTACACGCTAGGGCGCAAAAAACTTGTGTTAGTGAGCACGAGGCGTGTTTTTGACTGTTTCTTGTCTTGTTGCGCGCCATGGCGCTCACATCCTTGCACCCTAGCGCGCGGCATCCTACCAACACACGCCGTGGTGTGCTCCTCGTGCCCATTTTCGGCCACTTTGCTCCAATTTACTCCATTTCTTCCGTTCTTAGTCAATTAAGCCTCAAATTTCAAGGCAAAATCAACAATTCTCCACATTTACTTAAAATTCACCATCTTTCTTCTTTGTCCCTATGCCCAAAAGGGCCTATTACCTGAGTCTGCAAATGTTAACCAAATCCAAGCAATACTCAAATTTGATTCCTGGAGTAGCCTTAGTCAATATGTCTGCCGGATTAATCTTAGTCCCAACCTTGTCAACCAACATGACACCATATTCCGGACAAAGTGATACCTCACATCTATGTGCTTTGTTCTCTCATGAAACGCTTGATTCTTTGACAAGTGTATGGCACTCTGGCTGTCATAAACTACCTTAGTGATCTCAGAAGTCATACATATATCATTGATCAGTCCCTTTAGCCAAATGTCTTCCTTGACGATTTCAGCCAAAGCCATGTACTGAGCTTCTGTTGTGGACAATGTAATTGATGACTACAAAGTCGCCTTCCAGCTAACAGTACAACTTGATACATATAACACATAACCCGTCATGGACCTTATGCTGTCCAATTCTCCAACATAATCCGCAAGCACATATCCAATAATTCTAGTAGTAGAATTCAATTAACTATACCTCAAACATCTGTCTACAGAGCCTCTCAGATACCTCATGATCTATTTCACAGCCTGTCAGTGAGTCTTTCTAGGCTTGTGCATATACTTGCTCACAATACTGACTGCATGTGAAATATCTAGCCTAGTGCACACCATGGCGTACATCAAGCTACCCACTGCACTAGCGTACGACATATTAACAATGTGCTCCACCTCCTCCTCAGTACTCGGTGATAGATCTGATGAGAGCCTAAAATGAGCTGCAAGTGGCGTACTAATTGGCTTGCACTTATCCATCCCAAATCGCTCAAGTACTTTCTCATTGTAATGTTGTTGAAACAAGTACAATATTCCTGCGTGTTTGTCCCAGATGATCTCCATACCCAATATCTTCTTTGCACAGCTCAAATCCTTCATCTCAAATTCTTCACTTAACTAAGCTTTTAATTGGTTGATCTCAGGTATGTTAGTAGAGGCAATCAACATATCATCAACGCACAATAACAAATATACGAGAAGGCTATCACTACAAATTTTATAATATACGCAACAATCAAATTTGCTTCTTGTATATCCTATCTTGGTAATAAAAGTATCAAACCTTTTATGCCAATGCTTGGGACACTGTTTCAAGCCATATAATGACTTCTTCAAAAGACATTCTTGATTTTGTTCCCAAAAACAATGAATCCCTCTGGTTGGCTCGTGTAGATTTGTTCCTCCAACTCACCATGCAGAAATACTATTTTCACTTCCATTTGCTCCAGCTCCACATCAAACAGAGCAATCATGGCAAGTAAAACACGACTGGAAGTATGTTTTACAACTGGGGAGAATACTTCATGAAAGTCAACTCCTTATCTTTGAGTAAAGCCCTTAGCAACCAATCATGCTTTGTATCTAGCATCTTCAACCTTGGGAATCCCTTCATTCTTCTTGTAGATCCATTTGCAACCTAAAATCTTCTACACTTTGGGTACATCAACCAGCTCCTATGTGCTATTCTTGTGTAGAGACTCCATCTCTTCACTCATAGCTACAACCTATTTATCAAAATTTAGCCTGAAAATTACCTCTTTTTATAAGATTGGATCATCTCATACAAACTCCTAGGCTGAACTCAAAGATAAGCTATCAAATCTAAGTAAGCAAACCGCTGTGGTGGTTTGATCTGCCTCCTCTCCTTATCACGAGCTAAGCAATAATCTTGTCGTGGTTCATTTTCCTGTTGTTGATTAGGTGATAGTGCGCTCTCACCAACTTCATCTACCACCTTCTGTTTCTTCTTTGAAACTTGTGGAGTATCAAGTTCAAACTCCACATTCTCCATAACACACTGTTGACCACTTTCAGGCTGCTCCACCTTCTTCATCATTGTAGACTCATCAAATGTCACGTCCCTGTTGATAATTATCTTGGAGCAATTGTCATCATTACACTACAAACGATAATCTTTGACTCTATCTACATAGTCTAGAAATATGCACTTCCTTGCCCTTGGCTCAAGCTTCCCATCTCGGACATGAGCATAGGCTGGACACCCAAATACTCTTAGATTTGAGTAATCAGCAAGAGACTCGGACCAAAATTCCATAGGTATCTTGCAATCCAAAACAGTTGATGGTGACCTAATCACCAAATAAAATGCAGTTGATCGGTTGAGATGCTCTATACCTCCCGAACACATCGGTCGAGATGATCCCGAGCCTTTTGAGCTGACGGTTACATCATCTCGACCTAGTGAATACTATTTGCTTGAAAATGTGTTTTTCTTTATTCTGGTTTGTTATTGAGCTTCTGTAGTTATATATTGTTAAGCTTTATTGTTATTATTGATTCTGATAGCCGTCTATTACCGTGCTTGATTCCTCATTGAGTCTCTATGACTCACCCTCGCGCCATTATTTCCTTACCATAGGTTGATATAGAAGGCTCGAGTTGATGACATGTGTTATCTGGATATAATAGAGTTGGGTGAATGTATGTTCACATGTGAATTCACCTTGAATATGTATGGGTATTAAAAATGTTGTGATATGTCGGGACGAATATGAGACTTTTAGCATGTATGAATGATATTGTTTATGTTGATATTTATTTTGAATGATGATGGGTTATTAGTATGACTTCCGCACCTTGATATTATTATATTAAGTTTGAAGCATGCTATGAACTGTGAGTATCGAAGTTTATTGGAGATGTTTGAAAAAAACATTATGGGCTTATCGGATATGTTATTTGCATGTTATAGAATTGAATTGAGTGGCATTCTAGCATTTGGGCTATATCCTGAGTGGGGGTGCTACAAAAGATATGGAGGACTTATGACATTTTCTTCTCTCTATTTTTCTCTTTCAATATTTTCTTTCATCTCTTATCTACTAATAGCTAGAAACTGAAATCTTAATATATTAAGTGATTTTGATCCAATGACATAAATTTCACACATAAATTAAGTGTGAAGTATGGAATTTGAACTTAATGGACACTTGGCATAAATTTAGAAACTTGACTCAAGTTTGATTTTATTAGTTAAAAATAATAATAAATTGTGCTTAATATGTCAAATTATTTGGAGTTCAACTCGTGTTCAATTCAATCAAAGGCCAACACATTTAATAATCAAATTAAACTCAAAGCAAATTTTGAAAGTGATAAAAAAAAAAAATTAAAATTGAACAACGATAGTTGAATTCTATTCAATTCAATTATATTGACCAAAAGTATTCAACTACTATGTGCATGGTTGATATGATTACCACATGAAGTCAAAAAAAAAAATAATAATAATAATAATCTCTCAAAATTCGAGATTTAAACTGTGTCATGATACATTTTGTTTCTCAATTTTAATAAATATTTATTTTTATAATTTATTATATAAATATATTTGTCGAATATATTTATTTTATAATTAATTATTTTTATAAAAAATATTTAATATACACGGACGAATACATATACATATATACATAAAGTGAAACATATACTAAATGAATCATATATTAAAATACAAAATGGGAAATTGTAATACACTTGTATACAAAAGATAATAACTTATAAATATTGCCCCAAAACTAATGAAATCCATGCCTATATTATGTGGTAAAGTCGATCATAATGTAAAGCATAAAGTAAAATGTCGAAATAAATTACATAGAGTATTTATTCAGAAGTGACGATCGATTTATTGCAGAAGCAATTAAAAGTATCTTATTACAGGAAATAACTAGAAATTTACTGTGTACGTGATTTCTAAGAAAAGTCAAAAAATGAGAAAGAAAAGGACGACCCAAACTAGCTATCCAAAATTTACTATATATATGATGATCTCTAAGAATAACACTATTCAAGTTTGTTTCTATTTTCTAATTATTTGAAAATTGAAAAGTGTCAATATTCCCTTGACAGCTAACTCAAAAGATATCAACCAAAGTTGATCTCACTGGCCAGTCTTTGTTGCAGCTTAGATAGATTAACATTTGTACTCAGATTATTGACCTGCATATATGGTAATCAAATGAATCTTAAAAAATAATCAATACAAATCCATAATTACTCCATATATAAAAAATAAACAAAACCCTTAATCCCATACCTCGGATTGGATTCTGTAAAGAAATTTCTCATTGGCTTTAGTAGAAATGCAGCTGACAACATTGAGTCCTATGTCAAGCAATTCCCTTAGAACTCTTGATAGAGGAAACCCATTATCTTCCTCTTTGATCCCACAGCTGATTAAAATCTCAACTCCATCCTTGCAAGAATTCACAGTTACACAATTTGGCAACTTGTAATTATTAATTAAGCCCCCGTTTCCAGAGCTGCCAGCTGATGAAGTAGACAACTTTTTTAGCTTATCTCTTCGCATTTCTAACTCTTTGATATTCCTTTCTATTTGTTTTATGTAGTTCATAGCCCCAAGCATATGATCGCAGATCGAGCGTTTTCCCTAAAATATTGTATAATTGGAAATATATGATCATTAATATAAATTAGGAGGAGATCAGTATTTGTATGATCATCTAAACTATACAAAATATGTTATAAAATAAATGTATAAAAACTTATAAGATGTTTGATAAAAAAAAAAAAATTAGAGAAAAATATTTTTAAATGAACTACATACAAGCACAACGTTTACGATTGATTTCAAAAAAATTTACGTAGACGTCGCAGCACGTTGCCCATTTGGGCTACTCGTTAGAACAGCTCGTCCGTCATTTCTCAAAATAACAACACAAGGCTGCCACCCAGGGCACCTTAATTAGTGCGCCCACCCATCAGCCTTAATTAGCATCTCATGTTGGTTACTAATTGATACTGAAAAACATCCTGAGAACAAAATAATCCTATTTGCCCAATTTCAACTAATACCAATATTAGTAACTAATCAGAAAGTTTAAGTATTAGATGTATGGTATTTGATTTACCAAACACATCATTATTGTATACTCTTTCATGACCCTATTTTAATTTTTAACACTTCTATTAGTTACAAAATATTATCATAACTACCAATATTTTATAACTTTCAAAATTTTATTTTATTCAAATATTTCAATAGCTTATTTCTGAAATAAAATTTAATAATTTATTAACTCTATAAATATTTTGTAAGATGTATAAGTTCGTAAGATCTTTTAATTAAATTTAAGAAAACGTCTAAATTAACTTTACAAAATTTTCAGAAAGGAAAATTAGAAAGGAAAAAGGGCTATATTTAATTCTTGCACTTACCTTTACGTATTCAAGAGGAAGAAGGGATCTAAGGGAAGAATAAAGAGTAGCCATTTCTTTTCTTCTTTGCCTCTCAATATCTCTGTGCATAACGTTCCTGAGAATATTGCAGTCTTTGGTTGTTTCTTCAATATGTTTGTTTTCTTTGAAGTCTGATTTTGATCTTTCGTTCCTATTATTGGTTGTAAGGTTACTGCTCTCCAGGAAAGTATGTTCCACAAGAACCTCTGGTTCAAGAACTGAAAGCTCCTGGAAAAGCAGATCTTCGTTGTGTTCTAAATCAGGAAACATATTTTGGAGTATTTTAGGCAGAGTTGTTTAGATGTGTATGGAGGTTGTATGGGAGGAGAGATGAATATATATAAGAAAAAATATAAATTAGTGATAAAATAGTAAGTGATAATAAATTAAAAAAATAGTCACTAATTATATGTGTATATATATATATATATATATTATATTAAGTGATAAAAGATTTTATTTTGTCACTCTAATGAATTTTATAAATTAAATAGTAGGCAACAATAGTATTTAAGTACTTGCCATTAACAGTTAATTAGTGACACCCTTCTGGCATAATTGGTATGCAAGAATGAGGTTCGAATGGAATAGACATTCTCAAGTCCATTCTTAAACTTATGATTGGTACAATTTAGAAATGTGAATGCTCATTCCCATTGGAATTCTCATTCCCAAAAGGATGGGTTTAGCCATTCCTTTCCTCTTTCACGGGTTTCATTATTTCCAATCCATAAAAAATGAACCTATATATATATATATATATATATATAACACAAAATTATAGTCCAAAATTTAACAAAATACTTTTATATTTAAGAAAATAAATCTTCACTTTGTAAACATTTGATATTATATTCCAATTTATTTGATTGCCACATATTTTTATTTAATTATATATTTTATTCATATATTTTTTTGTAACATTATAAAAATTATTAAATTATTATAAAAATAAAAAGAAGAATAATTATGCGCATCTCAATTTCTATAATAAAAAAAAAGAAGTATCATTGACTTCGTCCATACTAATGAAATATATATAGTTTAAAATATTATTTATATCTGCATATCTTCGAATGATTAAAAAATACATACAAAACTAATAAATGAAGAGTTGTCCATTCTATCAACAACTCTTCAAATTAAACTTATAAAAAAGTACAATATATCGTTCTAACCTTATCACAAAATAGTTAAGCACTCTAGTTATCAAATATTTTATAAATTTTTTAATTATATTTTATCAAAAAAATCAAAAAAGAATTGTGTTTATACTTTTTCACATAATCGTATATAACTTGTTGATGACATAGAAAACGCATATATTTACTGATGTAATTCGAGTAACATTAAAAGTGATATTAAAATGGTATAATTATAGACTTATTCAAAAAAAATTCCATGGTAATATATTAAAAATATTTTATTTATAAATACTTTTATTTTAACAACATTTTACAAAAGGGTAATTTGGTTATTTAAAAAATTCATTCCATTCCTACTGATCGTTCCTATTTATCAATCATTAGAATGGAATCATGAAGGAAATGGTGATTCCATTCCTTTCTTATTCCTTGTATATACCAATAATAGGATAAATATACTAACATCATTCATTTCCCAACTTTATTCTATTTCTAAAGTCATTTCATTCATACATATCGACATCACCTTATGGTAACAACATAGTGACAATAAGAACTGTCACTAATTATAATGATAAGATTTTTATTATTACTATGTTGTCACCATACGGGTGTCACTAATTAAGTTGCAAAATTCATTACGTAACAAAACAAAATCTTTTATCATTTAATATATACAATTACTGACTATTTTTATATTATCACTTGTTATTTTATTACGAACAATAATAAAATTTCCATTGTCAATAGACTGTCACTGTAGGTCATCATTAATTATTAATGGTGATAATTAAAAACATTAGACTTTTCATTGTTGATTCATATTGTGACAAAATAAAAATTATTGTTACTTAAAAAATATTATTTGTGGCAAAATAAAAATTATTTTCATTTAATACATCTCATTAATGATAATTTTATATTATTATTTATTATTTTTCACTAATTTTTCATATTTTTTGTAGTGGAGTGGGATATTAATTAAAGAGTGGCCCTCATGAAGTGCAAGATAAGAGAGCCCTATCAAAGAAAGTCGTTGCTCACTAGCCTAGCTAGTTAATGTTTTTCAACTAGCCAATCATTATGTTAGTTGTAGCACACATTTCTTCCACTCACTTCGGAAGGATTTTGCCTTCTTTTTTATGATCTAATCAAGAGAGTACATTAATGTAAAAGATTGAGTGGAATATGTGAAGTTGATTATAATTAGGCTTGATCGAATGGTATTCTTGCCTCAATCATTAGCTTGGGTAATTGTGATGACTTATTATGCAAAATCTTGGCGATTAGATTCTGGAAAATGCACTTTTATCTTTTAACATGTTCCAAATATATTCATCTTTTTAATTTGATGAGTATATATCAAATATATTTGAAGCACAATTAATTAATTCTATAAAGTAATATTTGATAAACTTCATGTCCTGGGAGGCTTCAAAGTGTAGGAAACTAAATGCGCTACAGACACATTTTCTTTTCATATCTTAGGAAATTGTGGTGGAAATTACACGGAGGAAGGGAACCCTAGCTCATTTTGTTTCTTTCACTTTTTCTATTTGTTTTTTTCTTAAATTTATTTATACGTATATTCCAAAATTTATTAGAATTTAAATTTTTGACCTCACATTTTGTACATGAGATTCGTGGAAATTACATGAAGGAAGGAAACCCTAGGTCATTTTGTTTCTTTCACTTTTTCTATTTGTTTTTTTTTTTTCAATTTATTTACAAGTATATTAAAAAATATATTAAAATTTAAATTTCTAACATTACATTTTGTACATGAGACTGGACTATAAATCACTTATAGGCCGTTTGGATTTGTTTTTTGGAGGCATTTTCATTTTTTGGTGAAAAGAAATAGTAAAAAATTAGTTACAAAAGTGTTTTTCAAAATGAAATATTGTTTGAATGTTTTGTTTAAAATGTAATATTTATGTAAGGTATGTAGAAAATAAGTTGTATTTGGAAAATATAGTATTTTTGTATTAAAAGTCGTACAAATATGAATAGGAGAAAATAAAAAGTGATGAAAATTGAAAATGGAGAGAGAGTATAAGAGTTTGTCTAGAAAAATATTTTAAAAATGAAAATATTTATAAAAATAGAAGAAAAATTGATAACTCTTTATTTTATTTTTAGCAAAAAATAAAAATAAGTCCAAAAAATAAAAACAAACGAGCCCTTTAATGCTTTTTTTAATTTATTCTTAACGCCAAAAGTTGTCAGTCCTACATAATTATATGATAGTCAATAAAGTCCAATGTTGCGGGAACTAGGTTTTGTACAACTTTTGGCTTCGTTTGTTTTATTTTCTGGACCTATTTTATTTTTTAGTTTTTCAGTTTTTAAATATAATGAAAATAAAACATACACACACAGACACACACACACACACACCATGTTTTATGTTTTGGAAAACTACGGTGGAAATGAGTTGTGCTCGTGAACGTAGGAACATATTTTGTCTCTTACTGATTTAATGTATTTTCTCTTTCATATTATTTCTTTTTAATTTGTTTAACGCCAGAAATGATTGGCATATTTAATTATTACAAAGATAATAATTCCATTGTCGTGGAAAGCATGTTTTGTCTGAACGTTAAATGATTACATCAAGATTTTTACAGCCCATTTGTTTATGTTTTCACCGTCCATTTTGATTTTAAACACAAAATGAGAAGAAAGGTATCAATTTCAAATTATTTTTTCATCAAAATATTTTTTATTCTCATTTTTAACTTTTTTCTAAATTTACCGGCCTATTATCCTACAATAATATTTATCAAATTCAAATTTAATTTGACAATAAATTCTTACTATCATTTTAAAATTAATAAAAAATATATATTTTAAAAAATAAATCTTTTAAAATATTAAAAAAAAAGATTAACCAATTTTTGACTTTATATATACTCTAATTATTATTTTCTAAGAAAATATCCAAATACAATTTCGTTTTTCATTTTTAAACCATAACAATTTTAACTTTTGAAAATGCATGAAAATGAAAACGGGTTTTGAAAACAAATCAAAATGGGCACTTGTGGTTAATTTGCGACTGGTTGACAACTTCTAAAAATCAGGAGAAAAAAAACAAATTAAAAAGAAAGAAAAACGAAAAAATTGTCTTCACATGAAGGAAATCAGTTTTGTGTCATGCTACTAAAATTATTTATGCATTTAAATAATTTTTAATTTTTAAATTATATATTGATAATATCGATATTTGACTCACCAACATATTATAATTTAACAATTCACAATTTATTTAAAAAAATTATTCTAGGTGGACAACATAAAATCCCTCAAAAAAATATTATATATTTTCCTTAATACCGAAGATATAAAAATATTTTTTAAAAAATTATGACTTGCATTTGGATTGTAACCTTTTTAATAATTTATGTGTTGAAATTTTCATGTTCATATTTAATTGTGTAGATATAGTTGTTCATCAACTTAAAAATAATTTCCAAAAGATAGAATGGGAGTTGGTTCGGAAAATTAGAGATTTATTCTTTAATACATAAATATTCTTCTTCACATGCAAGAAGCTTAAACACAATTAATTCTGTTTTTAGTAATCAACAGCCTTAAGATTTAAAAGTTGGATTCTCATTTAAAAGTGTTTATACCAAATTTAATGTAAAGTACTCGCTATTACTTCATATATCAAGTAATAATATACTTATATTTTGAAAAATAAGATGATAAAAATATAAACCAACTAAATTTTAATTTATACTTAACTACTATGATAACTATTTTTGGAAAAGCATTGATACATATTTTTATTTACAAATTTTACTGTATTATAACATTTTTAGTTTTTAGAAATGTTGAAAATTTGAAATAGAAATGAAATTAAATTAAGTAAACATGCACACATTTTTTACATGTTCTGGAAATCTATGGTGCAAATGAATTCTGGTTGTGTACGTAGGAATTTATTTGTCTGTTTCATACTCCTTTTTACTTGTCTAAGCCAAATGGCATATATAATTCATACAGAGACAATAAATCCATTATTGTGAATAGTAAGTTTTGTCTGAACGTTAAGTGGAAAGCAGGTTTTGTCTGAACATTACACGATTTAATCAAAAATCCTTTTATGCTTGGTTTACTGACTGACAGCTTCTGGAAATGTGGGGGTAGGGCTGTACATTCGATTTTAACTGATCGAACTGAATGATTCGGTCGGTTAACCGAAAATTTCAATTTTTTGAAATGCAGAACTGAAACCGAACCGAACTTCGGTTCGGTTTTTAACTGAATCATTTTTTTTTTTTTGGTATTTTTTGATTTTTTTTTCGGTTTTTTTCTGTTTTTCGGTTTCGGTTAAAATCGAAACCGAACTGGAAAAAAAAATTATTTTTTTACCAATAAAGTGGTATAAAAGTTTGTTTGATAAAAGTAAGTTAGTTTAATTTAAAATTTGAATTGGATAACTTATTCTTTTAGTACCAAAAAAATTATTTGATAAAAATATTTGTTTTCAGGTGAAAAAATTGATTTAGATTACTTTTTTTCTATATTGAAAATATTTGTTTTGATAAAATTATAATTTATCTATTCTAAGCAAATACATTTAAAATATTATAAATTTAAAAAGATAAATAAATATTTTAATTATTTTATGTTATAAATATTTTAGTATACACATTGAGTATGCTAAAATTGCTAGCTTATAATCGCCAAGGCAGATGCACGCAATTTTTGTATATTCAAACCTTAACTACTAAGATTGAATAGCGAATTAAATCTTAAACTCAATCTACTAAAGTTAAATAGTTAATTGATCCAATGACATCATAATATAGATTGCGGAATGCACACAATTTTTGTATATTCAAACTTTAACTGCTAAGATCGAATAGCGAATTAAATCTTAAACTCAATCTACTAAAGTTAAATAGCTAATTGATCAAATGACATCATAAAATAGATTGTGGATTTGTAAATTTTGTAAAAAATACAATTATAACCTTATTGAATCATCATTTCTAAAAGATAATTATGAAATATTGATAAAATTTGTATCCAAACTATTTTTTTTATCTTGAATTCTCCAATTTATCCTTCAAACTATATTGTCAATTTTTGTTGTTGAAATAATTAAAAGGACAAATTATGTAAATGAACAAAAAAAACTTCTATTTTAGATACAAAATAGTATTCGTTTTATAATAATATAGATAAAATCTTTATTGGTCAGCAGATACAATATACTACTAGTACTACCACAGAAATAGCCGAATAGGATTCAATCCCTTATCCCTTAGTTTGCAATTTAAGTTGAAATTTAGATTTTGCTCATCAACATACCCTATAATACATATAAGTTTAATTAATTAATTAATTTTCTTTTAATATAACATTTTTTTTCTGTTTAAATCATAATCATCTATTTTTTTTATATGTAATGTGTATGAGTTCATATAATAAAAAAATTATGCAATTATACCATTTGAATTTAGAAAAAAATATCATTTTTTTCTCTCTTTGTATTATAACTATTCATGTTTTTATATGTCATATATTAATATCTATATTATTTATAAAACATAGGGTTTTTAATAACTAGTTTGATATATTATTTACTTCTTTTTTTCTCAATTATTTCACTTTATCAAAAAAAAAAATTATTTATCCCAAAAATTTAAAAATACATTAACATTTACATTTTTAAATCATTTGAAAATATTTACATCCAAGTTAAATATTTGAAAATATTAATTTTACAAAATCATTTGAAAATATTTACACGAGTATCCAATTAATTTTGATTTGACCAAGATTTACATCCAAGTTAAATTCCATTACATATGGGACAAATAATTTCAAGCATGCATAAATAATTATTTTGCTACATGAAAAAAGATTAACCTCCATTCATTGGATGCAGATAACAAGTTACATTGGAAGGGGAAATTAATATTACAAGTCATACATATAGTACATCAAAAATAATATTATGATAATACCATTCCTGTCATGGTACCCATAATTGTTGCAAAATAAGAATTCCACAAAGGGTACACACAATGAACATTAATGAAGTATTGCAACTAACACTAGAAATAGGCAATGGTTCGAGAGCATAATCATGAACTTTATGTGCTGACGAACCAACATTTTAACTTTCGCAAGGGTAAGTCGAAAGGAGATCAACATGTTATCGCAACGGATTACTGCACACACCTATTAACTTATGTGAGTTAAAGGAAGCGTCTGACCAACTAGAGCATCCTTCATGTGTACAATATTCAACATTAGGAGGGTGCCAAGGCACTCCAAGGTACTTATCCCACCATATAAAGCAACCATCATGATCTAATCCTTTTTGGCATCTGTAAAACCGCTGTTTGGGATTTTTATTCGTTAGAGACTATCGAGGACCATTAGACTACCACCACAACTACATAATGGATACGATTTTTCAATCATATTCTCCTACATGTCAAAAATTAAAAACTTCTTTGTCAAAAATACATTAATATAAACAAATTAAGTAAATACATCAAAGATCAAGCACGCACACACCGATCAGATAATTAAAAATAGGTTTTAGAAACATATTTAAAGGTACAAAACTATATAACATATTGAAAGGAAATAATTGATCAAAATTTAATGTATAACTGAAAAGAGAAGAATGGTCCAAATACTAGATTATTCATTCCTTAATTAGCAATATCCCAACTAATAATTTGTCTCTAGGCCTTAATTATAAAGCTCATAACAGAAGAAAGAAAAATGCACTTTCTTATCCATGCTAACTCTTCTGAAAAGTAAGGTAATGAAATGCGAGCAAAAATTCCACTTCAGTTTCATTTAAATAGCGGGCAAATGCTAGAAAGATAAAATGATATGCACAAATGAGGGCAATAATGGAAACTAAGAAAGTAGTATGTCTCAATCCCTCAAATCAAACAGGAATGTCAGGTTACTGAATTTATGAGATGAACTACAATCCGTACTATCAAACGGATATATTAATCTGTTCAAATAAATGTTAATCTCATTGGGCCATGTTCATGTGAGATTGACAGTCATCGATATCAAACGCGGCCTAAAGGTACTAATTGTTGCCACCTGAAAATTAGCAGCTTTATTTTGTAACTTATTTTTGGTGTAATTTTCGCCACTAGCCTTTTCTTATTTGTGTGTGTGTGCTCGCAAAACAAATTCAAAGTCAAAAGCAAATAAAAAAGATTTGCCAACTTTCAATCCTCTGTGACTTTAAAAAAAAATTCTAAACAAACTAAGTTAAAAGATGAGGATGGTGGCACAGTAGAATAAAACTAGAAAAACTCTTCTATAGAAATGGGTCTCCATATTGAGTCTTGAATTAATTATCAAAAGGAAAAAAAAAAAAGACTTTAATCCATTTAATCTTGAGCAAAAACGCAAAGTTGAATTGCCTAATTCTCAGCGAGATGGAAAGTCAGAGACCAATAAAAGTTAATTAAGAGTTACGTGTTCACAAAAAATTACTTCTAGTATCTATCACTACCAAAATATTGCTCATTTAATATGGTCAAAGAACAAGACAAGATACAGAATTATAAGTGAACTTCTTGAGCCACAAAAAAGGATAAAAAAAAATTATGAAATGGTTTCTCCAACAAATTGCCTTCAGCCTTAGCATTTTTCTTCCATAAAGTGATTTCTTCAATATTATAATGTCCTATAAAAGAAACAATCAATGAATCAATATTTATATCATTTTTAACTTAAACAAAATTACATAGAAGTTATATTTCAAACCATGTAAGACACACCTATAAGAAATTAGGACCAAAAAATGAAGATGTACTTGTTGCATTCCCATCAACATGGGATAAATGTGGTTGGATTGTAAATGGTTTCCCTTGAAAAGGATGGCCAATCGAGTATTGGAATAGTTGCATATGCCCCGCCTCCTGTGAATTCGAGCCATTTGTGGCTTCTCGTGAAGGCAATTCATCCCTAGTCATTTGTGAGCTTCTCTCTTTTCGTTTTGAACCTTTAGCATTCATCCCTATAATATCATTTATAAACAAATAAAAACAAGAAAAAGAATTAACAATTCCTCTTCAACTTTAAACATAATAAAGAATTATTCTAAAACTTACTTGAAGTTTCAACTTTTTCCTTTTTTCTTCCCCTTTTTGCTCTTGTCATTCCAATGGCATTGAATAGAAGCATTTGTAATTCCTCTTGACTTGATAGAAAGAGGATTACATATAATCTCTTCAATTGCTTGATTTCTTCAATATTATAATGCCCTATAAAAGAAACAATCAATGAATCAATATTTATATCATTTTTAACTTAAACAAAATTATATAGAAGTTATATTTCAAACCATATAAGACACACCTATGAGAAATTAGGACCAAAAAATGAAGATGTACTTGTCGCATTCCCATCAACATGGGACAAATGTGGTTGGTTTGCAAATGGTGTCCCTCGAAAAGGATGGCCAATCGAGTATTGGGATAGTTTCATATGCCCCACCTCCTGTGAATTCGAGCCATTTGTGGCTTTTCGTGAAGGCAATTCATCCCTAGTCATTTGTGAGCTTCTCTCTTTTCGTTTCAAACCTTTAGCATTCATCCCTATAATATCATTTATAAGCAAATAAAAACAAGAAAAAGGATTAACAATTCCTCTTGAATTTTAAACATAATAAGGAATTATTCTAACACTTACTTGAAGTTTCCACTTTTTCCTTTTTTCTTCCCCTTTTTGCTCTTGTCATCCCAATGGCATTGAATAAAAGCATTTGTAATTCCTCTTGACTTGACAGAAAGAGGATTACATATAATTTCATCAATTGCTTGGCTATTATCCCAATCAACAAATGAACTATTAAAAGTAGATTGATCACTTAAACAAAAATTTGCAAGCCAAGCACTTGATTTTTCAATAGCACTATCAAAAGATTCTATCAATATGTTTCTTGTCACTTCATGAGCTTCACATTGCATGACAAGATCATAACCCATCCTCATCTTTTGATTTACAAATACCATCTAGACACATTACCACTTCTACTTCCCTTTTCAATGTTATTTCCATATTTACCTTCATGAGATACTCTGTATCTCACATTTTTTGTCCATCATTTTCTTATGCACCTTTCGAGTATGGAACACACATTCATATAATTAAAAGCTTTTAAAAAATGCCTGCACAATAAACCCATTGACTTAAATTTGCGACGACTGCATTTTAAATTCATCTTTCTGCTCATCAAAGAATACTATTCTAACTCTTGAGTTTAGATGATAATACTTCATTTTTGAACTCACTTAGAAAATTACCAATGTGTGATGGATGTTTTGTGAACTCAATGTTTAAAGATTCAAGCAATTCTACTTGAAACAAGTTAAATATATTGAGTATATAAACATAAGTACCATGGTCCAACAATGGGGAATGTTTCAAAACTGTTACAGGCTTCCCATGGTGAGAATGAGTGTCCTCGACCTCTTCATTTGCATGCCAAGTGATTTGGATTTTTTCATAATTAAGGACAAAATTATAAAAGAAATTGTCCGATCAGCTGCTTTCTTGAATGCTGAGCTTGTCCTCTCACTTCTAGATGTAACCAAAAGCCCAGCACTAAACTTGTTATTGCTAAAAACAGTAGCCCATCTATGTCGCAAGTTATACATACTTGTCAACCATTTATGACCGTTAAAATCATAATCACCAATCATATTTTTCCATGTTACCACAAACTCTTCTTCAGACTCACAATATTGCATGCACTTAATCCACAAGTTTTTAAACCTTGTATCATTGTTCAAGCTGCCAAAATGTGAGGGTGCATTTTGGTTGATATGCCATTGGCACAACCAATGATGTGCCCTTGGAAATACTGTGTCAATTGCATTCATCATGGCTTGACATTGATCTGTAAAAATTGTTTCAAGTTGTTTACCACCCATAGACTCAATGACTGTCCTAAACAACCATTCAAAAGAACTTTCAATCTCATCCGACATGAAAGCCAAACCAAACATCACATTTTGCTTGTGGTGGTTTATGCCTACAAAAGAAGCATATATCAAATTGTACCTAATTGTTCGATAAGTAGCATCGACTAAAAGTACATCACCAAAGTATTCAAAATCAATCCTACATTAGGTGGTCTCTAAAGAAAAAGTTCATCACCCTATTCTCATCATCCACTTACATATCCCAATAAAAAAAGGGTTCATTATTCGACTTATTTACGAAATATTGCAATAATTCATTAGCATCTACATTTTCAATTTTCGTTAAATGACTAAAATGATCATATGCATCTTTACGGATGAACCCTGAATGCTGTGGCCCTTGGGCTTCCACTTCCATGTAAGAAATAGCACTAGCCACAGATATTCTAGCATTTACCAATGCTTCTAAAGTTGATTTTTGAGTATGTGAAATATTGCATGAATAATATTTTTAATGCTAGTGGATGCATGCTCATATTCATAATATATAATAACAGGTCAATATTTTTGCTATTATCTTTGTTCCAAAATGGAAATATGTCCCTTTCAACAGTTGGCTAAAGGTGTAACATTAACAAAAATGAGTCTGGGGTGCTGATTAAAAGACAACATCTCTTCTTGGTATTTTGAAAGATATAGAGGACTTATGACATTTTCTTCTCTCTTTTTCTCTTTCAGTATTTTCTTTCTTCTCTTAGCTACTAATAGCTAGAAATTGAAATCTTAATATATTAAGTGAATTTTGATCCAATGACATAAATTTCACACATAAATTAAGTGTGAAGTATGGAGTTTGAACTTAATGGACACTTGGCATACATATGTATAAATAAATTGAAAAAAAAAAAAAAAAAACCTCTATTGCCAATCTAAGCAAGCTACACCTGCATGCGTGTGTATAACTTAAAAGAGAAGCAAAAAAAAGGAGGGGGGGAGGGCTCTTCTTGTCAGTCTAAACAAGCTACTTTCTTAATTTGAAATCGATTGCTAAAAAATTTTTTTTAGTTCAGTTCGTTACGTTTAACAAAACAATTTGAATTTATATAGTTTCTCAACACTTAATAAACTTCGAAACTTGACTCGATTTTGATTTTATTAGTTAAAAAAATAATAAATTGTGCTTAATATATCAAATTATTTAGAGTTGAACTCATGTTCAATTCAATTAAAGGCCAACACATTTAATAGTCAAATAAAACTCAAACCAAATTTTGAAAGTGATAAAAAAATAAAATTAAAATTGAACAACGATAGTTGAATTCTATTAAATTCAATTATATTGACCAAAGTTATCCAACTACTATATACATGGTTGTATGATTACCGCATGAATTCAAAAAAAAAAAAAAAACTCAAAATTCAAGATTTTAACTGTGACATGATACATTTTGTTTCTCAATTCTAATAAATATTTATTTTTATAATTTATTATATAAATATATTTGTCAAATGCTTTTATTTTATAATTAATTATTTTTATAAAAAATATTTAATATCCACAGATGAATACATATACATATATACATAAAGTGAAATACATACGAAATGAATCATATAGTAAAATATAAAATGGGAAATTGTAATTCACTTGTATACAAAAGATAATAACTTATAATTATTGCCCAAAAACTAATGAAATCCAAGCCTATATTATGTGGTAAAGTTGATCACAATGTAAAGCATAAAGTAAAACGTCGAACTAAAATAGAGTATTTATTCAGAAGTAACAATCGATTTATTGCAGAAGCAATTAAAAGTATCTTATTACAGGAAATAACTAGGAACTAAAATAAAGCATGTTTTGTCTGAACGTTAAATGATTACATCAAGATTTTTACAGCCCATTTGTTTGTGTTTTCACCGTCCATTTTGATTTTAAACACAAAATGAGAAGAAAGGTATCAATTTCAAATTATTTTTTCATCAAAATATTTTTTATTCTCATTTTTAACTTTTTTCTAAATTTACCGGCCTATTATCCTACAATAATATTTATCAAATTCAAATTTAATTTGACAATAAATTCTTACTATCATTTTAAAATTAATAAAAAATATATATTTTAAAAAATAAATCTTTTAAAATATTAAAAAAAAAGATTAACCAATTTTTGACTTTATATATACTCTAATTATTATTTTCTAAGAAAATATCCAAATACAATTTCGTTTTTCATTTTTAAACCATAACAATTTTAACTTTTGAAAATGCATGAAAATGAAAACGGGTTTTGAAAACAAATCAAAATGGGCACTTGTGGTTAATTTGCGACTGGTTGACAACTTCTAAAAATCAGGAGAAAAAAAACAAATTAAAAAGAAAGAAAAACGAAAAAATTGTCTTCACATGAAGGAAATCAGTTTTGTGTCATGCTACTAAAATTATTTATGCATTTAAATAATTTTTAATTTTTAAATTATATATTGATAATATCGATATTTGACTCACCAACATATTATAATTTAACAATTCACAATTTATTTAAAAAAATTATTCTAGGTGGACAACATAAAATCCCTCAAAAAAATATTATATATTTTCCTTAATACCGAAGATATAAAAATATTTTTTAAAAAAATAATGACTTGCATTTGGATTGTAACCTTTTTAATAATTTATGTGTTGAAATTTTCATGTTCATATTTAATTGTGTAGATATAGTTGTTCATCAACTTAAAAATAATTTCCAAAAGATAGAATGGGAGTTGGTTCGGAAAATTAGAGATTTATTCTTTAATACATAAATATTCTTCTTCACATGCAAGAAGCTTAAACACAATTAATTCTGTTTTTAGTAATCAACAGCCTTAAGATTTAAAAGTTGGATTCTCATTTAAAAGTGTTTATCCCAAATTTAATGTAAAGTACTCGCTATTACTTCATATATCAAGTAATAATATACTTATATTTTGAAAAATAAGATGATAAAAATATAAACCAACTAAATTTTAATTCATACTTAACTACTATGATAACTATTTTTGGAAAAGCATTGATACATATTTTTATTTACAAATTTTACTGTATTATAACATTTTTAGTTTTTAGAAATGTTGAAAATTTGAAATAGAAATGAAATTAAATTAAGTAAACATGCACACATTTTTTACATGTTCTGGAAATCTATGGTGCAAATGAATTCTGGTTGTGTACGTAGGAATTTATTTGTCTGTTTCATACTCCTTTTTACTTGTCTAAGCCAAATGGCATATATAATTCATACAGAGACAATAAATCCATTATTGTGAATAGTAAGTTTTGTCTGAACGTTAAGTGGAAAGCAGGTTTTGTCTGAACATTACACGATTTAATCAAAAATCCTTTTATGCTTGGTTTACTTACTGACAGCTTCTGCAAATGTGGGGGTAGGGCTGTACATTCGGTTTTAACTGATCGAACCGAATGGTTCGGTTGGTTAACCGAAAATTTCAATTTTTTGAAATGCAGAACTGAAAGTTCGGTTCGGTTTTTAACTGAATCATTTTTATTTTTTTTGGTATTTTTTGATTTTTTTTTCGGTTTTTTTCTGATTTTCGGTTTCGGTTAAAATCGAAACCGAACTGGAAAAAAAAAATTATTTTTTTACCAATAAAGTGGTATAAAAGTTTGTTTGATAAAAGTAAGTTAGTTTAATTTAAAATTTGAATTGGATAACTTATTCTTTTAGTACCAAAAAATTATTTGATAAAAATATTTGTTTTTAGGTGAAAAAATTTATTTAGATTACTTTTTTTCTATATTGAAAATATTTGTTTTGATAAAATTATAATTTATCTATTCTAAGCAAATACATTTAAAATATTATAAATTTAAGAAGATAAATAAATATTTTAATTATTTTATGTTATAAAAATTTTAGTATACACATTGAGTATGCTAAAATTGCTAGCTTATAATCGCCAAGGCAGATGCACGCGATTTTTGTATATTCAAACCTTAACTGCTAAGATTAAATAGCGAATTAAATCTTAAACTCAATCTACTAAAGTTAAATAGTTAATTAATCCAATGACATCATAATATAGATTGCGGAATGCACGCAATTTTTGTATATTCAAACTTTAACTGCTAGGATCGAATAGCGAATTAAATCTTAAACTCAATCTACTAAAGTTAAATAGCTAATTGATCAAATGACATCATAAAATAGATTGTGGATTTGTAAATTTTGTAAAAAATACAATTATAACCTTATTGAATCATCATTTCTAAAAGATAATTATGAAATATTGATAAAATTTGTATCCAAACTATTTTTTTTATCTTGAATTCTCCAATTTATCCTTCAAACTATATTGTCAATTTTTGTTGTTGAAATAATTAAAAGGACAAATTATGTAAATGAACAAAAATAACTTCTATTTTAGATACAAAACGGTATTCGTTTTTATAATAATATAGATAAAATCTTTATTGGTCAACAGATACAATATACTACTAATACTACCACAGGAATAGCCGAATAGGATTCAATCCCTCATCCCTTAGTTTGCAATTTAAGTTGAAATTTCAATTTTGCTCATCAACATACCCTATAATATATATAAGTTTAATTAATTAATTAATTTTCTTTTAATATAACATTTTTTTCTATTTAAATCATAATCATCTATTTTTTTTTATATGTAATGTGTATTAGTTCATATAATAAAAAAATTATGCAATTATACCATTTGAATTTAGAAAAAAATATCATTTTTTTCTCTCGTTGTATTATAACTATTCATGTTTTTATATGTCATATATTAATATCTATATTATTTATAAAACATAGGGTTTTTAAGAACTAGTTTGATATATTATTTACTTCTTTTTTTCTCAATTATTTCACTTTATCAAAAAAAAAAATTATTTATCCCAAAAATTTAAAAATACATTAACATTTACATTATTTAAAAATTTATATTTATTTATCTTATACTTAAAAAATTTAATAAAAAATGTGAAATAAAACTTAAACTAGTAGTGATTGAATAATAAAATTTTGTATATAAAAAAAATAAATAAAAAGTTTTGGTTTTTTCGGTTCGATTAATTGAACCGAACCGATTTTTTCAGTTTTTGGGTTAGGTTTTGGTTAACCGAATAAAAAAAATATAAAAAAACAAAAACCAAACTGAACCTAGTTTGGTTCAGTTCGATTTTTTTGATTTTCAGTCTGTTAAGTTGGTTTTGAATTTTTTTTTAACACCCCTATGTGGGGGGTTCGATGCTAGCCAAGTGGGTTATGCTCAATCGGTTGTAGAATTAAACACGTGTCTTTCCCAACTGGCTGAAGAATTACACAAATGTCTTTGACTTTTTCAATATTTGTTTTTTTTTTACTTTTAGTAATAAATCACACCAAGTCACAATATTTCTTAACTGGGTTCACACTAAGGCCACGTTTGCTTCAAGGGATTATGGTGACTAGCCATTTCAATCCATGCTAATCACCTATTTGATAAGTGAGATTATGATTACGGACCGAGCCAAGATTGGCTCCGAGCCCACATTGTGCATGCAATTTTGCCCAATTACAATCCCATGATTTTTGGTGAGATTACATTATGGGCCATGCAACTAAAAATCATGTTTATGCATTTGTCCATCATTTTGTCATGGGCAATTACTGTCATGCCCTTTTTGCATTCTACACTATTCAATTTTTTTTTCAATTGACGTTTTTGGAAGAGTGGGTAGACATTTTCTTCAACTAACATTTTTGGACAAACTCATTTCTTTCCTTTTTACTCTAATTTTTCCTTCACAAAAGCCCTAACCCACATCTAGTTGAACCCACTAGAATTGCTCAATTGCTTTGTCTCTGCAGATCTGGGTAGACCGGAACAGGTAAACTTCAATTTTTCCTTCACAAAAATAGTGTATTTATATTATTTACCTAATCTCCGCGTGATCTAAGTGTAGAACTTGAATTTTTTTGGACAAAATCAAAACTTCCCTCTCGTTGTCACTGTGGTGGGAAGAGGTCTATTTGTCTGGTGTCAATTCGACGATGCTTGTCGAGACCCTATTTTTGATTCAAACATGCACAAGATTGGGGTAAGTTTGAATATATATTGTTTTTTTTAAAATTTTCCTCATCCTGCAATTCATCCTGTTTTTGTTTCCTTACTCAACAGTAGCATATGTACTACAAGGGTATGCTTGTTAGTTTATGCTATTGTAATCGGAATTGTTTATGTGTTTATATTGACTTACCTTTTAATTAAGCATTCTTCCAGTTTTAACTCGAGTTTTTTTGTCCACTTGGTTGAAGATAACAATATGTTACGCCTAATAGAGTTTTGTGGCTGTATGTTATGAAATATTTTAGTATCAGACTTCAAAAGACAACAATTATTAAAACATCACATACATTGTGCTTTTGGGAGCAAAAAGGAATAATGACAAAAGGACAAGACTTTGCTGGTACTTTATTATTTATGAAAATGTAGCATGATTTAGTCAATTAGATACAAGTAACTTGCGATTGCCTTTGTCCGAAAATAAATTTCCAGCAAACAAAACATGGAAATAAGGCACTTTCATTCCTAGAAAGTGAACTTGTAGTTTTTATCTGGTGTGCTTTAAGAACAAGAAGGGGAGTGAAAAATGTATATTATTTTTCATTTATTTTTCTTTCATTCATTCGAGAGAACCTTAGCATAATCTCTATGTGGTTTATAAACAAGATTTCATGCAAACAATTGTAACCTTAGGAAATTTTTTATTTTAAAAGCTAACTATTCAAGATTACACACATACATGAAAAGAGACATTTTGGCACAGCTGAGCCATCCAAAGTACAAGTGTGAGCATGAGAAGTACAATATGAGCCTAAAATGAATGTATAAGCCCTTTAATTTGGAGGCCTTATTAGTTAAACTAGCCATCGATAAATAATTAATTTAAATTTGTACTATTACTTTTATTGTTTTTATTAATCTCTTGAGTCCCAATTGTACTGGATTGTAGTGTACAATATGACAATAAATTTCATGCATAAGTTGTATTAATATATATAGTTTAATAACATATTCATGCTTGCTGATGAATGAGGTTACTCGAACATCTTTTAGGAGTAGCTATGACATAAACACATGGATTGGAGTAATAGAGTTCGTGTGTTGCTATGGTTGCATTTGTTTATGTTACGAACCATAATGTACATGTTTATTCTTTATCATGCATATTGTATGTGTGCTATGAGACGAGTTCCTAGAATATTAAGACGCCCTATGAGGTGGAGTGTCATTACAAAAATTCCCGACCAATTAAAACACTTGTGAGAAATTGTCAAGGAAAATGATCAAGCTTGTATCTAGAATCTAAGGATGGATAGAAATTTATTTTGACACCTGTGCTACTCATTAGAGAACATAGGTGGTTTGCGTAAAGGAAATTTTGTTAGTATCCCTGAGAAGGTAGCCACTTTCCTATCCATCCTTGCGCACCACAAGAAAAATATGATTGTGAAGGATAGTTTCAAAAGATCAGGCCACACTGTGAGCAAGTACTTCAAACAAACTCTTAAAGCAGTTTTGAAACTTAGCCACTATTTCTAGGAGCCGCATCCAATCAGCAATGACTACACTAATGACATTTGGACTTGTTTTAAGGTACTTGTGACTTTAGTTAAGTTTCTTTATATTAAATTAATGTGATATGAGATATGAATTGGGTGAAATACTAGGCCACTTTTCTTGTGATTCTACTCATATGAAATTGTATTTTGATATAATAGGGCTGCCTTGGAGTACAAGACGGTGCTTATATTGACGTGCACATAATAGCTAAAGACCAAGTATGGTACCTGTCGAGGAAATGAGATATTGCTATCAATGTTCTGGGTGTGTGTAATAGTGACATGAACTTCATATATGTTTTTGCCAGTTGGGAAGGTTCGGCTTCGGAAAGTAGAGTATTGCGAGATGCTATAAACAAACCACGTGGACTTAAAGTTTCCATCGGTACGAAAATTGACATTAGAAGTCCTTATAATTTTTCTCCTACATTGTGTTTGTATTGTATTGATAAATTTTAATTTTATTTTTTTTACATTTAAGGGAACTACTACCTCTGCGATTGTGATTATATGAACTGCAAAGAATTTTTAACTCCATATTGTGGTATGAGGTGCCACCTCAATGACTGGAATAATGGATCTCTAGCACCACAGAATGCACGTGAGTATTTCAACATGAAGCATTATAAGGCGCAAAATGTCATTGAAAGGGCATTTAGGCTATTAAAAGGTCGATGGGATGTATTAAAGAGCACTACCTACTACCCAATCAAGGTGCAAAATATGATAATTCTGTTTTGTGTATTGATGCACAACGTTATCTGAATACAAATGGAAATGATCCATTGGATAATGATGAAATTGTTACTAGTCTTGAACACCTTGATGAGATGGACATAGAGACAATCGAGACCATTGAGAGCTCGTCCCAACAGAACAATTGGCGGGATAACTTGGCTACTCAGATGTTCAGTGAATGGTGATTGAGGCAGCATTGATCATATTAGAAACATCTTCAAAATTATAGAAAGAAATATGATAATATCTACATAAATTTTAAGTTTTTAGCATGAGTGTTTGGGAGAATGCTAGTATACCTTTCAGCTTGATATTTAGTCCGATCAAAGATGGCGTACTGTGCATTTTGAATTGAAAATGTTTGCTTATTGTATTGTCTTTTGTGTTTTGGATGCAATGGTTTGGAACTGAAATATTTGTTACAAGAATTATAGTTGTTGGTGCATTGAATATTTTTTCATTTGATCTTGTGTATTCTCTTGTGTACTTATATTGATATAAATATGTGTAGTAAAATTGATTTGGTGTTTCCTTTAACAATTACCAATATATATACACTAGCTTACTTGTTTTTACCATATTATAGCACAATTTGGATGCTCTACCTGTTCCATAGACTGATCCACTAAAGGGCCATCAGCTCCACGATGTTTTTGGACCCACTAGGAAGGGGCCACTTTAGTTGTTGCACTAAAGGACTTGCGTGCAATAGGTTGGAAATGTGATGGCTCTTTCAACAATGGATACATGGTTAAGTTGGAATGAATTATGGGACAAAAATTTGCAAACAGTGGCATAGTCGTTAAGCATATAAAGTCAAAGCTGCAAGTTTGGTAAAAAAAAACATATTTTATGCTTTTAAGTATCATAAACGCATCTTGTGGACGCGATGCTCGTTTTGATTCCACTACACACACGATAACTATTGAGGATGAGAATGTTTGGTCTGAGTACGTTAAGGTATAGTAACTTAACCTAGCATTTTGTACATTTTTATGTTTATTTACACATGATCTTTGACTTTAGTCATATACATATATGTTTGTTATATGTGGTTTTCATAATGATTTAATTTTTATTATACATTTAAGTTTTGACAAGGTTACCTACTACCAATTTTTTGAAGGTACACCATGATGTGATTAAAGTTAGAGGTAAACCATACCCATGGTTTGGTAGTTGGGTTGAGATTTTTTAAAATGATAGGGAAGTTGGGGAAGGAGCGATTGATGTTAGGGATCTCATGCACGAGTTATTCAGTAGGAAGCTAGGTCAAAAGGACAATGACAAAGATGTGGAAAATGATTGTGGCGCTGCATCTGCTTTTAATGCAGTCGATGGGGGTCATGATGAGTCCATGTTGGTTAGTCCACCTTCTTCAGAAGTGTCAAAGAAAAAAATAGTCTCTCTGGGCAAGTGAAAGGCTAAAGAACTTAAGACAGTGCATTTGAATCTATGATGGGTACATGGATGGAAGACACAAAAGCTGCTCTTGGGAACATAGCTAATAAACTTGATAAGCCAGCAGCGCACAACCAAATATGGAGTCATCTATGAGGACAACTTTGTTTGATGCACTTACTAGCATCCTGATTTGACCTTGGATGATCAAACTTCTGCTACCCATCACCTTGAACATAACAAGCCGGATATGGATGCATTTTGAGATATGCCTCCGGAGGCTAGAGCTCGTTTTGTATGGTTGCTACTCTCCGGTAAATTACATTCCTAGGTTTCAATTACCAAAGTAGACGATGTATGCCACTTATGAAATTGATTGGTTAAGATTGCTCTTTTTGCTATTTTTTGACCTTGGTGAAATATGGTTGGCTAGCATATATAATATATGTGTTTTGGTGACATTGATCAGGGGTATTTTCATTTAAAATTTGGCTTGTATGAACATATATCCCACTCTTGTGTAAGTGTCATTTGTTCTTGTTTAGTACTTGTACTTTTGTGAGGACTAATCGAAAATACTATTACTGGTTGTGAATGATTATTAGAATTGCCTTTGGGATTTTCTGTTTCCATTTGTTAGTGCTACTATCTTGGCAAATTTTGATGCTGCTTCAATTCTAGTTAACTCCTTGAGCAATTTATTTTTATATTACTGAATTTTGCTTGTTGCCCATCCACATTTTTCTTGGGCTTTGGAATTGGTATGCTGATGATGGTGTTCACACTGTGATGATATGTTTTAGGCCTATTGTTTCAGAACTGAAGTTTGGAGGTGTGTATATGGATTTTGGTTTCTATTCTTGAATGTTTTGAATATTGTCAGTAGGTGATGAAATTTGGTGTGGCTGCGTTATTTCAAAGCAATTAATTTTGGAGACTTAATACTTATGATATCTTTCACTACGTTACTATTTTAGCTAATTCTGGTTTTGTTTGGATGATGAATTTCAAACTTTTGTTACTAAACCTTCATGGTTTATTGTTGTTTTGTCGTGAGGGATTTCAGATGCATAATTACTGGAATGAGGAGGTGGACTTTGAAACTTTCTTTTGTGGAGACAAGGTTTATTTAAATAACTCTCTTCATTTTCCATTTACTGGTTCTTGGGGCCACTTGCTTTTGGTTGGAATTTTTGGTCTAGGAGGTTTCAAAATTGGCCCCTTTTGCATTTCTGCGGTCTCATGGATTCGAATCCTCACCAGTCTGAATTGCTGCTGGAAAGGATGAATTGCTGCTAGAAAAGAAAAATTGCTGCTGGGTGCCTGACTCGAACCCCACGCCTTTTGGCAACCTTAAAAATATGTTGCAAGTAGGGAGTGGAGTTTTGAACTCACATTAAAGAGCATGCTATAATGTTTTTGCTGTTAGATAGATTTAAAATCTGATTACGTGGACGTGGAGGGTCAAAATTATTGCCGACCAAATGCTTTTACAATGACCTAATTTCAATTGGTCTTGATTAATTTGACTGGTTATACTTTTAATCTGCCACAATTTTGTTGGCTTGGGCCCGCGAAGCCTTATCAAATTTGATAAGGCTGAAGTTGGGCTTCTTAGTGGACCCGAGTGAAAGTCTGCTTTGGTCTTGAACTCGGCAAAAATTTGCACTTGGAAATTGGGCGTTCCTTTGTTCTTGAACCCAACAGCAAGCAAGTCAACCATTTGATCAACATATTAAAGTTAATTTAACATTCAAAATATCAATAATGAGTGTACAAATTAATCCAGATTTATATATATATATATATTCACAAAATACATCTCTTACATGTTTCCCTATACATACTTTAGTTAACCTTTTCAGTGAATACCTATTAATGCAAGCTTTATGCTATTTTGTTACAGCTCAGTTCTATTTTCTAGTTTAAATTACTAAATGCCAACGCATTTATTTCTTATCCATATTCTATGTACTAATCCAATAAGATTAATTAAAATTGATATTAATCAAACAAAAAACAACAACATACATTAATTATTCAGTACTAACATTACACTGGATACAATGTCACAATATCACCGTAATGATGAAATGGTAAATAATGCCTAATACATGACAATAACTGGAATAGGACATACCAAATACAAAATGACAATATCACCATAATGGAAATGAGGAGCAAAACCAAACAAATGACATACTAACTGGAACACTAACAAACAAGACAATACATGGCGACAAAATTACTTCAACAAAAGGCATGCACTTCTAGTTGGTTCTCTCATACATTTAGTGTAACTAATTCACCGATTTTGAGGGAGTGTTTGACCATGATGCATGATCACCAGGCGTATCGGCACCTGATGATGAAGGGTTAACGAATCTAAATAATTCACGGTCATCGGCTTCAGTCCATAGGTTGCCATACGGGTTACTTGGACTAACCGGAAGGGGTGCATTAGTAAACACACGAATAAATTTAACTGAATCATGACTGACATCATTGTGGCCATAAATCTTGCCCAAGTCATTCCAGAAAGAGGACTTCAAAGGGCTATTTTCCACTACTGCGTTCATACTTTGCCTTGCATTCTTATTACTTTGCTGATGCTATCTTCCATGGCTATGACTGTCATCTAAAATTTGGGTAATCTCTGGCTCATCATAGAATTCAAGAGATTTTGGTTCCCCAAATATCTCGCACAACTCAGCCCAAAACTCCTATCCGTTTCTCATATAGGCCTCGGCAATTGGGTATTTTCTGGAGAAGAGTGTACTTAAATTAGAAACATCAATATTGATCAATAATAATGAAAAATTATAGCCCACTAATGCTATTTTCAGAACTAAAAAGTAGTGTAGTTATCACAACAACTACCATGGTGACATAGTCCCAAATATAGTCATAAGCTATTACGATATGGTTATCGTCATTACAGGTGATGGGAGTGAGCAAAATAAGAACACCAAACACTTTATGTCTATGTTGTAGCTTCTTGAACAGGACGTTTGTATCTTTATATGTGAATCTAGTACCAAACTTATTGTTGACGTACTCAATGCTTGAACGGATTGTACCAGTATCAGAGTAGGTGATAGTTTTGCCATCTTCTCTGGCAAAATCGGCAAGTATTGTGATGAACTCTGTCATATTCATAAACCCATGGTGCTGTGTACAAGATATCATGTTAGCTACATGGATTTCTTGGAGATTAGCAAGGCGGGGAATATGAAGAATTTTAAATAAATAAATGAAAGTAGAAAGCATAAATGTTGGGAAGTAGAAGGAGTTTCATAAAGAGGCAGTAGTATATATAGGATAAGCCCATTAATGAATTAATCCCCAAAAATTTGTGAATACCAATAATTTAATTGAAATGTCAATTTCCAAGAGCAGATCAGAATGCATGGTCACACCATACAGCAAAATTTACGGGCCAATTGCATAGCTATTATACTGATAAGAAAGATGGATGCTTGCTTTTTTAAACCTGTCATGGCAAGCAAGGATTTGTCAATCGGTGCCATCAAGTGGTAGAAAATTTCTTTGAGCCAGAATTTCCATTGCTGATTGAAGGCCTATGTTATACAGGTCCACTTTATTCGATGCATAAATTGTGCATGGTGAAGAATCTTGTATGCACTATTCAACATGGTTTCTAAAGCTTTGTTCAACAAATACATATATGTAATGCATGCTAAACGTACGGCATTTGAACTTTTTCTATGTGGCCAAAATTTTTCAAGATTTTATACCTCATGCTTGAATTCACTCCACTCGTCTTTGGTTTGTCCTTCACTGTTACAGACAATTTCCTTGTTGTTTCAAGGAAATTGGTTGACCATATTTGTTAGCATTGAAAACAATTTTTATAGTTTGTTCATTGTGCTCTAAAAAAGCAAGCTTATACATATATCTTTATATATGTTGGTGATGATGTGTTTATATTTGCTTTATTAATTTTACAAAATCATTTGAAAATATTTACACGAGTATCCAATTAATTTTGATTTGACCAAGATTTACTTCCAAGTTAAATTCCATTACATATGGGACAAATAATTTCAAGCATGCATAAATAATTATTTTGCTACATGAAAAAAGATTAACCTCCATTCATTGGATGCAGATAACAAGTTACATTGGAAGGGGAAATTAATATTACAAGTCATACATATAGTACATCAAAAATAATATTATGATAATACCATTCCTGTCATGGTACCCATAATTGTTGCAAAATAAGAATTCCACAAAGGGTACATACAATGAACATTAATGAAGTATTGCAACTAACACTAGAAACAGGCAATGGTTCGAGAGCATAATCATGAACTTTATGTGCTGACGAACCAACATTTTAACTTTCGCAAGGGTAAGTCGAAAGGAGATCAACATGTTCTCGCAACGGATTACTGCACACACCTATTAACTTATGTGAGTTAAAGGAAGCGTCTGACCAACTAGAGCATCCTTCATGTGTACAATATTCAACATTAGGAGGGTGCCAAGGCACTCCAAGGTACTTATCCCACCATATAAAGCAACCATCATGATCTAGTCCTTTTTGGCATCTGTAAAACCACTGATTGGGATTTTTATTCGTTCGAGACTATCGAGGACCATTAGACTACCACCACAACTACAAAATGGATACGATTTTTCAATCATATTCTCCTACATGTCAAAAATTAAAAACTTCTTTGTCAAAAATACATTAATATAAACAAATTAAGTAAATACATCAAAGATCAAGCATGCACACACCGATGAGATAATTAAAAATAGGTTTTAGAAACATATTTAAAGGTACAAAACTATATAACATATTAAAAGGAAATAATTGATCAAAATTTAATGTATAACTGAAAAGAGAAGAATGGTCCACATACTAGATTATTCATTCCTTAATTAGCAATATCCCAACTAATAATTTGTCTCCGGGCCTTAATTATAAAGCTCAAAACAGAAGAAAGAAAAATGCACTTTCTTATCCATGCTAACTCTTCTGAAAAGTAAGGTAATGAAATGCGAGCAAAAATTCCACTTCAGTTTCATTTAAATAGCAGGCAAATACTAGAAAGATAAAATGATATGCACAAATGAGGGCAATAATGGAAACTAAGAAAGTAGTCTGTCTCAATCCCTCAAATCAAACAGGAATGTCAGGTTACGGAATTTATGAGATGAACTACAATCCGTACTATCAAACGGATATATTAATCCATTCAAATAAATGTTAATCTCATTGGGCCATGTTTATGTGCGATTGACAGTCATCGATATCAAACGCGGCCTAAAGGTACTAATTGTTGCCACCTGAAAATTAGCAGCTTTATTTTGTAACTTATTTTTGGTGTAATTTTCGCCACTAGCCTTTTCTTATTTGTGTGTGTGTGCTCGCAAAACAAATTCAAAGTCAAAAGAAAATAAAAAAGATTTGCCAACTTTCAATCCTCTGTGACTTTAAAAAAAAATTCTAACCAAACTAAGTTAAAAGATGAGGATGGTGGCACAGTAGAATAAAACTAGAAAAACTCTTCTATAGAAATGGGTCTCCATATTGAGTCTTGAATTAATTATCAAAAGGAAAAAAAAAAGACTTTAATTCATTTAATCTTGAGCAAAAACGCAAAGTTGCATTGCCTAATTCTCAGCGAGATGGAAAGTCAGAGACCAATAAAAGTTAATTAAGAGTTACGTGTTCACAAAAAATTACTTCTAGTATCTACCACTACCAAAATATTGCTCATTTAATATGGTCAAAGAACAAGACAAGATACAGAATTATAAGTGAACTTCTTGAGCCACAAAAAAGGATAAAAAAAAATTATGAAATGGTTTCTCCAACAAATTGCCTTCAGCCTTAGCATTTTTCTTCCATAAAGTGATTTCTTCAATATTATAATGTCCTATAAAAGAAACAATCAATGAATCAATATTTATATCATTTTTAACTTAAACAAAATTACATAGAAGTTATATTTCAAACCATGTAAGACACAACTTTTAAGAAATTAGGACCAAAAAATGAAGATGTACTTGTTGCATTCCCATCAACATGGGACAAATGTGGTTGGTTTGCAAATGGTGTCCCTTGAAAAGGATGGCCAATCGAGTATTGGGATAGTTGCATATGCCCCGCCTCCTGTGAATTCGAGCCATTTGTGGCTTCTCGTGAACGCAATTCATCCCTAGTCATTTGTGAGCTTCTCTCTTTTCGTTTTGAACCTTTAGCATTCATCCCTATAATATCATTTATAAATAAATAAAAACAAGAAAAAGAATTAACAATTCCTCTTCAACTTTAAACATAATAAAGAATTATTCTAAAACTTACTTGAAGTTTCAACTTTTTCCTTTTTTCTTCCCCTTTTTGCTCTTGTCATTCCAATGGCATTGAATAGAAGCATTTGTAATTCCTCTTGACTTGATAGAAAGAGGATTACATATAATCTCTTCAATTGCTTGATTTCTTCAATATTATAATGTCCTATAAAAGAAACAATCAATGAATCAATATTTATATCATTTTTAACTTAAACAAAATTATATAGAAGTTATATTTCAAACCATATAAGACACACCTATGAGAAATTAGGACCAAAAAATGAAGATGTACTTGTCACATTCCCATCAACATGGGACAAATGTGGTTGGTTTGCAAATGGTGTCCCTCGAAAAGGATGGCCAATCGAGTATTGGGATAGTTTCATATGCCCCGCCTCCTGTGAATTCGAGCCATTTGTGGCTTTTCGTGAAGGCAATTCATCCCTAGTCATTTGTGAGCTTCTCTCTTTTCGTTTCAAACCTTTAGCATTCATCCCTATAATATCATTTATAAGCAAATAAAAACAAGAAAAAGGATTAACAATTCCTCTTGAATTTTAAACATAATAAGGAATTATTCTAAAACTTACTTGAAGTTTCCACTTTTTCCTTTTTTCTTCCCCTTTTTGCTCTTGTCATCCCAATGGCATTGAATAGAAGCATTTGTAATTCCTCTTGACTTGACAGAAAGAGGATTACATATAATTTCATCAATTGCTTGGCTATTATCCCAATCAACAAATGAACTATTAAAAGTAGATTGATCACTTAAACAAAAATTTGCAAGCCAAGCACTTGATTTTTCAATAGCACTATCAAAATATTCTATCAATATGATTCTTGTCACTTCATGAGCTTTGCATTGCATGACAAGATCATAAGCCACCCTCATCTTTTGATTTACAAACACCATCTAGACACATTACCACTTCTACTTCCCTTTTCAATGTTATTTCCATATTCACCTTCATGAGATACTCTGTATCTCACATTGTTTGTCCATCTTTTTCTTATGCACCTTTCGAGTATAGAACACACATTCATATAATTAAAAGCTTTTAAAAAATGCCTGCACAATAAACCCATTGACTTAAATTTGCGACGACTGCATTTTAAATTCATCTTTCTGCTCATCAAAGAATACTATTCTAACTCTTGAGTTTAGATGATAAGACTTCATTTTTGAACTCACTTAGAAAATTACCAATGTGTGATGGATGTTTTGTGAACTCAATGTTTAAAGATTCAAGCAATTCTACTTGAAACAAGTTAAATATATTGAGTATATAAACATAAGTACCATGGTCCAACAATGGGGAATGTTTCAAAACTGTTACAGGCTTCCCATGGTGAGAATGAGTGTCCTCGACCTTTTCATTTGCATGCCAAGTGATTTGGATTTTTTCATAATTAAGGACAAAATTATAAAAGAAATTGTCCGATCAGCTGCTTTCTTGAATGCTGAGCTTGTCCTCTCACTTCTAGATGTAACCAAAAGCCCAGCACTAAACTTGTTATTGCGAAAAAACAATAGTCCATCTGTGTCGCAAGTTATACATACTTGTCAACCATTTATGACCGTTAAAATCATAATCATCAATCATATTTTTCCATGTTACCACAAACTCTTCTTCAGACTCACAATATTGCATGCACTTAATCCACAAGTTTTTAAACCTTGTATCATTGTTCAAGCTGCCAAAATGTGAGGGTGCATTTTGGTTGATATGCCATTGGCACAACCAATGACGTGCCTTTGGAAATACTGTGTCAATTGCATTCATCATGGCTTGACATTGATCTGTAAAAATTGTTTCAAGTTGTTTACCACCCATAGACTCAAGGACTGTCCTAAACAACCATTCAAAAGAACTTTCAATCTCATCCGACATGAAAGCCAAACCAAACATCACATTTTGCTTGTGGTGGTTTATGCCTACAAAAGGAGCATACCTAATTGTTCGATAAGTAGCATCGACTAAAAGTACATCACCAAAGTATTCAAAATCAATCCTACATTGGGTGGTCTCTAAAGAAAAAGTTCATCACCCTATTCTCATCATCCGCTTACATATCCCAATAAAAAAAGGGTTCATTATTCGACTTATTTACGAAATGTTGCAATAATTCATTAGCATCTACATTTTCAATTTTCGTTAAATGACTAAAATGATCATATGCATCTTTTCGGATGAACCCTAAATGCTGTGGCCCTTGGGCTTCCACTTCCATGTAAGAAATAGCACTAGCCACAAATATTCTAGCATTTACCAATGCTTCTAAAGTTGATTTTTGAGTATGTGAAATATTGCATGAATAATATTTTTAATGCTAGTGGATGCATGCTCATATTCATAATATATAATAACAGGTCAATATTTTTGTTATTATCTTTGTTCCAAAATGGAAATATGTCCCTTTCAATGATAAAATGTCCCTTTCAACAGTTGGCTAAAGGTGTAACATTAACAAAAATGAGTCTGGGGTGCTGATTAAAAGACAACATCTCTTCTTGGTATTTTGAAAGATATAGAGGACTTATGTCATTTTCTTCTCTCTTTTTCTCTTTCAGTATTTTCTTTCTTCTCTTAGCTACTAATAGCTAGAAATTGAAATCTTAATATATTAAGTGATTTTTGATCCAATGACATAAATTTCACACATAAATTAAGTGTGAAGTATGGAGTTTGAACTTAATGGACACATGGCATACATATGTATAAATAAATTGAAAAAAAAAAAAAACCTCTATTGCCAATCTAAGCAAGCTACACCTGCATGCATGTGTATAACTTAAAAGAGAAGCAAAGGGGGGGGGGGGGCTCTTCTTGTCAGTCTAAACAAGCTACTTTCTTAATTTGAAATCGACTGCTAAAAAATTTATTTTAGTTCAGTTCGTTACGTTTAACAAAACAATTTGAATTTATATAGTTTCTCAACACTTAATAAATTTCGAAACTTGACTCGATTTTGATTTTATTAGTTAAAAAAATAATAAATTGTGCTTAATATATCAAATTATTTAGAGTTGAACTCATGTTCAATTCAATTAAAGGCCAACACATTTAATAGTCAAATAAAACTCAAACCAAATTTTGAAAGTGATAAAAAAAATAAAATTAAAATTGAACCACGATAGTTGAATTCTATTCAATTCAATTATATTGACCAAAATTATCCAACTACTATATACATGGTTGTATGATTACCGCATGAATTCAAAAAAAAAAAAAAAACTCAAAATTCGAGATTTTAACTGTGACATGATACATTTTGTTTCTCGATTCTAATAAATATTTATTTTTATAATTTATTATATAAATATATTTGTCAAATGCTTTTATTTTATAATTAATTATTTTTATAAAAAACATTTAATATCCACGGACGAATACATATACATATATACATAAAGTGAAACACATACGAAATGAATCATTTATTAAAATATAAAATGGGAAATTGTAATTCACTTGTATACAAAAGATAATAACTTATAATTATTGCCCAAAAACTAATGAAATCCAAGCCTATATTATGTGGTAAAGTCGATCACAATGTAAAGCATAAAGTAAAAAGTCGAACTAAAATAGAGTATTTATTCAGAAGTAACGATCGATTTATTGCAGAAGCAATTAAAAGTATCTTATTACAGGAAATAACTAGGAATTTACTGTGTACGTGTTTTGTAAGAAAAGTCAAAAAATGAGAAAGAAAAGGACTACCCAAACTAGGTATCCAAAATTTACTGTATATATGTACACACAGTAATTAGGATTAATGATGATCTCTAAGAATAACACTATTCAAGTTTGTCAATTTTTACTCATTTTAATTAGAAATATCATTTATTTTTATTTTTGATTCTTTAAATCTATCATATTATCTTATTATTACAATAATCAAATTTAAATTCAATTTAATTAACATACTATACCAACTATAATTTCAAAATAATTAAAACATACATATATTTAAAAATATGTCTTTTTAGCCATTAAACAATATAAACTACATAGACTTTCATCTATACACGCACACATATCCTAATCATTCTTGTGAAACAAACTTAAATATAATTTCATTTTCATTTTCGAGACTATTACTAATTCTTCAACTTCAAGATGCTGAAACCGATCGAAAATGAAAATGAAAATAAAAATAAAACCTAGATTAAGGAAATTCTTCAAGCTCTAATTAAATCTTGCCAATTATTAGATTAAATATTCCCTTGACAGCTAACTCAAAAAATTCCAACCAAAGTTGATCCCACTGGCCAGTCTTTGTTGCAGCTCAGACAGATTAACATTTGTACTCAGATTATTGACCTGCAAATATGGTAATCAAATGAATCTTAAAAGATAATCAATACAAATCCATAATTACTCCATATATAAAAAATAAACAAAACCCTCAATCCCATACCTCGGATTGGATTCTGTAAAGAAATTTCTCATTGGCTTTAGTAGAAATGCAGCTGACAACATTGAGTCCTATGTCAAGCAATTCCCTTAGAACTCTTGATAGAGGAAACCCATTATCTTCCTCTTTGATCCCACAGCTGATTAAAATCTCAACTCCATCCTTGCAAGAATTCACAGTTACACAATTTGGCAACTTGTAATTATTAATTAAGCCCCCGTTTTCAGAGCTGCCAGCTGATGAATTAGACAACTTTTTTAGCTTATCTCTTCGCATTTTTAACTCTTTGATATTCCTTTCCATTTGTTTTATGTAGTTCACTGCCCCAACCATACGATCAGAGATCGAGCGTTTTCCCTAAAATATTGTATAATTGGAAATATATGATTGTTAGTATAAATTAGGAGGAGATCAGTATTTGGACGAGCTTATAAACTACACAAAATATGTTATAAAATTAATGTATAAAAGCTTATAAGATGTTTGATAAAAAAAAATTTAGAGACAAATGTTTTTAAATGAACAACATACAAGCACAACATTTACGGTTGGTTTCAAAAAAATTTTACATAGACGTCGCAGCACGTTGCCAAATTGGGCTACTCGTTAGAACAGCTCGTCCGTCATTTCTCGCCGAAATAACAACACAAGGCTGCCAGCCAGGGCACCTTAGTGCGCCCACCCATCAGCCTTAATTAGCATCTCATGTTGGTGACTAATTGATCCTGAAAAACATCCTGAGAACAAAATAATCCTATTTGCCCAATTTCAACTAATACCAATATTAGTAACTAATCAGAAAGTTTAAGTATTAGATGTATGGTATTTGATTTCCCAAATACATCATTATTTTATACTCTTTCATAGATATAGCGTAACCCTATTTTAATTTTTAACACCTCCATTAGTTACAAAATATTATCATAACTACCAATATTTTATAACTTTCAAAATTTTATTTTATTCAAATATTTCAATAGCTTATTTCTAAAATAAAATTTAATAATTTATTAACTCTATAAATATTTTGTAAGATGTATGAATTCGTAAGATCTTTTAAATAAATTTAAGAAAACGTCTAAATTAACTTTGCAAAATTTTCAGAAAGGACAATTAGAAGGGAAAAGGGCTATATTTAATTCTTGTACTTACCTTTACATATTCAAGAGGAAGAAGGGATCTAAGGGAAGAATAAAGATTAGCCATTTCTTTTCTTCTTTGCCTCTCAATATCTCTGTGCTTAACTTTCCTGAGAATATTGCAGTCCTTCGTTGTTTCTTCAATATGTTTGTTTTCTTTGAAGTCTGATTTTGATCTTTTGCTTCTATTATTGGTTGTAAGGTTACTGCTCTCCAGGAAAGTATGATCCACAAGAACCTCCGGTTCAAGAACTGAAAGCTCCTGGAAAAGCAGATCTTCGTTGTGTTCTAAATCAGGAAGCATATTTTGGAGTATTTTAGGCAAAGTTGTTTAGATGTGTATGGAGGTTGTATGGGAGGAGAGATGGACATATATATATGTATATATATATATATAGAGAGAGAGAGAGAGAGAGAGAAGAGACAAAGTGAGTGAAAGCAAGCACTATAAGAAAAATGAAAATTAGTGATAAAGTAGTAAGTGATAATATAAAAAATAGTCACTAATTATATATATTAAGTGATAAAAGATTTTATTTTGTCATTCTAATGAATTTTATAAATTAAATAATGGGCAAGAATAGTACTTAAATTGTTACCATTAACAATTAGCGACACACTTATAGTAACAATATAATGACAATAAGAACTGTCACTAATTATAGTGACAAGATTTTTATTATTACTAAGCTATCACCGTACGGATATCACTAATTGTCAATAATGACAACTTAAGTACTATTCTTGTCACTATTTAATTTACAAAATTCATTATGTGACAAAATAAAATCTTTTATCACTTAATATATATATATATACACATATATAATTAGCAACTATTTTATCATGAACAATGATAAAATTTTCATTGTCACTAGACTATCACTGTAGGGCTATCATTAATTATCAATGATAACAATTTAAAAAATTAGATTTTTCACTATTGAGTCATATTGTGACAAAATAAAAATTATTGGTACTTAAAAAAATATTGTTCGTGACAAGATAAAAATTATTTTCATTTAATATATCTCATTAATGATAATTTTATATTATAATTTATTATTTTTCACTAATTTTTCATATTTTTGTTAGTGGAGTGGGATATCAATTAAAGAGTGGCCCTTGTGAAGTTCAAGATAAGAGCCCCCCTATAAGAGAAAGTCATTGCACCCTAGCCTAATTAGTTAACGTTTTTCAGCAGGCTAACCACTATGTTAGTTGTAGCACGCCTTTCCTCTTTCTCTCACTTCGGAAAGATTTGGCCTTCTTTTGATGATCTAATGAGAGAGTACTATATATATATATATATATATATATATCAATATAAAAAATTGAGTTGAATATGTGAAGTTGATTATAGTCAGACTCAATTGAATGGTATTCTTGCCTCTAATATCATTAGCTTGGGTAGTTGGGATGGCTTATTATGCAAAATCTTGGCAATTAGATCCTAGAAATTGCACTCTTTATCTTTAATCTATTCCAACATAAAATCCCTAAAAAATATTATATATTTGCCCTAATACCGAAGATATAAAAAAATTTAGAAAAATAATGGGTTGCACTTGGATGCTAACCTTTTTAATAATATGTGTTGAAATTTTCATGTTCATATTTAATTGTGTAGATATAGTTGTTCATCAACTTATCATATTTAATTTTATCCCAAATTTAGTATAAAGTACTGGCTATTACTTTACATATCAATTAAAAATGTACTTATTTTTGAAAAAAAGGATGATATTAAGTATAAAAAATATAAACATACACACATTTTTTAATATAAAGTACTGGCTATTACTGTATAATTATTTTTCAATTTTTAGAAATGTTGAAAATTTGAAATATAAATGAAAATTAAGTAAACATACACACATTTTTTACATGTTATGGAAACCTATGGTGCAAATAGTTCAATGTATTTTTCATACTCCGTTTTTTACTGCCAAATGGCATATATAATTCATACAGAGATAATAATTCCATTATAGTGAACGGTAGGTTTTGTCTGAACGTTAAGTGGAAAGCTGGTTTTGTCTGAACATGACATGATTTAATCAGAAATCTTTTTATGCTTGGTTTACTGACTGACAGCTTTTGGAAATCGGGAAATTAGAAAAAAAAATAAAAAAGAAAGAAAAACAAAAAAAAAAAAAATTAATTTCTATCATGAGATTAAATTTATTTATGTATTTAAATAATTTATGAATTTTAAATTATACATGATAATATCAATATTTAACTCACCAAACATATTACAACATAACAGTTTGTAATTTATTCAAAAAACTTATTTTAAGCTAATAAAATAAAATTCCTAAAAAATAGTCTCACACATATAGTGTGAGGCTAGGAGTTCAAACCTATCAGACTTTCAACGAACATGCGTATAAGTAAAAAATATTATATATTTGTCCTAATACCAAATATATAAAAATATTGAAGAAAAAGAAAAAAAAAAGATATGATAAAATAGTAGTTCTTTACATGAAAACTTGATGGCAATTAATTTTTTTCTTTTTAACATGAGGACTTTCTAGGAGGTCGCCATTCTCGTACTGCTCTCGCCCAAACACGTTTAACTTTCAAGTTCTGATAAGATCCAGTGCATTATCACTAGTATGATCACACGCAATAACAAAGATTTATTGTTAGTAATTAACAGCCTTAAAATTTAAAAGTTAATTTCTCATTTGAAAGCATTTATTCTAGATATTGCTCTATCTACTACATTGTAAGATAGTATTTTGAAGTTATCAAACTAAATTATCATATTATTTCTCTTAAATAATTTTAAAAACTATAAAATTTTAAAGCTTAATATTTTTTTTATATTAGTTAATGTTATTGAATTACATGTAAAATTCGTCTAACACTTTATGAAATTTTTGAAAATGTTTTGAAATTCAAAAATTTTACAGGTTTCATTCTAAAATCGTGATTTATTATTTTTTCAACGAATAAAATCGTATGTTATGCACCTGGCCATTAATAACTCCAATTGCATTGATGAAAAGGTTGCATTTCATGTGTTACTTAATAGATAGGTCTATACATGTCATCCGGCATCAATAAAATTTAACTCCAAAATTTAAAAAATCATTCACATCTAATCATTTGAAAATAGGTTTTAAATTACATACATAGCAGAAAATAACATATGGATTCAATAAATTCACTTTTTCAATAACATATGGATTCCTGAATTTGTTAAATCCAAAAAACTAGGGGATTACATGTTGAAACTCAGGAGGATCTATTGTTAAAACTATAAAATAACAGTAAAGTAATTCAATGTAAAGTGACAACGAGATTTAACGTGGTTTGCCGATGTACTTAATTAACTTGACAAAGAAAAGAATTTATTGATCTCAAATCAAAGTCTAAGTACAAATTTGTATCCAACAAATCTCACGAGAACACCCAACACACTCATTTTGAACTCCGTCTCGAGAAACTATCATGTATGTGTCTCTTGTCTGTTTGTCCTAGAAGAAAACTGATTAAATACCCGCGAAGTAGAGTCATATGTGAAGTGGGCATCCGTCGTGCACCGGGGAGCGCTTGACATGTGCCCCGGCACACACAAAACTAACTTGTGCCAATAAAATTGAATGTTAGGCAGAAAGTTTGCGCCCCGGCGCAAAGTTACTGTTCACTACACGCCGGGACGCAAAAAACTTGCACTGAGGTGCACGAGGCGTGTTTTTCACTGTTTCTTGTCCTGCTATGAAGCATAGCGCTCACATCCTTGCACCTCAGCACGCGGCGTCCTGCCAACACGTGCCGGGGTGTGCTCCTTGTGCTCATTTTGACCACTTCGCTCAATTTCTTCCGTTCTTTATCAATTAAGCCCTAAATTTCAAGGCAAAATCAACAATTATCTACCTCAACTTGAAATTCACCATCCTTTTTCTTTATCCCTATGCCCACAAGGTCCTATCACCTGAGTCTGCAAATGTTAACCAAATCTAAGCAATACTCGAATTTGATTTTTGGAACAGCCTTAGTCGACATGTCTGTTGGATTATCCTTAGTCCCAACCTTGTCAACCAACATGACACCTTGAGATAACATATCCCGGACAAAGTAATACCTCACATCTATGTGCTTTGTTCTCTCATGAAACGCTTGATTTTTTTATAAGTGTATGGCACTCTGGCTATCACAAAATACCTTAGTGATCTCAGAAGTCATACACATATCATCGATTAGCCCCTTTAGCCAAATGCCTTTCTTGACGCCTTCAGCCAAAGCCATGTACTCAGCTTCTATTTTGAACAATACAATTGATGACTGCAAGTCGTCTTCTTGCTAACCGTACAACTTGATACACAAAACACATAGCCCATCATGGACCTTCTACTGTTCAAATCTCCAACATAATTCGTATCTACATAGCTAATAACTCTAGTAGTAGAATTCGATTGACTATACCTCAAACATCTATCTGTAGAGCCTCTCAGATTCCTCATGATCCATTTCATAGCCTGTTAATGAGTCTTTCCTGGCTTGTGCATATACCTGCTCACAATACTGACTGCATGTGAAATGTCTGGCATAGTGCACACTATGGCGTACATCAAGCTATCCACTGCACTAGTGTATAGCACATTAGACATGTGCTCAACCTCCTCTTCAACAAACGGTGATAGATCTGATGAGAGCCTGAAATGAGCTGCAAGTGGCGTACTAACTAGCTTGGACTTATCCATCCCAAATCACTCATGTACTTTCTCAATGAAATGTTGTTGAGATAAGTACAACATTCCTGTATGTCTGTCCCAAATGATCTCCATGCCCAATATCTTCTTTGCACCACCCAAATCCTTCATCTCAAAGTCTTCACTTAACTGAGTTTTTAATGGGTTGATCTTAGATATGTTTCTAGAGGCAATCAACATATCATCAACGTATAACAGCAAATAAACGAGAAGGCTATCACTACAAATTTTATAATATACGCAACAATCAAATTTGCTTCTTATATGTCCTATCTTGGTAATAAAAGCATCAAATCTTTTATACCACTATCTGGGAGACTATTTCAACCCATATAATAACTTCTTCAAAAGACATGCCTGATTTTGTGTCCTGAAAACAACAAATCCCTCTATTTGGCTCATGTAGATTTGTTCCTCCAACTCACCATGCAGAAACGCTATTTTCGCATCAATCTGCTCCAGCTCCATATCAAACAGACCAACCATGGCAAGTAAAACACGAATGGAAGTATGCTTTACAACTGGGGATAACACTTCATGAAAGTCAACTCCTACTCTCTGAGTAAAGCCTTTAGCGACCAATCATGCCTTGTATTTAGCATATTCAACCACGAGAGTCCTTTCTTTCTTCTTGTATATCCATTTACAACGTATAATCTTCTGCCCTTTAGGTACATCAACCAATTCCCATGTGCTATTCTTGTGCAGAGACTCCATTATCTCCTACAAACTCCTCGGCTGAACTTAAAGCATAAGCTACCATATCTGAGTAAGCAAACTACTGTGGCGGTTTGATCTGCCTCATCTCCTTATTGTGAGCCAAGCGATAATTTTATAGTGGTTCATTTTCTTATTGTTGATTAGGTGATAGTGCCCTCTCACTACCTACATCTACCACTTTCTATTTTCCCTTTGAAACTTATGGAATGTCAAGTTCAAACTCCACCTTCTCCTTAATGCCCTATTAACTGCTTTCGGGCTGCTCCACCTTCTTCATCATTGTAGACTCATTAAATGTCACGTCCTTGCTGATAATCATTTTGGAGCACTTGTCATCATTACACCACAAATGATAACCTTTGATTCTATTTGCATAGCCTAGAAATATTCATTTCCTTGCCCTCAACTCAAGCTTCCTATCCCGAACATGAGCATAGGCTGGACACCCAAATACTCTCAAATTTGAGTAATCAGCAGGAGATTCGGACCAAACTTCCATATGTGTCTTGCAGTCTAAAGCAGTTGATGGTGACCTATTCACCAAATAACACAGTGTTAATTGCTTCTGCCCGAAAATCCTTGGACATTCTGGCGTTAAAGAGCAAGTATCTAACTCTTTCTAAGATAGTCCTGTTCATTTGTTTTGCAACTCCATTCTATCGTGGTGTATGTACAACTGTATGATGCCTCACAATTCCTTCCTTATCGCAAAATTCCTGAAATTCCTTGTTGCAGAACTCCAATCTATTGTTAGTCCTCAGGCGCTTGATCTCCTTTCCTATCTGTTTCTCGATTAAGGTCTTCCATTGCTTGAAGTTGACAAACACCTCATCCTTACGCTTTAGCGTGTACACCCATACTTTTCATGAGAAATCATCAATGAATGTTAGCATGTACCTAGCATCTCCCTTTGAAGGAACCTGAGAAGCACCCCGAAGATCTAAGTGAATGTAATCAAAGATGCCCTTTATCTTATGAACTGGAGTGCCGAATTTCATTCTTTGTTGCTTGCCAAGCACACACTACTTGTAGAAATCCAGCTCTCCAGTCTTCTCTCCACAAAGCAAACCTCGTTTGCTCAATTATGACATCCCCTTCTTACCCATATGCCCAAACCGCATATGCTACAATCTTGTAGTATCATTGACTGATGAAGAAATCACTGCAGTACCAGAAATCGTATTTCCTTGCAATATGTAAAGGCCATTCCGCTTGTCTCCCTTCATGATAAGCAATGCGCCTTTAGAAACCCTCAGAACTCCATCTCGAGCTCTGTACTCACAACTATTCTTGTTCAGAATACCCCACGATATCGATTTTGTCTTCAGATCTAGAACATGACGCACATCTATTAAGGTCCTTACTATGCCATCATGCATTCTGATATAAATGAGCCAATTCCTACAACCCCACAAGAAGCATCGTTTCCTATAAGCACTTCACTACCATCATATTTCTGGTATGTGGTAAACCAATCTTCTCATGGGCACATATGGTAGGAACAACCACTATCCAAAATCCATTCAGAACTTAGAAAAGTTTCAGCAACGTTGAGAATAAGTCCACTATCAGACTCATCCTTAACAATTTCTGCGACATCATCCCTTCTCTGATAAGAAGTTTCACCTTCATCCTTCTCCTTTCCTCGTTTCAAATAATTCCATTTCCAATGCCCCTTTCCACCACACCTAAAACACTTGTCGTCGTTTCTAGGCTTGGTTTGGGATTTTGATCGGTCTCTACTTCTTTCCCTTTCTCTCGATCTCCCTTTCGCCACCAATCTTTCCCCACTTTCACCATCGTTGCTGCCGAGGACTTGTTTTCTCAACTCATTAGAATTCAATGAGGTCTTCACATCCTCCATTGAAGTCGTATTTCTCCCGTAAGCAAAGTAGTGACCAAGTGCTCAAAAGATTAGGCAGAGAACATAAGAGAATCAACACTTAGTCTTCATCTTCAATTTTAACATTATACTAGCAAGATCCAGAATCACCTTATTGAAAAAATCAATATGCTGAGTAATAAATGTACCTTCCTTCATTCTTAATGTATATAACCGTTATTTCAAATACAACTGATTTGTCAGGGACTTAGTTATATATAGACTCTACAGTTTCTTTCACAAATCCGCTGGCGTATTTTCTGTGGCGACCTCTCTTAGTACGCTATCCACTAATGATAACATCAGAGTACCTAATCCTTCGCCATGAATTCGTCCTTCTCCTCATTAGTCAGTATTTCTTGTAAGGAATCTCTGCCCTTTAACGCTATCTGTAAATCTTGTTGACACATAAGGGCATAAACCTTCATTTTCCACAGCCCAAAGTCATTTTTCCCATCGAATTTTTCTACCTCATACTTCATGCCTGACATCTAATCCAACCCACTTTGATACCAATTTGTTGAAACTCATGAGGATCTATTGTTAAAACTATGAAATAATAGTAAAATAATTCATTGTAAAGTGACAACTAGATTTAATGTGGTTTGCCGATGTGCCTAATCCACTTGACAAAGAAAAGAATTTTTTTATCTCAAATCAAAGTTCAAGTACAAACTTGAATCCCACAAATCTCACGAGAACACTCAACACCCTCATTCTAAACTCCGTCTCGAGAAACTATTTCAAAAGCAGTTAGAATCTATCATATATGTGTCTCTCGTCTGTTTGTCCTGAAGAAAACTAAGTAAATACCTGCAAAGTAGAGTCCTAGGTGAAATGGGCATCCACCGGGTGCCGGGGCACGCACAAAACTGACTTGTGCCAAGAAAACTGAAAGTTGGGCAGAAAGTTTGAGTTAGGGCACAAAAACTTGCGCCCCGTTGCAAAGTTACTATGCACTACATGCCGGTGCGCAAAAAACTTGTGCTAGGGCGCACGAGGCGTATTTTGCACTGTTTCTTGTCCTGCTATGCGCCATGGCGCTGACATCCTTGCGCCCCAGTGCGCAGCATCCTGCCAACATGTGCTGGAGTGTGCTCCTCGTGTCCATTTCGACCGCTTCACTCCGATTCTCTTCATTTCTTTTGTTCTTTGTCAATTACGCCCAAAATTTTAAGGTAAAATCAACACCACATATACAGACTTCTTTATTAAATAAACGTGTGATTTTTCCTTTGTCCTAGAATTCTATGAGACTAAAAATATAATGTCGCTGCTAAGAAACAAATAGAATTTGAGTTTTAGGACAAAAGCTATTAAATTTTTGAACGTCTTCAATAATTCCATAAAACGTGACACAAAATTTACATGTTGTCATCTTGTATAGGATGTAGATGAGATCGACTATATTAAATTATTATGCATTTAAAAAATAATAAAATTAATTAGTAAATGTTGGAGCACACAATGGGAGGAACTCATGTACAAGATTTAATTTATTAGAAATACATAAATCACACTCCAAATTTAATGATAAAATAATACCCGACAGATAGAAAAATAAAACAGGCATAGATTTATGTGGTTTGGCAAATTTTGCCCATCTCCATGGAAGTTACATTTCTTCCACTATGAAAGAATTTTATCAGTACAAGTCAATTGTTAAATTTGACATACTCAAACCCAAGACAAAAAATTCTTGTATAACCACTTTCATACTAGAAAGAAAAAAATACTCACTCCACTGCTTTGTGTTGCCCCACTCAAAACTCAAAAAAACTAGCCTAAAGGTATCATAAGTTAAAGATCTCTTTTTAAATAATTAAATAAATACATTTATTTATAAGAACAAACTACTTAACTACTTCACTTAGAACTAGAAAATTTAATACTAAAAAGAATCCTAATTCTAGTCAAACTTAGTTTCTAAATAATCAACTCAAATCCCAACAGTAAATAATACCAACTCAAATCCCAATGCTTTACTTATTTAAAATATTTTATAAGCTCCTATATTTTATAAGATGTTTTTAGAGTTTGTAAGATATTAGATCTTATTTTTAAAATAAGTTATTAAAGTATTTGGATAAAATAAGATCTTAGAGCTTATAAGATGTTAGCAATCGAAATTTTGTAATTAAAATGGTTAAAAATGAAAGAGTTTGTTGATATCTTAAAAATAAGTTAGAGTCTCCTTATTTTTCTAAAAGAGCTTGTTAGATCCTAATATCTTATTTTAGGATCTTATAAGCTCTTTTTTTTAAAAAAATTACCAAACACTTTTTATTATCTTATAAGCTCTTAAACATCTTACAAGATGTCTTAAGGAGCTTATAAGCTCACCCAAACACCATCTTAATTGATTGCACCATGTGATAATTGAGCAAATGACATTGCTCTTACATATATATGAGGTTTAAAGTTCGAATGTTGATAAATTTTAAGTGTGTGTGTATATATGTATACTATAGGCAAAATTTTATTTTTCGTCCTATAACTTTGCCCAACTTGCATTTTTGCCTTATATCTTTAAAAATTACAATTTTAGTCCTATAAATAACAAAAAATTAGTTGTTTTAGTCCTCCGATGAAAAACCTACCGGAAAAGGCTGAAGTGGCTCACTGGAGTGTGCCAATTTAGAGTGTTTGCTATGTTGGAATGCCTAGTAGACATATATTATCTTTTTCCTTGCTTAGTTGGCAACATGCATATCTTTTGTCAAACTTTTTTTAATTTCAAATATATGATATAATTTATATATACACACACATATATAGGGACATATATTTAGATATACACACATGTATATACATATATGTTTATATAAAAATATATTTACATATAATTTATCATTATTTACAATATAATTTTAACTTGCATAATTAAAATAACTTAATTAAATTTCAAGCATATGATGTAATTTATATAACACACATATATATATATACAAATCATATATAAAGTGGTATATTTATATATATATATTATAATTTATGATTATTCACAAATTAAGAAATAAAAATCTAACCTACCATATTAACAATATAATTTAACTTAATTAAGTTTCAAATGTATGATATAATTATATCACACACATATATATACACATATTATATATAAACTAATATATTTATATAAATATAATTATAACTTATGATTATTCACTAATTAAGAAATAAAAATCTAATATACTATATTAAAAATAAAATTTTAACTTATATAATTAAAATAATTTAATTAATTTTATATACTAATTAAAAAATAAATTAAACTAACATATTTATGACATGGCATGTTGGGAGAGTGATAATTTGAATCTTTTGCCATGTTGGCACTAACCTTTTTAATATATATTATAAACATATAAATAAATATTTTTTTATAAATATATAATATATGAATATGCACACACATATATACATATATATTTATATTTACATATATGCATACACACATATATACAAATCCCACTCCACATCACCCACACCCCACCGCCGGACCAGCCCCGCCCTCCAAACACCATAGCTGCCATAGCCGGCCGGCCATGGCAGTCATGAGCCAGGCGGCCAGTGCCGCCAGGGAAAGGCTCGCTCGTGGCCTTAGCGGCTGCTTGGACTGGTAAGCTTCTAGGCGGCAGTGACCGGCCTGAACAGGCAAAGGCCTAGCAAGCTTCCAGGCCACCTGGAGAGACTAGCCACAGCGAAGACGGCCATGGCCAGAGGCCGCCTAGCTAGATCTGGCCAAGCAGCTGCCAAGGCTAGCCCAGCCATGGTGGCTTGCGGGGAGGGGAGAGGATTTTTCCATTTTTTTCCCTTTTCTTTTCCTTTTCTTTTTTTTAATTTAAATTTAATTAAAATTATTTTAAGTATATGAGTTAAAATAATATTGTTATTATGGTATATTAATTTTTTTTATTTTTCAATTAGTAAATAATTATAAATTGTATATAAATATATGTATATTTTTTTCTTAAATTTAAAGTGATGTGCCAACTAAGTAATAAAAATGATAAAATAATCCTACTAGCCTTGCCAAAGTGACAAGTCAGCTTTTATTTCTTGCCGATGAGGCAAAAACTCTAAATAACCACACGCCAGGTGAGCCACTTCAGCTTTTCCAACAACTTTTACCGGCTTTGGCAAAAAAAGAACTAAAACAACCATTTTTTTGTTACTTATAGGACTAAAATTGTAATTTCTAAATATATAAGGCGAAAATACAAGTTGAGAAAAGTTATAGAACGAAAAATAAAATTTTGCCATATACTATATATGAAAGGAGCTTTTTATACTCATAAAATAACAGTTTCCAGTATATTGCTATATTTTAATTATAATCTGTCACTTATATCTTTAAATGTTTTGTTGTTTAGAAGAAATTTTAAGGTCCAAATAAATTTTTATTCTCAATGAGAACTACTTGTGTTCCATTTTCTTCTTCTCTTTCCTTAATTTTTTTTTTTTTTTCTTCCCCTCTTCTATGTAATTTATAAATGAATCATATATTCTTCTTAAAATTAATCTCATAAAATCCACCTCATCAATTTTTTAATGATAAATATATTAAATATTTTATGATTTATTAATATAATTAATATTAATATATACTATGATAATTTACGTTTATACAGACAAAAACAACGTGTCACTATAATTAATATACACATAGGAAACAAAGAGTCACAATTGTATCAGAATTCACGTGCATATCATATGATTTCCAATCCAAGAATAATGCATCATTGATCAAACTATTGAATGTTATTTAGAGGAAATAAATAAGGAGGATAAATATTTCTCTGACATATAGCAATCTGTAAGAACTTTTATTGCGCCTCAATCATTTCGACATTATTGCATTTATTTCCCATATCACATAAGGTGCTGTATTAATTACTCTATGGTCCACAAATTTAATGATGAAATTATTAAAATATGAGGCAGAATATATAATTTTTGACAATTTTTAATTGAGTGATCCATGATGTTTGTCACGTTATTTTTTATATATTGTTTGTGTTATTTAAATAAATCTTAATTAAGCCAACTAAAACACTTAAAAAATCATCCATTGAGGAAAGTAGAACATTACGAGATTTTTTTTTAATTTCATTTCAAATAATATAAATTTATATTTTATGTTTTAAAATTAAATATTTTACCTTTTGTTCCTTTTCTCACTAAAATTCCAGTCCAAACTTACATATAATCGCCTGTGAAAAGACTTTCGATTTGAGCACCATCATGAATCCCCTAGCCAAAAGATCAGGCAAGATTTTCCCCTCTGATCGTATCAATGGAGGGTATTTGGTTTTTCTTTATTTACTATTTTTAAATGAATTAATAATGTATATTACTATATCAAAAATATCAATTAATTTTTTAATAGACAACAATTTTTAATTGTGTTGATTTTGCTTTGAAATTTGAGCCACATATGACGAGAAACGAAAAAAGGAACAAAATGGAGTGAAGCAGTAGAAATGGGCATTGGAGCACACCCGACGAGTGTTGGCAAAATGCCGCATGCCAGACCCAAGCGCGTGGATGCACAGAAACTAGATAGACTGCAAGCGCAATGCGCACACGGGCGTTCACCATACTAGAACTACACTCCAGGGCATGAGGTTGTCAGGCCTGGGCGTGCGGCACACTATGACCGTGTGCCCTAGCACAAGTTATGCGTGCTAGGGTGCACAACACAAAAAAATTTTCTCGGCACAGTAGGATGCGCTAGCCCCGTCATGGGGCACAAGGCCCATGGGCCAAGGACTCTATTTTTATGGTATTTAAGCCAATTTTCTTTTGGGACATTGAGACAGATAATACACGATTGATTTTATACCCTTTTTGAGATAGTTTCTCCATACGGAGTTTAGAATGAGGGTGTGGTGTTCTCATGAGATTTGTGGGACTCAAGTTGTACTTGTTTTGATTTGAAATCAATAAGATCTCTTTGTCAGGTGGATTAGGCACATTGCCAAACCACATTAAATTTTGTTGTTAGTTTTCATTGAATTACTTTACTGTTATTTCATAGTTTTCATAATAGATCCTTCTGTCAGCCATGAATTACGAGATAGAGAAATTCAATGGGAAGAACAATTTTGGGCGGTGAAAGATGAAGATGCACGTCTTCTTGTGTCAACAAGGTTTACAAAAAGCGTTAAAGGGCAGAGATTTCTTGCCAGAGATGCTGACAGACGAGGAGAAATATGAGTTTATCGTAAAGGTTTACGGTACTATGGAGTTATCATTGGCAAATAATGTACTGAGAGAGGTCGCCATAGAAAGAACGCCACTGGAATTATGGACGAAGCTGGAGTCTCTATATAACAAAGTCCCTGACAAATCTGCTGTATTTGAAATAGAGATTATACACATTGAGAATGAAAGAAGGTACAACTGTTACTCATCACATTGATTATTTCAATAAAATGATTTTGGATCTCGCTAGTATAGATGTAAAAATTGAAGATGAAGATCAAGCATTAATTATCTTATGTTCTCTACCCAAATCCTTTGAGCACCTGGTTACTACTTTACTGTATGGGACATCTACAATTTCAATGGAGGATGTGAAGGCCTCATTGAATTCCAACGAATTGAGAAAACATGTCTGGGTAGTAACGATAGTGAAAAGGGGGAATGATTAGTGGTGAATGGGAGATAGAGAGAAAGGGGAAGGAGTAGAGGCCGATCGAAGTCCCGAACCAATTATAGAATAGGAGACAAGTGTTTTAGGTGTGGTGGAAAGGGGCACTGGAAATAAAATTTCTCGGAACGAGGAAAGGCAAAGGATATAGGTGAAACTTCTTATCAGAAATAAGATGATGTTGCAATAATTGTTGAGGATGAGTATGATGGTGGGCTTATTCTCAACGTTACTGAGAGTTTACTTAGTTCGGAGTAGAGTTTGGATAGTGGTTGTTCCTACCACATGTACTCACAAGAAGATTGGTTTACCACTTAAAGAAATACGATGGTGGTGAAGTGCTTATAGGAAGCGATGCTTCATGCCAGGTTGTAGGAATTGGCTCAATTAGTATCAGAATGCACGACGGCATAGTAAGGACCCTAATAGATGTGCGTCATGTTCCAGATCTGAAGAAAAATGGAATTTCGCTGGGTACTCTGGACAAGAATGGAGTTTTGCGGGTTTCCAAAGGTGCATTACTTATCATGAAAAGAGACAAGAGGGATAGCCTTTACATATTTCAGGGCAGCACAATTTTCTGGTACTGTAGCAGTTTCTTCATTAGTCAATGGCACTACAAGATTGTGGCATATACAGTATGGGCATATGAGTGAGAAAATGATGTCAGAACTGAAAAAAGAGGTTTGCTTTGTGGAGAGAAGACTAGAGAGCTAGATTTCTGTTAGCAGTATATGCTTGGCAAGCAACACAGGGTGAAGTTCGATACTGCAGTTCACAGGACAAAGGGCACCTTGGATTACATTCACTCAGATCTTCGGGGGCCTTTTTAGGTTCCTTCAAAGGGAGGTGCTACGTATGTGTTGACATTTATTCATGATTTCTTATGGAAAGTATAGGTGTATATGCTGAAGCATAAGGAGTGCTGTTTGTCAACTTCAAGCAATGAAAAACTTAGATCGAGAGGCAGACAGGAAAATAAATCAAACGCTTGAGAACTGACAATGGATTGGAGTTCTGTAACAAATAATTTCAGGAATTCTATGATAAGGAAGGAATTATGAGGCATCGCACATTTGTACATACATCACAGCAGAATAGAGCTGTAGAATGGATGGACAAAACTATCTTGGAGAGACCTAGATGTATGCTCTTTAACGTCGGATTGTCCAAAGATTTTTGGGCAGAAGCGATTAACACTATTTGTTATTTGGTGAATAGGTCACCATCGACTACTTTGGACTACAACATACCAATGAAAATTTGGTTCGAGTCTCCTGCTAATAACTCAAATTTGAGAGTATTTGGGTATCCAGCCTATGCTCATGTCTAGGATGGGAAGCTTGAGCCAAGGGCTAGGAAGTACATATTTCTCAGCTATGCAAATGGAGTCAAGGGTTATCGTTTGTGGTGTAATGATGACAAGGGCTCCAAGATGATCATCAACAGAGACGTGACATTTGATGACTCTGCAATAATGAAGAAGGTGGAGCAGGCAAAAAGTAGTCAACAGGGCATTAAGGAGAAGGTTGAGTTTGAACTTAACACTCCACAAGTTTCAAAGGGAAAATAGAATGTGGTAGATGAAACTGGTGAGAGCACATTATCACCTAATTAACAGCAAGGAAATAATTCACTACAGAACTATCGTTTGACTCACGATAGAAAGAGGAGGCAGATCAAACCACCACAGTGGTTTGCATATTTAGATTTGGTTGCTTATGCTTGGAGGTCAGTCCAAGAATTTGTATGAGATAATCCAATCTCGTACAAAGAGGTAATTTCCCATCTAGAGTCTGATATATGGGCAATAGGTATAAACGAAGATATGGAGTCTTTACACAAGAATAGCACATGGGAGCTGGTTGATGTACCTAAAGGGCAGAAGATTATAGGTTGCAAATAGATCTACAAGAAAAAGAAAGGGATTCCTAGGGTTGAGGATGCTAAATACAAGGCGCAATTGGTTGCTAAGGGTTTTAGTCAGAGAGAGGGAGTTGACTTTCATAAGATATTCTCCCCAATTGTAAAACATACTTTCATTCGTGTTTTACTTGCTATGGTGTCTCTGTTTGATATGGAGCTTGAGCAGATGTATGTGAAAATAGCGTTTCTACATGATGAGTTGGAGGAAAAAATCTACATGAGCCAACCAGATAGATTGTTGTTTTTGGGAAAGAAAATCAAGCATGTCTCTTGAAGAGGTCTTTATATGGCTTGAAGCAGTATCCCAGGCAATGGTAAAAGGTTTGATGCTTTTATTACCAAGATATGATATACTAGGAGCAGTTACGATTGTTGTGTATATCATAAAAAATATAGTGATAGCCTTCTCGTATATTTGCTGTTATACGTTGATGATATGTTGATTGCCTCTAGAAACATATCTGAGATCAATATTTTAAAAGCTTAGTTGAGTGATGAATTTGAGATGAAGGATTTAGGCAGTGTAAAGAAGATATTGGGCATGGAGATCATCTAGGACCAACCACAGGATTGTTGTAGTTGTCTCAACGACATTACATTGAGAAAATACTTGAGTGATTTGGGATGAATAAGTCCAAGCTAATTAGTACACCACTTGTAGCTCATTTCAAGCTCTCATCAAATCTATCACCGAGTACTGAGGAAAAGGTGGAGCTCATGTCTAATGTGCCATATGCTAGTGTAGTAGGTAGCTTGATGTACGCTATGGTGTGCACTAGGCCAAATATTTCACATGCAATCAGTATTGTGAGCAAGTACATGCACAAGCCAAGAAAGACTCATTAACAGGCTATGAAATGGATCATGAGGTGTTTGAGGGGTTCTGCAAATAGATATTTGAAGTATAGTCAAGTGAACTCTACTGCTAGAATTATTGGCTATGTGGATGCGAATTTGCTGGAGATTCCGACAACATAAGGTTCATGATTAGGTATCTGTTTTGTATTTAGAATTATGCGGTTAGCTGGAAGGCGACTTTGCAGTCATCAATTACATTGTCCACAACAAAAGTTGAGTATATGGCTTTGGCTGAAGGCGTAAAGGAACGCATTTAGCTAAAGGGGCTAATTGAGGATATGAGTATGGATTCTGGTATTACTATCGTATTTTGTGATAGTAAAGTGTCACACTCTTGTCAAAGAATCAAACTTTTCATAAGAGAACAAAGCACATTGATATGAGATATTACTTTGTCCGAGATATGTTGTCTCAAGGTGTCATCTCAGTTGACAAGGTTGGGACTAAGGATAATCTAGCAAACATGTTGACAAAGACTGTTCCAGGAATCAAATTCGAGCATTACTTGGATTTGATTAACATCTGCAGAACTTAGATGAAGGTACTTTTGGGGCAGGGCCAAAGAAGATAAATGGTGAATTTCAAGTCAAGATGAAGAATTGTTGATTTTATTTTGAAATTTGAGCCAAATATGATGAGAAATGGAAGAAATGGAGCAAAACGAAGCGAAGCAGTCGATATAGGCATTGGAGCATGCTTTGATGTGCATTGGCAGAATGCTGCGCATTGGGGCCCGAGGTAAGGCACACTCGAGTGTGAGATTGCCATGCCCGGGCACAAGTTCTGCGCGCCAGGGCGCACAGCGCAAGGCCCATGGGCTAAGGACTCCATTTTCGTTGTATTTAAGCTAATTTTCTTTCGGGACAAATTGAGATAGACAATACACGAGTGACTCTATATTGCTTTTGAGATAGTTTCTCGAGACAAAGTTTAAAACGAGGATGTTGGGTGTTCTCATGAGATTTGTGGGATTCAAGTTGTTCTTGTTACTTTGATTTGAAATCAATAAGATCCTTTCTTGGTCGGGTAGATTAGGTACATCGTCGAACCATGTTAAATCTTATTATCAGTTTTCATTGAATTACTTTACTGTTATTTCAGAGTTTTCATAATAGATCTTTTTGGGTTGCAAAAAATTGACATGTGGAATATACATATCAACAATTCGTTAGTATTTGAATATGAAATTTCACACATATGAATATGAAGACATATTATTGGATCAACTAATTGCTCGACTTTTTAATAATTAATAACAAAATATAATCAACGAATACCAGCTATAAAAATATATAAAATCCGTTTGTGCTCTGACAAGATTAAATGACCTTCTAATCTTAATTTTTTAATGTTCGTAGCTTTGTCAGCCGTACTAACTATTATATATATGACTTCCTGTAATTGCAATAAGATCTAACAATTATTAAAGCAATTAGATCTAAATCTACCATGCCAAAAGTGGAGTAGTACTAACTATTATATATATGACTTCCTGTAATTGCTAATAAATGATGTTTGAATTTATTAGGGCCCGGTAGTCAAAAATTGATGTAATGGGACCAATTAGATCCATTCTGACAACGTCAAATATTAAATTATATACAATTTGAAAATTAATTAGATATTCTAACGAATAATATTATAATAAAACATATTGTGAACTTTTTAAGGTCAAAAAGCTTATTAAATAGATCAATATCGACACTATTGATTTGATTTGAATTTGCTAAGATCTCTTAATTCAACTTTTTCACTGTTGCAGAGTGTACTATTTGGGAAGAGTTCAAGAAAGTATTTATTATTCACGAGGCACCAATAATTAAGCATACCATTATTAGACGAAATTCACAATTACGATTTAAACTAATAATTTGGCACACTTGATGTGTATCAATGCGTGCCATTTATTTAGATTATAAAGATTCATTTACTTTTTCATATATATAATATTATAAATTTTCAAATAATTTTAATATCCTGAAGTTTCAGAATAAATCAAAAGAAAAAGATAAGAGAGGACAAATAATTGAAAAGAAAAAAATAAATAATATAAGAGAAAAAAAAGTTAGAAAGAGAAGGAGAAAAGAAAATTTATCTTATCATTATTTCATAAAGTGAAACTATTTCTGTCAACTCATTAAAGAACACATTGCCGAAACCTTAGGGCTTTATATAGTATAGATAGCACCACCAACCTCCAAATATTTGTGTGATACTCTATCGTATTAAAAAAAAAGAAAAGAAAAGGAAAAAAATAGATACACACACACACACATATATATATATATATATATATCAGCCACTTCTAATTAGTAAAGCTTATAAACTTGTCCAAGCTTAATTCAAGTAGAAATTATATCACATGCAAAATATTGCGTGTATTTATGTAAGTTAAAGTGTTGATTGTTGTAATTAGATGTAAGTATTATGGTTGCTCTTTTTCATTTTGAATTATTAACAAATATTATATTAAATTAATCTATGTTATGATTTAATTAACGTTGCTAAGAATATATGATTGTATATGATAGACAATAATTTTTATAAATATGTTTCTCAAATATTGGAATATATATATTAAGAGATTTAGCGTTTCATCGCATGAAAAAAAAAAAAAAAAAAAGAACATATGGGATGCTGTCAATTGATAATATTAAAAAAAAAATTGATCTAGAATTGATAATATTGAAATTGTCAGTATTAAAAAAAATCTCTTAAAAATTTGTACATAATTTGTTGCTATTGATATTAGCACTAATGGTGACGATTAAATCACAAATAAAATAGCCACTAGACCAACGGCAATATTTTGTGTTGTTCATCATCACTACATAAGTGTTGGTGAGTGTGAGAACTTAGACACAGTTTTGTTTATGTCAAATTTTTAAAAATAATTATTGTAAAACAAAAATTAATATCATTTAATATTGATATAGGATAGTCCAATAGGCTCGGCCCAAAGACAACAGACTCAAGGATGTAGCATCAAGCCCATCTCATCCTTAAGGCCCAATTGTGCTATCAACTTCAGATGGCCCAGGTCGACTAGATAGATCGACCTGTTATACTGTGGCTTCATTGAGGCAGCCTTTCAACCAGGCCCTAGACTGGGACTGCTGGTCAATTATTCGACCATGGCGCTCGACCACCTCTACGCCGCGCGGCAACCTATCGTAAGATCGACCCTATCATCGACCAGAGAGGTCGACTCTACGTAAAATCAACTCTCTACTGCATTAAGTGCCCTGACAGGCAGCATGCCTCTGCATTAAAGGCGTGTGCCGCCCCAGTACCACCCATACTGTCGCGCTGGGCAGGAGGCGCACCTACAGTGTACTATTCTACCCATGAAACCTGAAGATGCTGCCACCTGGAATAGTACAGGAATGGGAGATGACTTAATGCCCCCCATGCAAGGACAAGGATCTTTCCTGCATGTTAAGGTCATCTCGGACAAATCCCCAACAAGAGAAGGCTATAAATACCTCCCATCCAGCCTAACTAAAGGTATGCTATTCTCTATAAGAAGCCCTCACTCTGTTGCTCATTGTATCTAGTAGACCCCGTACTAACTTGAGCATCAGAGTGCATTAGTTGAGGGCACCTCGGCTAGCCTAACGTTTGCTCATGATTACAGGACTCAGCCTAACTATATCAAGAGCTCGACTAGAGAGGTCGAACCTTTCCTATTTATCATTTGATCCCCTTACAAGTGAATTTCACCCTCATCATTTGGCACCGTCTATGGAAAATTTTGAGTCCACAATCAAAGATGGTTAACACCAGGTGAGCTCCCTTGGAGAGAAAAGAAAATTGGAGGTCTGACTCTTCTCCGCCTCGACCTTAGCAAGAACTTGGCGCGCCAGGGTCAAGCACCCAGCCAGAACAGGTGGTCATCCTGATCATGCCCCAATTGATGCAGCTCATCAACGAGTAGATATCAGCCCAGATTTTAGCTCAACTTTCTACGGCTCTGAATCGACATGCCATGCAACTAAAGCTGGCGGCTAGTGCAACTCCGCAGCCCACGCCTCTGGAGGAGAGACCACCCAAAGAAAATCAAGACCAACTAGAGTCCAGAAGTCCTCCCTCGAGACATGAGTAAGCCCGAGCCATTTTCCAAGGGAAGTGGCCTAACCCATACCCCGCGATGAGGTTGCAAATTTAGTTGATCATGGCGTTTGATCCATTCGTGCCCCACAGCGCAATAAGGTCGAGCGATCGAGACCCCGCCAGAATAGAAACGCATCCCAAGCTGATAGGGAGGAATGAGATGAAGTATCTCACTAGGTCCAACAGTTGAATAAGCGATTTGAAGAGATCTTGAGGAGAAACACAAAGAGAAATCACTTTCAAGAGGGGCTGCTGAGGTTTCGAAGAGAGAGGGATTCACCATTCGTTTAGGAAATTATTGATGAGTGCATCGCTGTCGACGCCAAAGTCCCGACAGGCCTACCTAAATATGATGGCTCGTCAGACCCAAACGAGCATTTGATGCAATTCAAGCACATAATGCAGCTGCATAGACACAACGATTTCATCCATGCTAAGATGTTGGTGACAATCTTTTAGGGGATAGCGCTCAACTGGTTCGTCAAGCGGGAGCCGGCGTCGATATAATCACACGACAAGTTGTGTGATAAATTTTTGCACCAGTTTGCGAGCAGGAGAAAAGCGAAGTGCCCATATACCTACTTACACACAGTGAAATAAAATGAAGGGAAATCCCTTCGAGACTTCTTTGCCAAGTTTAACACAGAAGTGCTAAAGATTGACATCCCCCGGATCAAGTTCTTGATCAACGTGTTGTTCTTAGGGCTTAGACACAAGGAATGTGCCAATGCGTTGGTGCGCGAATAGCCCAGGTAGATGGAGGAGCTACTCGACCTCACAGAAAGATACATGACTTAGGAGGAGATGAATAGATTGAAATATGGCAATCCTGAGGTCGATAAGAAAAAAAACAAGGAGAAAGATAACCACTAGTATAGGGAAGGTTGTCGATCCCCCCTCAAACGCTTCCATGATTATACCCCACTTAACCTCTCGAGGAAGGAGGTCTTGTTTGTTATCTAGCACGACAATCTCCTCAAGAAGCTTAGGAAGCTAACTAAGACCGAAGCTATGAAAAATTCAAAGAAGTACTACCATTTCCATAAACAACAGGGACGCGACACCGAAGACTATTTCAATTTACACAATGAGATTGAAAGGCTGATCAAGCAGGGCCATTTCAAAAAATACGTCGACGACCATGCCAGACGTGAGAGGGCAAAATCGATCGGACTCCCCATAGAGAAAGATTAGTTAGCTTGAAAAGAGAAGATACATGAAAGAAACCTGCCCAAGAGCCCTACCCATCCATTAGAGGAGTCATCGACATGATTGTGGGAGGTCCCACTGGGAGGGACTCAAAGTCTACTAGAAAGCAGACCCAAAGGCAACTAAAATCAACCAAATCAGCCCCAATCGAACCAATTTCCTTCACCGAGTCTGACCTCGACCATCTGGAGAACAGAGGAGTCAACCAAAAGATAGACTGCCCCATGGTGGTAACGCTTGAAATAGCCAATTTTGAAGTAAGGAAAATCCCGATCGACAATGGCAGCTCTGCGAACATCATATTTCTGTCTACTTTGAAAAGAATGAATTTGGGGCAATTAAAGCTTGAGCCAATCCGTACGCCGCTGGTCGGATTTGGGGGGTCATAGATCATCCCAGAGAGATCTATTAACCTGTCCACGTCATTTGGGTAAGCCCCTCGCTGCAGAACCTTAATGGTAAACTACCTTGTAGTCGACGCTCCTTTCGCCTACAATGTTATCATAGGTCGACCTGCCCTGAACGACTTCAGGGCCATTGTCTCGACCTATCATATAAAGATCAAATTCCCAACCCCAACAGAAGTAGGGGAGCTTTTGTGCAACGTTAAGGAAGCATGGTGCTGCTACACCATTTCAATTGAGTCTACCGAGCGGAAGACCTAACCTCAGCTAAAGCCCTCAAGGGACGCCCCTGTAGCAAAACTCGAGGAAAGAACTACATCTAAGAAAAGAAAGCTAGAAGATACTCGGGTCGAGCCCATGGGGAGTTCAAAATGATCACACTAGAACCCAAAAACCCTGACAAGACCACTCGAATCGAGAATGATATGGGCCACCATCTGGAATGCCTCATGGTTGATTTCCTTTGAAGAAACACTGATGTGTTTGCATGGAAAGCTTCCGACCTCCAAGGAAACGACCCAAGTGTTATTGTCCATTGCCTCAATGTGGACCCTTCTACGAACCATTGAGGCAGAAGACAAGAACCTCCAATGCTGATAGATCCCAAATCATTGAAGAGAACGTCAACAAACTGTTAGAAGCAGGATATATTGTAGAAATCCAACACCCCTCTTGGCCTTGTAATGTTGTACTCGTCCCTAAGAATGAGAAAAAATGGCGTATGTGTAATGATTTCACTTATTTAAATAAAGCTTGCCCTAAAGATCCTTACTCTCGCCTCGTATAGATTTATTAGTGGATTCTACGGCCGGTTGTGAATTATTGAGCATGATGGATGCCATCCAAGGCTACTATCAAATATTCATGGCACTCGAAGACAGAGACAAGACCTCTTTCGTCGTTCCCAATAGGGTATATTATTTCTTAGTCATGCTTTCGGCTCAAGAACGCGGGGGTAACGTATCAAAGATTAGTCAACTTTATGTTCAAAAGTGAGATCGAAAAATCAATGGAGGTCTACGTCGATGACATGATTGTCCAAATAGAAAAAGTTGAGGATAACCTAACTGACTTCGTCCACACATTTTCTATATTGAGGGCGTTTGGTATGAAACTTAACCCTAATAAGTGCACATTTGGGGTTCTAAGAGGCCAGTTCCTGGGCCACATGGTCAGTTAGAGGGGGATCGTAGCAAACCCATAGAAGATCCAGGCAGTTTTGGACATCGCCCCGCCCCAAAATGTTCGAGATGTACAGTGCCTGGTCGGCAAGATAATAGCCCTCGGTAGATTTATTACATGGTTGGCCGACAAAAGTCTTCCTTTCTTCAAAATCCTCAAAAATGCGAAAAAATTGGGGTTCTAATAGGCCGAACAGTGTGACCAGGCTCTCGTTGAACTTAAGCAATACTTCTCCTCACCACCCATGCTCGCCAAGCTTGAGCTGGAAGAAGTTTTGCAACTCTACCAGGTTGTGTCCACCCCCTCGATTAGTTAAGTGTTGTCTTTGATGAGAGATGGAACTCACTAACCTATTTATTACTACAGTAAAGCCCTGCAAGGGCCTGAGCACAATTACCTGGAGATTGAGAAGTTTGCCCTCGCCCTCGTTACAGCAGCACGGAAGTTACAATCTTACTTCCAGTCTCATGCGATCATAGTGCTGACAAATAATCCATTGAAGCAGGTGTTGTCAAAGCCAGACATGTTAGGTTGACTCACCAAATAGGCCATCGAGCTTAGGGAGTTCGACATCACATTCCAACCACGGATAGCCATAAAAGCACAAGTTCTGGCCGATTTTATCGCCAAAAGGCTCAACCTCCCCGACTAGCTCGACCAAAACTCCTCCATTTGGACATTACACATTGACGATTTAGCAACCTCGGGAGGCAGAATCGGTGTTTTACTCCGCTCCCTACTCGTCGAAGAGTATGATTTTACAATAAAACTCAACTTCTCGGTCACTAAAAATAAAGCAGAGTACGAAGCTCTCATAGCCGAGATGAAATGGCAGCAGGTTGGGGTGTCGAGCAGCTAGTCGCAATCACCAATTCCTAGCTGGTGGCAGAGCAGGTTGAAGGAAACTTCGAAGCTAAAGAGGCCAAGATGAGCCAGTACCTGACCGAGGTGAAACGGTTACAGCAGCGCTCAAGAACTTTACCCTAAACCAAGTACCTTGAGCAGAAAATGAGCAGGCAGACGTACTCTCAAAATTTGCCAGCTCAACAAGAGAAACCAGAGAAAGAACCATCATGTTTCTCGTGGCTAACAAACCATCGATCTATACTAGCGACCAGAATCTCATCGGAAGCATAGATGAGGCAGTTCCCTCCTGGCAAGACCCAATCAAACTTTACTTAAGCCAAGGGACAATCCTCGATGACAGGAATGAGGCCTGCAGACTCAAAGGACAAGCAGCCAAATTCGCTCTCAACGAGCACAGATAGCTTTACGGGAGGTCAATATCAGGACCACCCCTTAAATGCTTAACACTCGATGAAGAAAATGAAGTCCTTCACGGGAGGTCAATATCTAAAGGCATCGTCGAACACAGTTATACACCCTACTAGGGGTCGATGCATCCGACTAGAGGGCCCAGGCGTTAAAAGTTCATACTCTTCAGAGACATGATACAGCTGCCTAATGCGCCTCAGGTCGGCAGGGGTGATTGTAGATACTATTTTGCTATAGTTGTTGGGGTAAATAATCGATCGCGCGATAAGGGAGCTTGACTTGGCCCAGCTTTAGCAAACCCCCCTCCCCCCGGACGCCAACGCGATCGCTGCTCAAGCTGTCGAGCGAGAGCTACTCGACTCCTCTGATGAACCCCCAGGCCTATCAGAATGAGTAGCTCGCTATCTCCCTATGACTACCCTCAGAATCAGACAAATGCAACATTTCTAGAGCAAAGGAAGAATGCCAAGGAAAACGAAGGAAGGGACTTACTCTTTGTCGATAAACAATAAGGCACAATATAGTAGCAGGAAAAGCAGTCGGCTCAAAGCTCGACCAAATGCAAAGCAGTAAAAGTAAAACTGAGTGCTTTAATCGCGCCTATTTTTAGGCACCCAAGCGGTTGTAATAATGGCATAACCACCATTCGACGCCACGCCCGACGCGATGTAACCATCGTATTAAATGCGCGAAGCCTGGGTTGATTTTCAAAAACCTTTATCGACGAACCCGCATAACTGCACAAGACTACTCATCAATCCTTCTCATCGATCACCTCATTCAACATTTGGAAGTAGGGGGGACTCATGACATGAGATAGCCCAATAGGCTCGACCCAAAGACCATAGACTCAATAATGTAGCATCAGGCCCATCTCATCCTTGGGGCCCAATTATGCTACCAACTTCAGATGGCCCAGGTCGACTAGACAAATCGACCTGTTATACTTTGGCTTCACTGAGGTAGCCTTTCAACCAGGCCCCAGACTGGAACCGCTGGTCGACTCTTCAACCATGGCGCTCGGCCACCTCTATGCCTCACGGTAATCCATCGTAAGGTCAACCCTATCACCGACTAAGGAGGTTGACTCGACGCAAAATCAAGTCTCTGCCACATTAAATGTCCTGGCAGGTAGCATGCCTCTTCATTAAAGGCGCATGCCGCCCCAGTACTACCCATACTACCGCACTGGGCAAAAGGCACACCTACAGTGTATTATTCTACCCATGAAACTTGGAGATGCTGCCATCTGAAATAGTACAGGAATGGCAGATGACCCAATGCCCCCCATGCAAGGACAAGGATCTTCCAAGTATGTTAAGGGCATCTCGAAAAAATCCCCAACAGGAGAATGCTATAAATACCTCCCCTTCAGCCTCGCTGAAGGTATGCTATTCTCTACAAAAAGCCCTCACTCTGTTGCTCATTGTATCTAGTAGACCCCGTACTGACTTGAGCGTCAATGCATTAGCCGAGGGCACCTTGGCTAGCCTGACGTTTGCTCGTGATTGTAGGACTTAGCCTAACTATATCAAGAGCTCGACCAAAGAGGTCGAACATTTCCTATTTATCATTTGATCCCTTTACAAGCGAATTTCACCCTCATCAAATATATACCATTATCAATCATTTTAATATTATTATTTAATATTTTATCACTAATTTTAATATTTCTTCCTATGATTGTTTTTCAAATGTGTGTCTACTGATTGATTTGTCTTTTATCCATCTTACGCATTAGATAAGTAATGAGTTAATTGATCGAATAAAATCATCCTCATATTTATTCTGAAATTTAGGGTTCAAATTCAAATGATCCTTCGTGTGTGTGAATATATATATATATTTTTTCTTTTTTCTTTTCATAACACACATAGATGCATACCAAAGATTCATTTCGAATCATAAATCTTATATCTATATGTGTGAAGACAATACCATTAAATTAATTAACCAACCAATTACTGATCCCAAATACATAGGTATGTGTGAATTTAAAAAAAAATCCGACTTACTAATATAAAGCATTTGTGGTAACGGAAACAATATCACTTGTTGAATATGCTCATGCATATGCTTTATGGATGAACCTTTCACATGATCCAATGTGAATACAACAATATTTGGTATGCAGTTGTACAAAGGCATAGTAGACCAATTCAATGTTGAGCAGCACATATAGAGCTTATTTGCTTCAATTGATTATATTTGATAGATGCATAATTACCCTTAATTTATTATTTGTTTGCCTTAATATAGAGTCTATGATATGTCATTGGCCCTGTATTAAGTTGAAACATCGATCAAGAGGTGAGATGGTTGATACATTTTTCTTGAGTTGGATAAGATTCAAAAAGATCAAATTATCCTTGATTAATATATAAAAAAATATATTAAAATAAATAATAAAAATTTATAATCGTAAAATCATACATTTTGTTTTAATTTACTTTTCAGTTAATCTTACCAACCAAGCGTGAAATTATATTGCTTTATCTTGATAGACTTAAAACATATCTATTTGTTTGTATATCATTCATAATCACATCATTACAAGCAAACTGGTCCATAAAGTATGATCCCAATTATTCGAATCTATCAAATTCGTTGCGTGTGTATAAATAAATATATAAATAAAGCAGTACCCCAATCCAATAAAAAACTCCAAATCAGCACAGTGGGTTCCACATTTCTTTTATTGCAATGGAAAGCTGCAGGACCAGGGAGCCACTGCAGATCTCAACCCCTGACCATAACCAACCATATCTTCTTCTATCATAATAAACTCCACCAAAATCCCAGAAAAATATATTTTGAAGATTTGAACAAAATTTAAATTATTTCCATTATATCCAAGAGATATGAGCTGGTTCTGGGATCCTCTTAATTACTTCTCCAACCTAATAAATTAATCCCATATGATCTGATTGCAAATAATGTTTTTTTCTCTACAACAGTACTAGTAATCTCAAACCTAAAACTCAGCCACATATACATACAATTTGAACCATTTGGTATTCAGACAAGCAAAGAAGGTGTCCTGGTGAATATTTTGCCCATGTGAATCAGGATTAATATAAAATGTCTTCTGTTCTACTTAGAGGTCTATTGGTCTAAAGTCCATCCGTAAAGTAGACCACGAGTCGAATTCAGTAGATCAAGCTATCCACGAGGAAAATAAGGTCTTCAATGCTAAAATAGTGGGGTCAACTAGGTAAGAAACCGTGGTAGAGAGAAAAGTAATAGGTTGAAGGATAGGTAAGTAGTTAGGTAGCTAGTTGCAAGAATGTTATATAAGTAGGTTGATGGGTAGGTAAGGTTGGAATTTCCCTTGAAGGTCGCTGCAAGTTAGGATGATGTGATTGTTTGTGTTTTCGTTTTCTGTTTTTCGTTCCTGAGAGATAAAAAGTGAGGTTTGTGAGTTTATGAGATAAAAAATTTATTTATAAGTGTGTGATTGATTGTGAAATGAAAGTATAATAATTGAAGTTGATACAATAAGTGAAAGTTATGTGATGTTGTATGGTTGTGAGGTTTTCTGTTTAGAAAAACTTGTGAGATGGTATTTGATTGTGAGGTTTTTTTTTATAAGAGAAACCTGTAAGATGTGTAATTGGTTGTGAGGTTTTTTGTGAGAGAAACTTATGGAATAGTGATTGGTTGTGATGTATATATGAGTTAAAGTATTGTTTATATAATAATTATTATATAAGATTTTACTTGTAGATATAATTACATATTATAGAATAATTTTGTTTAAATAATAAAACATCGTGTGTAAATATAATATATATTTTGAAAATTAATTTATGTAAACATTAAAATATACGTGTAAATAATTAAAATATAGGTGAAGGCGTCATCGCCTCGGGCTGTGGTGTTGTGACCAGAGCAGCCCCTCGACGGGCCGCTGCAGCTAAACACCGCTGCTGATTTCTTTCGGCCATCGCTTAAGCTTCGGCTCTTTAGCAATTCATGATCTCATCTTGATCTATCAAACAGCATAAAATGAAAGGGTTACGATCGAGCAGGAAAAATAGATAAAATAATGAATCATCGACAACACAATCTACCTAGTCGATCGTCCGCTGGCAAGTCCAGCGGAGCTGGCGATAAATCAGCTAACACCAAACTCCTCTCATCGATAAAAACTGAGGCCTCCACTTGACCAAACTCAACTAGGTCCCAGATGAATGTATTGGGCCAGGTTGGAGTTAAGTTACCTGGCATCTCGACATGCCCTATCTACCACCCCCTCGGAATATTGAAACCCCCGGCGACTCGAACATATAGATAACGTTTCTTCCACTCTTGCCCATACAAAGAGGCCGGGGTGACAAGAAATTTATGGCGGGATCGAGCAGTGAGATAATAAAAATCAGACTCGTCGATGCTACCTGACTTTCGGGACATCAGAAGGTGGAAAAAGTTCAAAAAGTTTCCAAAATTGGCAGGCTGGTCGAATATGTGCATTAGAACGGCAAAGCTATATATAGTAGAGAAACAATTCAGCAGCAGTTGGGTTATGCACACTTCTAAACCCCTAAGTTGGTCGATTACAGGGCCACCTAAGGGTAACCTAAGGTCACATCTAAAGGCATCGTCGAACACAGTTATACACCCTACTAGGGGTCGATGCATCCGACTAGAGGGCCCAGGCGTTAAAAGTTCATACTCTTCAGAGACATGATACAGCTGCCTAATCCGCCTCAGGTCGGCAGGGGTGATTGTAGATACTATTTTGCTATAGTTGTTGGGGTAAATAATCGACCGCGCGATAAGGGAGCTTGACTTGGCCCAGCTTTAGCAAACCCCCCTCCCCCCCGACGCCAACGCGATCGCTGCTCAAGCTGTCGAGCGAGAGCTACTCGACTCCTCTGATGAACCCCCAGGCTTATCAGAATGAGTAGCTCGCTATCTCCCTATGACTACCCTCAGAATCAGACAAATGCAACATTTCTAGAGCAAAGGAAGAATGCCAAGGAAAACGAAGGAAGGGACTTACTCTTTGTCGATAAACAATAAGGCACAATATAGTAGCAGGAAAAGCAGTCGGCTCAAAGCTCGACCAAATGCAAAGCAGTAAAAGTAAAAATGAGTGCTTTAATCGCGCCTATTTTTAGGCACCCAAGCGGTTGTAATAATGGCATAACCACCATTCGACGCCACGCCCGACGCGATGTAACCATCGTATTAAATGCGCGAAGCCCGGCTTTATTTTCAAAAACCTTTTTCGACGAACCCGCATAACTGCACAAGACTACTCATCAATCCTTCTCATTGATCACCTCATTCAACATTTGGAAGTAGGGGGGACTCATGACATGGGATAGCCCAATAGGCTCGACCCAAAGACCATAGACTCAATAATGTAGCATCAGGCCCATCTCATCCTTGGGGCCCAATTATGCTACCAACTTCAGATGGCCCAGGTCGACTAGACAAATCGACCTGTTATACTTTGGCTTCACTGAGGTAGCCTTTCAACCAGGCCCCAGACTGGAACCGCTGTCGACTCTTCAACCATGGCGCTCGGCCACCTCTATGCCTCACGGTAATCCATCGTAAGGTCAACCCTATCACCGACTAAGGAGGTTGACTCGACGCAAAATCAAGTCTCTGCCACATTAAATGTCCTGGCAGGTAGCATGCCTCTTCATTAAAGGCGCATGCCGCCCCAGTACTACCCATACTACCGCACTGGGCAAAAGGCACACCTACAGTGTATTATTCTACCCATGAAACTTGGAGATGCTGCCATCTGAAATAGTACAGGAATGGCAGATGACCCAATGCCCCCCATGCAAGGACAAGGATCTTCCAAGTATGTTAAGGGCATCTCGAAAAAATCCCCAACAGGAGAATGCTATAAATACCTCCCCTTCAGCCTCGCTGAAGGTATGCTATTCTCTACAAAAAGCCCTCACTCTGTTGCTCATTGTATCTAGTAGACCCCGTACTGACTTGAGCGTCAATGCATTAGCCGAGGGCACCTTGGCTAGCCTGACGTTTGCTCGTGATTGTAGGACTCAGCCTAACTATATCAAGAGCTCGACCAAAGAGGTCGAACATTTCCTATTTATCATTTGATCCCTTTACAAGCGAATTTCACCCTCATCAAATATATACCTTTATCAATCATTTTAATATTATTATTTAATATTTTATCACTAATTTTAATATTTCTTCCTATGATTGTTTTTCAAATGTGTGTCTACTGATTGATTTGTCTTTTATCCATCTTACGCATTAGATAAGTAATGAGTTAATTGATCGAATAAAATCATCCTCATATTTATTCTGAAATTTAGGGTTCAAATTCAAATGATCCTTTGTGTGTGTGTATATATATATATTTTTTCTTTTTTCTTTTCATAACACACATAGATGCATACCAAAGATTCATTTCGAATCATAAATCTTATATCTATATGTGTGAAGACAATACCATTAAATTAATTAACCAACCAATTACTGATCCCAAATACATAGGTATGTGTGAATTTAAAAAAAAATCCGACTTACTAATATAAAGCATTTGTGGTAACGGAAACAATATCACTTGTTGAATATGCTCATGCATATGCTTTATGGATGAACCTTTCACATGATCCAATGTGAATACAACAATATTTGGTATGCAGTTGTACAAAGGCATAGTAGACCAATTCAATGTTGAGCAGCACATATAGAGCTTATTTGCTTCAATTGATTATATTTGATAGATGCATAATTACCCTTAATTTATTATTTGTTTGCCTTGATATAGAGTCTATGATAAGTCATTGGCCCTGTATTAAATTGAAACATCGATCAAGAGGTGAGATGGTTGATACATTTTTCTTGAGTTGGATAAGATTCAAAAAGATCAAATTATCCTTGATTAATATATAAAAAGATATATTAAAATAAATAATAAAAATTTATAATCGTAAAATCATACATTTTGTTTTAATTTACTTTTCAGTTAATCTTACCAACCAAGCGTGAAATTATATTGCTTTATCTTGATAAACTTAAAACATGTCTATTTGTTTGTATATCATTCATAATCACATAATTACAAGCAACCTGGTCCATAAAGTATGATCCCAATTATTCGAATCTATCAAATTCGTTGCGTGTGTATAAATAAATATATAAATAAAGCAGTACACCAATCCAATAAAAAACTCCAAATCAGCACAGTGGGTTCCACATTTCTTTTATTGCAATGGAAAGCTGCAGGACCAGGGAGACACTGCAGATCTCAACCCCTGACCATAACCAACCATATCTTCTTCTATCATAATAAACTCCACCAAAATCCCAGAAAAATATATTTTGAAGATTTGAACAAAATTTAAATTATTTCCATTATATCCAAGAGATATGAGCTGGTTCTGGGATCCTCTTGATTACTTCTCCAACCTAATAAATTAATCCCATATGATCTGATTGCAAATAATGTTTTTTTCTCTACAACAGTACTAGTAATCTCAGACCTAAAACTCAGCCACATATACATACAATTTGGACCATTTGGTATTCAGACATGCAAAGAAGGTGTCCTGGTGAATATTTTGCCCATGTGAATCAGGATTAATATAAAATGTCTTCTGTACTACTTAGAGGTCTATTGGTCTAAAGTCCATCCGTAAAGTAGACCACGAGTCGAATTCAGTAAATCAAGCTATCCACGAGGAAAATAAGGTCTTTAATGCTAAAATAGTGGGGTCAACTAGATATGAAACCGTGGTAGAGAGAAAAGTAATAGGTTGAAGGATAGGTAAGTAGTTAGGTAAGTTGCAAGAATGTTATATAAGTAGGTTGATGGGTAGGTAAGGTTGGAATTTCCCTTGAAGGTCGCTGCAAGTTAGGATGATGTGATTGTTTGTGTTTTCGTTTTCTGTTTTTCATCCCTGAGAGATAAAAAGTGAGGTTTGTGAGTTTATGAGATAAAAAATTTATTTATAAGTGTGTGATTGATTGTGAAATGAAAGTATAATAATTGAAGTTGATACAATAAGTGAAAGTTATGTGATGTTGTAAGGTTGTGAGGTTTTCTATTTAGAAAAACTTGTGAGATGGTATTTGATTGTGAGGTTTTTTATAAGAGAAACCTGTAAGATGTGTAATTGGTTGTGAGGTTTTTTGTGAGAGAAACTTATGGAATAGTGATTGGTTGTGAAGTATATATGAGTTAAAGTATTGTGTATATAATAATTATTATATAAGATTTTACGTGTAAATATAATTACATATTATAGAATAATTTTGTTTAAATAATAAAACATCGTGTGTAAATATAATATATATTTTGAAAATAAATTTATGTAAACATTAAAATATATGTGTAAATAATTATATTATCCAAATAATTATATTTAAATATTAATATATTATGGATAAATATAATTATGTATTATGGGAAAAAATTGTTTAAATATTAAAATTTTATGTGTAAATATAATTATATACTTGAAAATAATTTTATTTAAATATTAAAATACCCGTATAAATATAATTATATATTATGAATAATTATATAAAACATAAATGTACTAAATTATATATATATTACGAGATCCCATTTTTTCATAGAATCTAAAGAAATCCTCTGCCAGGTAATGTTTGAGAAATCGGACCGGATCGGCTGGTTCAACCAGAAACCTACTAAGGTTCTTGTCCGTTTTTATAGTTGAAACCAGTTTGTCAAAAAATCGGTACAAACTTGTTCAATCGATTTGATTTTAAACCGGTTACTAGTCTTTTAAAAAGTAAATAAATACATAAATAAAAACCCTAAAACTAAAACTTACTAACAAAAAGTCAAAAACCCACCACCAAGTGGCAAGCGGACGGCAAGCAACAACAGGCTTCAAATTGGGTTTTCAATCTTCTTCTTCTCCATTCAATTTTTTTTTTTTTTTTCATTTTCTCATTTAAATCCTCTCAAATATCAAGTTCCAAACCTATATTCAAGAATTAGGATATTTTCTAGCAAGTCTTATTTCATGATTTGATATTTTAAATTAATGTATGGATATTATTATGGAGTAGAGTTTGGAGAAAGGCTCATGATACTAGGCAACTTTTAGTGTTTTTTTCCCCTTATATATATATATATATTTGCATTTTTAATATTTTTTATATATTTATATTTTATTAAATACAATTATAACGCCACACTGATTAAACCAGTGGTTAAATCGATTGAACCGATCGAACCAGTAATCAATAAGGCCACCAGTTCAGTCACCGATCTGATTTCTCAAATATTGTTGCGAGGAGCACCCTAACTTTTCAGAGATAGAGTAAAAAAGGGAGGAATATTTCTCAGAGAAATCAAAAGTGGGTGAGAGTTTTTTTTTTTTTTTTTTGCCCTTTAACTTGTGAAGTATGCTTCTTAGATACACATCCTTAAGTTCATATCCAAACACGCTTCTTCAAAAAAACTTACTCCAAAAGTGTGCTTGTTTTCCACAAGCAAGCAATATCTTTTTACTTGAGCATTTATATCAGATGATAGGACAATTTATAATTGTTCGTTAATATGTCTCAATATAATTAATTTTAAGTAGCACGTACAGATTTTGTCATGTGTTTTCATCGCAAGGTTGAGATTTCAGGCCAAAATGACTGTCGGGTTGAGGATCCAAAGACATCGATCTGCCTAGTGTTTGGTAATTTTTAATAACCCTAATGGTATTTTGTTAGAAAACCTTAGATGGAAACAGTAAATTGGATCGTGATCTTGAGGCATGATGACACTATCCTTAAGGTAATTTTTGCCCCCACTCTAGAGAGTTGCCAATGGATATAATAAGGCAATTCACCTCCAAAATACAACAAAATGACCAAACTTTGCAAGTGGCAATCTTGAAGAGTTCCTTTAGAACTTCTTTTATGGTATTTAATAATATATTTGTAAAGAACAGAGGTTGTGAAATTACTTTTCGAGCTTGTTCTCTTAGTATTAAATTCGTAGAAAGCCTTATGTATTTATAATTAATGAAACAGTACATCCATTAACTATGAACTGATACACCATTATTATTTTATAATTAAATAATTATGCAAATAAAAAATGAAACAACTAGCTTGTAGAATATATTAATTTACACGCATGCGCGCAAAGTGCTAAGTGCTAAATGCTTTTAAATATAAATAATAAATATTAGCTCCTACACTTTCCACTATCTTTTATTCAGATATCATATAACACAAGTATTTTATATGCCATAAAACTCTTTCTCTATTTTCCTATACAGGACAAACTCCCACATAATTATTTTTTTAATACACAAGCTAACAATATATTCCAATAATCCCCCACTTAGATTGTCGTATCAAACAAATATAAGTCTTGACAAACTTATGCATACAAGAAGGTATCTTTTGATTTGAACCTTCAATTAGTACAAGTATTTCAAAGTTTTAATGAAATCAATGGTGGCCTTAAGCTCTAAACCATGATTCCTATCCATTAAAACAGGAAATACCACACACATAAGTTATGTAATCATAAAGGAAGCGCTTATTAACCTTGGGCACTTGTTATGACCGTGTGTTCCACCTGGCTTCATGAACATATACAAAGGTTAATGTCAAACCTCTGCTAGAAGCAGCACCACTTCTGATGTTCATATAGGTGAAGTTTCATTACACCCCTGTTATTTTAGGCGAAACTTCATTAAGAGTAAGCTACTCACCCTAACTATCATAACAGTGCCGCACCAACACAAGTGTTAGTACCTCAATCAGTTGTCAATAACTTGTTTGTACCTATTGAACCTTGTTATATGAAGGTTGGGTTCCTATTACTGCTGATTTAATAAAAGGATCTTAGCCACATTCCAATGGAAGTAGATCTCACTAAATCTCTCAGGAGTCCCTTAGTAAAAGAATCTGCTAAATTATCACACGAACGGACATAGATTATTGTAACTATTCCATTTGATATCAACTGTCTCACATATTCGTGCCTTAAACTTTTATGTCTAGATTTATCATTATAAATCTTGCTGAATGCCCTAGACATAGTAGCTTTGCTATCGCAATACAAAGAAATGGCTATCATTAGTTGTGGCCACAACTCTATATTCAAAAGTAAATTTCTTAGCCATTCTCTTTATTTGCATGCAGCTGCCAATGCGACAAATTCAAATTCCATGGTGGAGTGAGTGATACATGTTTGTTTCTTTGAACCCCAACGAACAACTCCAACAACTAGTGTAAATACCCAACCAGACGTGGATTTATTATCACTCGCACTAGTTATCCAACTAGCACCAGTAAAGCCTTCTAGTACCGCTAGATAATTTTTATAAAATAATCCAAGATTAATGGTTCTTTTAAGATATCCCAGAACTCTGGCAATTGCTCTCCAATGACTAGTACCAGGGTTACTCATGTACCTTGATAACTTACATACTGCGAAAGCAATATCTAGCCTAGTGCAATGTGTGGCATACATAAGACTTCCTATTGCACTAGCATATTCTACTTGAGCAACAGCTCTACTAGAATTTCCAGTAAGCTTAGTAGAGACATCGTATGGAGTATTAAATTCCTTTATATTCAAATGTTTAAACTTATGTAATATTTTTTCGATATAGTGGGATTGACATAAAGCATAGCCTTCACTATGTTTCGTCACTTTAATTCGTAAGATAGTGTCTACCTGACCTAAATTCGTCATCTTGAATTGTGATGATAAATAATTCTTAGTTTCCATCACTCCCTTCAAACTTGTACCAATGATGAGCATATCATCAACATAAAGGCACACAATCGCTCCATATTCGTCTGTGAACTTAGAATATACACATTTATCAGCATTGTTATGAGCAAAGCCATGAGAAAGTATCACAGAATCAAACTTTTCATGCCAGTATTTTGGTGCTTGCTTTAAGCCATATAGTAATTTGATTAGTTTGCAAACTTTCTTTTCAGACAAAGCCCTGAGGTTGTTGCATGTACACCTCTTCATCCAAGTCACCATTTAAGAAGACTGTCCTAACATCCATTTGATGAACATGTAACTTGTAGATAGATGCTAGTGCAAGCAGTACTCCCAATAATTATTTTTTTAATACACAAGCTAACAATATATTCCAACATATTTTGATCTTTTAAATCATAACCCACATCAGTCTAATCATGATGAACTTGGGCGGAAGTGGATCTCTGATCGGCAGAAGACTAAAGTTTTGCAAGAACTAGGGTTTTTTTATTTATTTATTTTTTCCCCCTCTTCCGGTTTCTTTAATTTGTTTATTTATACATAGAACTAAAAGTAGCTAATTGATTATATGAATTATCGTTTGCGCATCAGGCCAGTGGTCTGACAAACCTAACCTATCGTGCTGCAAGAAATAGTAGCCCATGTCATTAACTAAGACATCTGATCTAGCTAGATGCCATGAATAATTTTTATCAAAGTGATTCTAAGTTAGTCTATTTATTTATTTTAAAAATTAAATGATTTAGGTTGATAGTATTAGAATAGTTGGGGAAATTAATCTAGAAACAAATATAAAGATCAGTATTTGAATGGATGGTGAAATGTGTGAGCATAAGAGAAGTTTGAAATGATAATAATGAACATACCTTTGGTACCATATTGCTAAAAGAATCAATTTGAAAGGTCTTTTTTGTTTTTTTTTTTGGTTTGATTCTATCCAGTTCGGTGGTTGGATTTGATTTTTTATTTTTTGTCCTACCCCTGCATTCCAGCAGTGTCCCAAATATGTTGCATAGGTGCTTGACATTATCAACAATTAAGTTTGAAACATTTTTCAGCAAGTAGCCTCTGTCACAGGACATCCCAACCCTTATCCTTTGAACTTTAACTCCTTTGCTTCTTAATCTTGTTGATATTTTTCTATTTCGAATTTCAATTTTCGAAAATGAAGGCTCATTAGCTAATACAGCCCTTTGGGAGCTTTGAGCATCATGAAATATTTCTATGTTTGAAAAAAAATTTAATTGGCACTATAATTATATATGTAAAAACATAATTGTTCTGCATGAATAATATTTTTTCTAAGTTTAATAGTGATAAAAAAATATTTTTAAATTGTTACTATTGATAAGTACATAGTAACACATCTGAATTAACGATGATAATATTGTAAAGTATGGCTAAGTGATCCAATTCAGTCAAGTGCTCAAGTTGTTTTATACTTAAAATGTATTATTAATGGTAAAATAAAAATTATTGTCATTTAATTATTAGATATCATTAATAAAAAAATTTATATAATTATTTAATATTTTATTATTAGTATTATGTTTTCTAATAGTGTTTGTCCACGTGCTTATGGCTGCCGATTAACTTTAACTGATGAAATTTAAAGTTGCCCAAGCGTAAATTTACATACTTGAACCTTAAGAAGTTTAAATCCAATCTCCAGCAGGAAATTAAGAAAAGCCCCTCACGTAACTGTTAAATCGAGCATTTTTTATCCTATAAGTTAGGCTCATTTGGGTTTTTTGTCCCAACGAGAGTTCCAATAGAATTTTACAGATGAGGAAAGAAAAATGGTTGGATGTGAAAATGCCATTTGTTTTTGAGACACACCACCTACATTGAAAACCTTATTGAGAGTTCATGGTTGTGCTTCCATTAACAATAGATGTGGTTTTTTTATTTGGGAAGACCCTCAAATGTGTGAAAGAGGAAGACAAGTGATACTTGGGTTGCTTATGATGTTGAATGTAATGAAGAAAAAGTTATTAAAACTTCATAAAAGGCAAACTATGTTGCTATATCTATTGGTGGTTTCTTGGTTGATAGTTCTTCACTTTGTTGAGACTAAAATCCCAAAAGACCTAATTAATTTATGGGATCAAAAAAGCACCAATTTAACGGCCACGTGCGTGACACATGACTAGCTCCATTAACTATTGGACATAAAGCCTCTTTGGTCCTCAAATTAAAAAATAAAATAAAAAATGTACTTACTGGATGCAATGAGCAAATGTTATAAAGAATATGACTAAAATCCAAATGGGTCCAACTTACGAGACCAAAAATGATTTACCCAACAAAATACTTCTTTACCAACTGAAAAATTCATCATAAATTTAATAAAATTTGTAACAAAATATGATTTCATAATGGATTTATTTCACAAATTTGTATTGTGATGAAAATAAAGTGCACCAAAAAATTAATTTTGTGATGAATTTCAGTCATGGATCACAAAATCATTCAATCACAATATTTAAAGTTATGAAATTTGTGATGCACTCTTTTTGATATAAACTCTTCATATCCATCACAAGGTCATTACTAATATATATATTTTGCTCATTTTTCTAATTCGTTAGTAATCAATCAAAAATTCATCACAATTATCTTCGATTTATAATAAAATTATATTCATCACAAATTTTTTATTAATGAAGGGATAGTGTATCTCGAATTTACACACACACACACACACACACACACATATATATATATATATATGACAATCCATACAGATCTACCTTATAGATATCATATATATACTACCAACCACATGCAATGTAGTTTTTTTAGCGAAAATCGGTTCGATTAGTTATTTACTATTTGCAATTCAATTAATAAAAGTTAATCGAACTAAACCACTTTAATTTAAAAATGAAAATCAATAATTTTAAAAATAAAATTTAAAGATAATTGATTATTCAATTTTTTATTTAAGAAATTTATGTTTTTTTGGAGAAGCTTATATTTTTATATTAATTGTTAGTAAGATTTGGATGATTAGTAGTTTGGTTGAAAGTACTTTAATGTTGGACTTAATTGATATGTGTCTTTATCTTGATTGTTTGATGTATTCTTAATTTTGAAGATACATTATTCATAGTGATTCAGTAAGTATGATACGAGGTGGAGTTGTTGCTTGCTTGATGAATTTTTAATTTTGAAGTTAATTTGATGTGAGATGGGAATATTATATATTATGTTATTAATTTCGAAGTCATATTTGCTTGTTTTATTGTAGATTTTGTAATGAGAAATTATCAAATGATGGGGATTCGTCCACTACGTTTGAACTTTTTTAAATGATTTGGTTCAACAAAATTGAATCGAATCAAAATTAATATTTTTATTGATTAAATTTTAATTATTTTAGAAAGCAGTTAGCTAGTTAATCAAATTGCAATAAGTTTCAAATGGTGTTGTTTTTTCTCCTTAAGTGGTTATGGTTTGACTTTATATCCCCGAACCTCATCGAACCAAATTTTTGATTTGGCACGATTTTTCAAGCTAAATCGAACCACGCCCACCCCTACTGGAAGGATGAGAGAGAGAGAGAGAGAGAGAGAGAGAGAGAGAGAGAGAGAGAGAGAATGTGCAGAACCTCAAATGGCAAGAACATTTTGGCTTGAATGGTTAAAAAGAGTGGGGCTGACTTCTTGCTCACTTATGGTAAGTTTGACCGGGAAGAACAAGTTTAAATTTGCTGGGCCTCACAATTGGTTTGCTGCATGGAGATTGGGTTTATGCTAGTTTGAGATTTTGTCAAATTTGAAAAATTGGATTTGCACTCTTTTGAAATGTAAAATTAAGGAATTTATTCGTGTGGCTCTTGCTGGAAATTGCTCAAATTTGTGCGATTCCCACAGAAAAATTTTCATGATTCAGTGGCTGGGCTGAGCTTTTTGGTCATAAAAAATCTGAAATTTGCTTGGTAATTAGTGAAAATGAGTTGCAAATGAGTTTGTATTTGAATAAATTAGATTGCTGGAAAAATAATGATTATATTGAGTTTAGTATGTTATAGGTGGAGGAGATAAAAATAATGAAATAGAGAGAAAAAACATATAAGTTATTTGAAGAAGATATATAGGTTATAGGGATTGTTTGAGAATAAAAATAAAAATATATTGAGCAAACATGTGTATAAAATGATGTGTTTAATCTTTAAATAATTAAAAATGTGAAAACAGAGTTTGAAATGAAACCAACAGACATTTGGAGCATGTTTGTTTATATTTTTATTTTCATTTTCACCATATTTCACTATTTGAAAATAAATTATCAACAACTTAACTCTATTTTCTCTAAAAACTTTCACTAAAATTTCAACTTATTTTCATCTCAAAACACATTCCCCAATAACTTATTAATTTTCTTCCAATAACCTATATATCTTCTCTCTTTATTTTATAATTAGCATCTCTCTCCGCCCACAGGCTACAGCCTACTAAATTCTAATCATTACCTTTTCAACAAATTATTTAAATACAAATTCATTTTCAACTTTTTTTTTTTATTAACTTTTTAAATTTTAAAAATGCCAAAAATAAAAAATAAAAATATTAACATAACCAAACAAGTTGAAACGTTTTGGTACAATTGACGAGGTGACTGAATTTCTGTGCAAACACATACCTCGGGCTGTAACAAAGTGGAGCCTAGAGTCCCAATTAGAGCCAGTATCTGTTCTTGAGATTCTGAAAGATATGTAGGATTAATTTGCAGGTCTGGCCATTTCTGGCCCTTCGGGTTCCATTTTTTATATTTTCCTTCTTCGTATAGCTACCATATAGAAATCCAAATATTTTCTCCAACAATTTTTCTTGTCAATCTCCAGCAAGACGAAAAAATGAACCAAATTATTCGGTACTTGATTTGAAATCAATTATTTAAAACTCATTTGAGTTTAACTTGTCAAGCGTACATAACAAAATGGAATACTTTTTTCCCTTTAAATAATTACGAAAATTTAAAACTCGATTCTAACTAGATTTGATTAGTTAAAAAATGATCAACTGTGCGTAGAAAATATCGAGCTACTCAAGGTAAGCTAGCTAGTCTTGAATTCAATTTAGTTAAATAATAAAATTAAAATCAAAATCATTTTAAATTCAATAAAAAATATAAATTAAACCTGAACAATAACTCTTCATATGTAGACTAAATTTGAAACGCCTATAATTATTTTTTGTCCTTCTTTTTATTTTTTTGGGTATTCATGGAGCACTACTCCCTTCAATTATTCACCAGTTTGATAGATAGAACTTGCAAGCAACTAAACACATTAAAAAATGCATGTGGTGACCTTACATACAAATTTATAAATTTTTTGATCCACTTGGGGCACAGTAATTTGGCACAAAATAGTATACAATCACTTCAAGAAAATTAATGATTCAACTATAATTTATCTTGCAAAGTCGATTATAACATAACATATTGAATTAAAATAAAGGATTCGAAGTGCAACCCAGTTTAGTTTTTCTTCATCTCAGCAGAATTATGTAACTGCATCCTTTGTTTATAGGCCATTCGGATTTGTTTTCTAGAGGCATTTTCATTTTCTAGTATAAAAGTATTTTTGAAAATGAAATATTGTTTGGATGTTTTGTTTAAAATGCAATGATTATTAGGGTTGAAAATGAGTTGTATTTGAAAAATATGGTATTTTTGTATTAAAAGTCGTGCACATATGAGTAGAAAATAATGAAAAGTGAAAATGGTGAGAAATTGTATTAGAGTTTGTCTGAATGAATATTTTGAAAATAAAAATATTTGTGAAAATGAGAGAAAAATTAATGACTCTCTATTTTCATTTCTATAGAAAATAAAAATGGGTCCAGAAAATAAAAATAAATTGATCCTTAGTGAACTAATCGTATAATTAAACCAATTAGGGACAAACAATCTTTATTACAGTCAATGATTAGGAATTGCACTGTATAAACAGTTTGATTTAGCAAAACAATAAAAAAAAAAGAGAGAAAAGTGACTGTCATATCTGAAATGCAAGTGTCCCCTCCAGATTGAGAACATTATTATTTATTACTCGATCAAAGCCACAGTACCATATGCAATTAATAGTACTAAATTTAATGATGGTAGGAATAACATTATTGACAGAAATTAAACCTAGGAATGAAATTAACCAAAGTTGATCACATTGACCAGTCTTTCTTGCAGCTCCGGCAGATTAATATATGTTAGATCATCAACCTGTAAATGGGGATCAAATGAAGCTTAAAATAAATGATGCAATCCATAATTATTCCATAAATTAAGAAACCCTAATCCCTATACATACATATATATATATATAATTCACCTGGGATTGGATTGTGTAAAGAAATCTCTCATGGGCTTTAGTAGAAACACAGCTGACAGTATTCAATACCATCTCAAGCAATTCCGTCAGCACTTTGGATAGGAGGAGAAACCCATATTCTTCTTTGATCCCACAGCTGATTAAAATCTCAACAGTACCATCTGCGCGAGAATTCACCATAACACAATTTGTCAGATGAACAGAAGTACCATTTGAGCTTCCATTTTCAGAGCTGCCAGCTGATGAGTTAGGCAACTTCTTCAACTTATCCCTTTGCATTTGTAACTCTTTGATATTCCTTTCCATGTATTTTATGTAATTCACTGCCGCCAATGTATGATCAGAGATCGAGCGCTGTCCCTAGAGAACAATGATATATTATTATTATTATTATTATTATTATTATTATTATGGGGTAAATGCATTTTTAGTCCTCTAACTATGATCATCTGCGAAAAAAAGACTTTATAATTTTGCATTTTTCGATTTAGTACATTTAGTACGAATTGCTGCGATTTTAGGACAAATCGTCGGAAATTGTAGAAAATGTCACCGGAAAATGCCACATCAGTGGATTTTTGCAACATGTGGCAATTTTTTCCACGTCATCCGCATATGCCTGCATGCCTTGTCCATGTAGACTGGCCACATGTACATCAATCTCCATGTCACCATCCAAGTGGCTTTAACTGCCACATCAGCGAAAATATCCATGGAAAAATAATGTTGCAGCATGGATTCGAACACTAGACCCTTGGCTTGGAAAAACTACGCACCAACCACTGCATCACAAGAGATTTGGTGCACTAGGTTTCATTTTATTTAATATACATATGTCTGAAAAAAAAAAAAACTTGTGAATAAAAAAAATATTTGTAAAATTGAAAGAAATAAGTTTATTGCAAATATATTATTGTAGATTGAAAAATATATATTTTCTAAATGGATAAATTTTAAATTTCATAAATTATCATAAAAATGATAATTTTGACATAATTATCATTTTTTTTTTGATAATTTTTATTAATTTAATTTAACAAAATCTAAATTAAATGAAATAATTAAAAATTGCTTAAAATAAGGATGAAATTTTTTTTAACGTTTATAAATTTAAAAGTTTTGTTAAAAATTATGAAATAATTTTTTTCGATTTAATTTTCATACTACTGAAAATATTTTAACAAAAAATTGGTTATGAAAATTTTTAATGAGGCTTATAAATGTTTTTTCAATTAAAAATTATTTATAGTTTTCATTAAAAATTATATATAATTTTCATTAAAAATTATATATAATTTTCATTAAAAATTTCCATTGCCAATTTTTGTTAATTTAATTTTTATTTTTGTAAAAAATTATAAATTTAATATTTTTTCATTAAAAATAAAAAAATCATTTTTGTCAATTTAATTTTCATTACTAATAAAAAATTTTAATGAAAAATTGGTAATGAAAATTTTTAACGATAATTATAAATGATTTTTTATAATTAAAAATGATTTATAATTTTCATTAAATTTTTCATTGCCAATTTTCATTAATAACTTTTTATAAATAATGAAAATTAAATTGACAAAAATTACTTTGTAATTTTTAATGAAATTTAAAATTTTTAATTTTTAACAAAAATAAAAATTAAATTAAAAAAAGTTTTGTTTATCTTTGTTTTAATTAATTTGTAATTAGTTCATTTAATTTAGATTTTGTTCAAATAAAATTAATAAAAATTATCAAAAATATTTAATATAATTATATCAAAATTATCATGTTTATGATAATTTATGAAACTTAAAATTTATCCATTTAGAAAATATATATTTTTCAATCTACAATAATATATTTGCAATAAACTTATTTCTTTCAATTTTACAAATATTTTTTTATTCACAAGATTTTTTTTTTCAAACATAGGTATATGAAATAAAATGAAACCTAATGCACCAAAACTTTTGTGGTGCAGTGGTTGGTGCATAGGTTTTCCAAGCCAAGGGTCTAGTGTTCGAATTCATGCTGCAACATTATTTTTTCATGGATATTTTCGCTGATGTGGCTTTTTTAAAGCCACTTGGATGGTGACATGAAGATTGATGTACATGTGGCCAGTCTACATGGACAAGGCATGCAGGCATATGCGGATGACGTGGAAAAAATTGCCACATGTTGCAAAAATCCGCTGATGTGGCATTTTCCGGTGACATCTTCTACAATTTCCGGCGATTTGTCCTAAAATCGCAGCAATTCGTACTAAATGTACTAAAACGGAAAATGCAAAATTATAAAGTCCTTTTTTTGCAGATGGCCATAGTTTGAGAACTAAAAATGCATTTTCCCCTTATTATTATTATTATTATTATTATTATTATTATTAGGGTAAATTGCATTTTTGGTCCCACAACTTAGGCCGTTTTCAATTTTGGTCTCATTCTTTTGCATTTTCTCACATTGTATCCCATAAGTCCATTTTTTTCTCAATTTAAGTCCTGAAAGGGGGTTCCGTCCAATAATTAACGGAGAAGTCACGTGTCACTCACATGGCCGTTAAAATTATTGCTTTTTTGGTCCCATAAGCTAGGCTCGTTTGCATTTTTTGTCCCAACGATAGCTCCAATAATTTTTTTTGAAGTTTTAACAACTTTTCTTCATTACATTCAACATCCTACAACCTAAGTATCATTTGTCTTGTTCTTTCACACATTTGAGGGTCTTTCCAAACAAAGAAACCACATCTATTATTTATGGAAGCACAACCATGAAATTTCCTATTTGGATTTTCATTTGTCCATGAGGTTTTCAATGAAGACGGTGTGCCATAAAAATAAATGGCACCTTCACTTGTGGCTATTTTTCTTTCTTCTTCTGCAACCATTTATTGAAACTATCGTTGGGACCAAAAATGCAAACGGACCTAACTTATGAGACCAAAAAAGCAACAATTTTAACGGCCACGTGAGTGGCACGTGACATCTCCATTAATTATTGGACGGAACCCTCTTTCAGGACTTAAATTGAGAAAAAAATGGACTTATGGGATGCAATGTGAGAAAGTGCAAAAGAATGGGACCAAAATTGAAAACGACCTAAGTTGTGGGACCAAAAATGCAATTTACCCTTATTATTATTATTATTATTATTATTATTATTATTATATATGTATGTATGTATGTAGGAAGAAATTCAAAAAAAAATTCAGAAAAAAGATTAATAAAATGAAAAAGGGAGATATGCATATATATGTATTTATATATTTGATTCTTTTTTACTTACCCTGATGTATTCAAGAGGAAGAAGGGATCTAAGGGAAGCATAAAGAGTTGCCATTTCTTTCCTTCTTTGCCTCTCAATATCTCTGTGCATAATTTTCCTGAGACTGAAGTCATTTGTTTCTTCATCCTTGTTTAAACCTGATTTTGATCTTTTTTGCCTCTTTTTTGTAAGCAAATCTGGTTCAAGAATTGATGGCTGCTGGAAAAGCAGCTCATCGCTGTGTCGTATCGGGAACATATTTTGAAGATTTCCAGGTCAAGTTTTTCATATGTCAATGGAGTTTATATGTGGGGAAGAGGATATGTGTGTGTGTGTGTGTGTGTGTGTGTGTGTGTGTGATGGCCAAATCTGTCTTATAGATTCAATGTTTTATATGAGATTTAATTTTTCACTTTTAGGGTTTAATCTAAATTGTTGGATTTTATTAAATTCAACTGTCTTAAAATTTTACAGTAGATATGGATATTTTGTGGGTACAGATCATATCCATATTCATTTTTTTATATGGGGCTTGGGCCTGGGTCTGGTTTCAAAATAAATTTATTGGGTAATGGGATGAGTAGTATATTATTTTTAAGGGCATGAGTAAGGTAAAACTTTATCAATTGACAGGCTTATTATATCAATATATATATATATATATATATTATCAGTCTACCTTCAAATTTAAAGTCTAACTAATTTGATATATTCTCATATACATATGACATAAATTTTGCCTTGAAAAGGCTCTTCGAAAGTTAAAAAGGAAAAAATAATTTATAAACTATTCAAAATTCTTGACTCCTTTTGATAAATAATTAGGTATAATCATAGTACTTAATTGAGGGCCTTAAAAAGAAATACACGATTGTCGTTTCCAAATATGATGCCATATGTTGTATCAATACATATATATATGTATGTATATAGTGAAAGATAGTGAGATCATCCTGGCACTCAAATCCAAGATTTGTTAGCAAAATCGTGATCAGCAATTAGGCTCAAGAAATGACCCTACTTCCCGATCCCCCCCAATTTTTTTTACATGTAATTGGGGATTAGTTGTGCATGGAACTAATATATCTATCTCTTTCTCGTTGATTTTCTTCTATTCGACTAGTACCAATTACATAATTATTAGGAGACAATTATAAAGTCCACAGGTGTGCAAAGCAGGTTTTTGTCTCTGAATCTTAATTACGTGATTTAATCAGCTTTTATGATTGGATATTTTAAGACACAGACTGACAGCTCGTGGAAATCTGAAAGAAAAACAAATAAGTTATCTTACCGAGGAATATTGACTCACTTAATTATGCAATCAATTTGTGTATATATCTAAATAACTTATGAATTATTAAATTATATAAATAATATTAATATTTTATTTTATGATATTATTATATTGCAACCTGACTTAATAGTTTGTATTTTTAACCCATCTAAATATATATTCAAGCAGACGATATAAAATTTCTCAAAAAATATTATGTATATTATGTAGCACTACAAAACATTAAAACAAAACAAACAAAGATTTTTGTTGTCTAAAATAGGGATTTGCATTTGCATTGAAAACGTCTAGTCTTTTCAAAATTGATGTTCAGAGAATTAGGTAATATTTGATTTTATTTGAGTGTCTTGAAAAGGATATTTGAGAAAAATATTTTGAAGAGTGGGTTAGGAGAATATAATGTATGTTTTAGTTTTATTTGAAAATTTATTAGAAATTATTTCATATTAAAATGGTGCATTTGGTTTTATTTTGGGGAAGACAAATTATATTATAAATATCAAATTTATACGCTTTTTTTTTTTTATTAGTGGGAGTGAGATGTAATTTTATACTACTATTTCTATATATGTATAATGGTAGTGTGAGATCATATAAGTATATATGTAAAATAATCATGTCTGCCTTGAGGAATAATGAAATACGGCATTTTGAGATGTTTTAAAATTATTTTAAATAGTTCAAAAAAAAAATCATATCTATTTTTATTTTTCCCAAAAAGAAAATATTAGGGGAAAATAAATACAAACATTGCCTTACTTTCAAGTTCAATGTCACAAGTGACATTTTTCAGAATATCAAATTACAAAAGAAGATCTTTAACAGGAAATCTGTAGATCTCTCATTAAATTTTAGTTTCTCGCACTCATATTCCTAATATTTAGATTTTTACCCAAAAGCCTCCCATCTAATATTTTTTTGGCCAAAAATTTTGATAATACTAATTCTTCACATGAAAAACTTAATCCCAATTATTTTTGTTCCTAGTATTAATGGCCTTAAAATTTAGAAGTTAGTATCTCCTTATTTGTCCCAAATTATTGCTCTCTTTATTACTTTGTGAACGAAATATTACTTTAGAAATAAATAAGGAAATAGTTCTCTAAAATAGTGATATAAATAAGAATTTTTTTGTGTCTCACCCGTTCCTACATCATTGCATTTATTTCCCCTACATTATATATGTGTCGTATTAATTAATCCATGGTCTATTAAATAATGCTCAATTATTTTTTAAAAATATGAAGTGGAACCACATAAGTTATTGTTCACTAATTTATTTGACTGATCTTTGATGTTTGTCACATTATAAAATTATTTCTAAGACTTTTTTTTTTTTTAAAGAAATCCTAAATAAACCAACTAAAACGCTTATTAATGTTACACTTTAAAAAAAATCATCAAATTGATGTTTGGAGTGAGGTATTATATATATGACACTATAAGCAAAAAAAATTCGTAACAAAATAATAAACAATAATATAAAATTTATCATTAATTATATACACACACACATATATATATATTACATTATAGAAAATTTTATTATGTTATAATAATAATTTTTACAATCTCAATAGTGACAATAATCGTATTTAAATTGCCACTATTAACAATTAGTGACACACAAATAAGTTTTTAGAAAAGAATAACAACCTTCACCCCATCCCAAAACTTACTTATTTTTGGCACATATATATATTATCCCCTAAACTTATTTAAAAACACTTCATTAGTCCCTCAATTCAGGTCATCAGAGCTAATGGATTTTCGCAAATTATATTGTAGTGATAATTTTTATTATCAATAAGTAGTGTCTTCACATATGCCATTAATTGTTAATATATATATATATATGACAATTTACTTTACAATATTAGTTCTGTCATTATTATGCTATGTAATAACAAATCATCTAAAAAGTATCATTAACGACAAAATAAAATTATTATCTCTTAATATGTATCATTATTGATAATTATTATATTATCATTTATTTTATTGTTACTAATATTATATTTTTCTATAATGAGAACTCAATAATGAATTAATACTCGAGTGTAAATACTTAAGAACTACAAGAAAAATAAAAATTAGTGATAAAATAATAAGTGACATTAAAGTTGTCACTAATTATTTTAGATTAAGTAACAAAAAAAATTATTTTGTTGTCTTAATAATATTTATAAATTTAACATTAACAAGAATAGTGTTTAAGTTATCATAATTGACAATTAGTGAGATGCTCATAATTACAACATAGCTAGTGACAATGAAAATTTATCACAAGTTACAGTTATAATTTTTTATTGTCACTATAGGTATGGTACTAATTGTCAATGGTGACATTTTTTAGTTTTTGCCACTATTAGAACTGTATTATGATCAAATAAAGATGATAAAAAATATCATTAATAACACATAAAAATTATTGCTACTTAATATATATTATTAATAATAATTTTTGCATTGTCACTTTTTTTTTGCCATTAATATTATATTTTCTCATAGTGAGTTCTTCTATTTTGTTTAAATTTTGAGTTTTCATAAAAAATGTTAAGAAAAATAATTTTTTATCTTAAATAATATAACTAACTATATATTTTATTTATCTTATTGTTTTCTCCCACTATAATTGAAGTCCAAAAATATATGATCGACTCTGGAAAGACCTTTTTACTACGGGCGTTGGGCGTGCGCTCCCTTAGTGCACGTTTGATTTTGTTTTCACTCATATAATTTTTATTTTTTTCTAAAAATGAAAATAGAAAGTTATCAATTTTTTCTTCATTTCACATATATTTTCATTCTCAAATTATTTCCCCAACCCATTTTTACACTCTTTCTCCATTTTCAGACACTATTTTCCCTTACTGTGGCACTCCACTCGGGATAGCCCATAAGTCGGGACACCACTCAATTCAATCTTAAATCGAATCTACAAAATACAATCAATAAGCCCTCCAGAAATCTTTATAGCATGCAAACATCATATTCGATAGGCCTATAAAATTTTTCACAATTCCCCAATAAACCACAATGATCCTAAACTTACAACATGTTTCAAACTTAATACAGTAATATCAGAGAGCAGCGAGCTCCAACCTAAACAATCCTCACAAAAGTACAGTTTATATGCAGTAACTAATTCCATAGCATTCATCATTCCATACATACCATAACCTTAATCTCATCCTGTCATATCACAATATCACTAAGTTTATAACTTAATATACGAATGAACCCATAACAGCTACAAACACCTGTTCTACTATCAGAAACAGCAGCGGATTTCATCTTAAGAAAACATTATCAAAAGTATATATACATACCATAATGATCCCATAACATCCAACATAATATAAACACACCCTGCAGATGTTATATCCAGACCTAACATATCATAACATCTATAGGATATACAAAATATCCAAGAGTACCCATAAGCATATACAAACATTTTTCTATTACAAAATGTGCTCACCAATCCAAGCCTGGAGTTAAGCTCCTCACTTAACCCTATCTAAGAAAGTCACATAAATACGGGGGTAAGTTCAAATGACTTAGTGAGGGATAATCGAGATAATGAGCAGTAGAGATCTGTCGAGGAAGAATAAACCTAACAGATCATAAGTTAACAATTAAGTAGGAGCATTTCAGGATATAACAAGATAAGAAAATAAGAATTTCTCTTTTCTTATTGCTCTATGAACAGTTTACCAACAATCAGATAGTCAGTTGATTAGTCAGTCAATTAGTCAACCAGTAGGTCAGTTATTCAGTCAGTCAATCAGTCATTCAGACATATTCAAGCGTGAAAGCTTGAGACACGGTCGATGCCTAGGAATATCCCTCGCACATCATAGGCAGATGGTAGATGCCTAAAAGTATTCATAGCACATCACAGGCAGATGGTAGATGCCTAAAAGTATCCTTAGCACATCACAGACAGACAATAGATACCTAGGAGTATCCCCAATACATCACAGACAGACGGTAGATGCCTGAGAGTATCCCTACACATCACAGACAGAAGATAGATGCCCAGGAGTATCCCTAGCACATCACAGATAAAAGGTAGATGCCCATACGGACCGTATGGGGCACCGATGATACTAGTTAAACAAGTGTGCCTACAAGGCAACTATAATAGTATAGAACAGTTCAAGACAATAATAGGCAATCGAGCGATACAAAATATAGGCAAAAGTTCTAGGGAACCTCACAACAATAATGAAAATCAAGACAAATATCATATCAATAGAACTTAATCGGGTTCAACGATATCTATAGAATAAGCTCATACAAAGCAAGTACCAATTGGTAGAACCTTACAGGAGTACAACAAATAATAGAGTGCAATAATCAAGTCAAGTATCAACCCTCACAAGGATTTATCAAGAAAATGTACAAGAAGTGTCAGATTGGTAGACCCTCACCTCTGCAATCTCATAAAAAGGCAATTGCCGTCAATAATCTACTGGTCAACAGGACCCACTTCTTCGTCACCTAACCAAAATAGCATATTCACAGTCGAGATCCTCATTCAACTCTAATAATCCTTAATAATTATAGTTACACCATTAGCAGTTTAAAATCACTACTACTCGACTAATACGGTAGTTTTATGGTTTATCGATTCCTATAATGGGATGTAATCTAGTCCTTGATTACATAATTAATCTCACAACATTATCCCAAGTTAGTAATAATAGCCCACCAACCCTCTTAATAACCTAATTTTCCACTTAAGTCTCAAATCCATAAAATTGGGGTTTTCTCTTCTGATTAACTCAATTAATCTCAATATTATCATACAACAATATAAATTTTGGTCCACTAACTCATAGGATTATATGCATGTCTCAATTTTCCTGATCAGATCGCATATTCTTTTGTTGGTACAATGGATCATAAGATTTGAAAGGTATATACATACACATGCATACAATTTAAACCCAATTCCCATTTTTACCAAATTTCTTCTTATCGAAGCCCTAAAATCACGATCAATCTCCGTGCATGTGTTCCTTGCGATGAGACGAGAAAAATGCCTGTTAGCTGCCGCCGGACATGGCCAACAACACCACCAAAAGGTGCATTTCAACTCAACTAGCCAAACCCCTCAATCAATATTACCAAATACCACCAAGTAAGCCATCAATTTCTGCTTGAACGTTCTAGCGCCACCACCTTCATTGCCGCCGGTGGTCTGTTCTGAAATCTGAAGCTACTAGCATGCTCCTTGAGTTGAGAGCTACAAAACCCACACCTGGGTTGCATCTAACAGTCGCCGGAAACCTACTCCTATCGAGCTCCATCGTGGTTGGATTTTCAAGTCGATTTTTTGGCCATTTCTCCAATTGGATTGGGTTGTTCTTGGTGCATGTGTGCTCACCGTGAGGAGATGAAGAGGATGGTAGATTAAGTTTGAGGTTTGGCCGTCGAAGGAAGAAATTATCCGATGGGGGGGGGGGGGGGTTCATGGTGTTGCGGTGAGGAAGATGATGAAAAATGGGGGTCAAAATGCAAATTCAATATTTATAGATTTGATCTTTCCTTATTCGCAGATTGACCCCCAAACCTTTGGTTTAGTTCCCAATTAAGTCCTCCAAGGTTTGAGCCTCTTCAATTTAGTCCCTAACTAAGTGAGTCCCTCACTTTCACCCATTTGACCCAAAATAATTTCATGCAAACCCCAAAACTCCTAAAATGTGATCCAATCAAGTCTTCTCAAATTGCGATTCAACCCCAAAACTTTCAAAGTTCTTACAATCAAGTCATTTTTTATTAATTTTTCGAGCTCTAAAATCTGATCAACCAATACCTTGATTTCTAAATCCTTATTTTCCTAAAATACCAAATCTTAGTGGTGTTACACTTACTCTCATTTGCACGACTTTAAATACAAAAACACAATATCAAATACATATCATTCTCAACCCTATACACAATTATTATATTTTAAACAAAACATTCAAACAATATTTTATTTTCAAATATAAACTCATAACTAACTTATCACTCTTTGAATTTAACAGAAAATATAAAATAACTTTAAAAATATATCCAAATGGGCTCTTAGCCGAAAGAAAAAGCAGGATTTACTCTCCGACCAAGAGCATCACCGGAAGATTTACAGCTGAATAATTGTACGATACTGCAATTATTGTCTGTTTATTAATATATTATTATATGTTTAGACAAGATTTTAATCAATAAGAAGTTGTAATTACCTCTCAAGCCAAGATAACGTGCATGTAGTGAAATAATACAATTAAAGTACCTTTAGATGCCAAACGGTTCCTTCAAAGTTTCCCGTGGCGATATGGTTTCTATGTTTACAATTGGGTGTTTATTTATCTATTTTTTTACTACATACGTTATTACATTGAAAATATCAATTGATTTTTTTGATAATTAATAGAAACTTATAATTAACTAATAGCTATTACAAAAATAAATAAAATCCACACTCACTACAAGAAAACACCCATTCACTAACAGAAAATTTATGACGAAAAGGATTCTGTCACTATTTGAAAACAATTGTGATGGATTTTTGATGGATTACTAACGAACTTAATAAAATGAGCAAAAATATATATTAATCATGATATTTGTGACGGATATAAAAATTATAAATTGATATGAAGAGTTTGTCATAAATCTTATAACTTCAATATGATTTTTCGATCTATGACAGAAATTCCATCATAAAATTAATTCTGTGACACATTTTATTTTCGTCACAAGCTAATAAGTGACAAAGCATATGCTAACGGATTTGTTAAATAAATCCATCATAAATTTAATGAGATCTATCATTTTGTGATGGATTTATTTCTAAATCTGTTAGTATATGCTTTGTCACTAATTAGTTTGTGACGAAAATAAAATACGTCACATAATTAATTTTGTGATGGAATTTCTGTCACAAATCGAAAAATCATATTTAAGTTATAAAATTTATGACGGACTCTTCATATCAATTTATAATTTTCATATCCGTCACAAGCTCATGACTAATATACGTTTTTGCTTATTTTATTAAGTTCGTTAGTAATCCATCAAAATTTTGTCACAATTATTTTCAAATAGTGACAGAACCCTCTTCGTCATAAATTTTCTGTTAGTGAATGGGTGTTTTCTTGTAGTGACTTTAATAAGATTTGACTGACTTCAAAATCTTAATTCTTAGTGTTAATTCATTAGGTTGTCCCTCATGCATCAATTTGTCTAATCATCAACACGACGGATAATACACATATAAAAATTAGTGCGTTAGTTATAATTAATCTTAGTCGGTGCTAAAAGTTTGTAGTTTTAACTATAAAATTGACCTAGTCATATTTGAAATGAATGCTTCCATTGCTACGACTAATTCATAGTTAATAGTTATTATTTTCCTATATATACTAATGTACAGTTAATATGTTGTGTTTCTGACGAATAATGCTACAAATTGATGGCTAATAATTTTATTGTTTGCTATTTAGAAAAAGTATATTTGCTACGAAAATTTGTAGTTATAATTCATATATATATTATTACAAAATTAATTTCATAACATTTTTTTTCTTAACCGATACCTAATATTTGTTAAATCGTGACAATTACATTTCAAAAGTTAATTAAATATATAACTAACAAAATTATAATAAATATTGTTTAAGGTTGAAAGAATTTATTAAAAAGATTAATGTAGACACTATTTATTTGGCTTGAATTTAAGATTCTTAGTAAGACTTCGCATGCACGGCAAAATTTAAGGGAATGTTTGGATATGTTTTGGGGAGTTTTTATGTTGTATGTAGGAGAGGTAAATTGGGTTTAAACCCATAGTTCCAACCCAATCCATTTAGTTTTGGGTTGAGTTAGGTTTAAAATAATTTGATTAGGTTTGGGTTGGGTTGAATAGAGGTGGGCTTTAATGGATTCAAATGTGTTTTAAACGAGTTGAATGTGGTTTTCAAATAATTCAACCAAATTTATGTCCTAAAATTGTCCTTCCATTCTCCCATTCTTTCAAGATCATACCCCACTTATTTTTATTTCTATAACACTCTAAAAATGAAAAAAAAAATAATGAATTAAAAATTAGATATATTATATATATCACCGATTAATCATTTACCATTTCTCCACCTCATTTAATTCTAAAATATTAATTTATTAACTTTATTTGATTGAATTAATCAAGTAACTTTTTACTTAAGATTCTGATCTAAAAATTGATAATATCATTATCTGGTTTATAAACTCTAATTTTTTATAAAAAGTTGTAGCCGGTTAATTTTATAGCCCCTGGATTATTTTCAACTTTGCAATATGAAAATAAATAAAAAAAATAAACAATGTTTTCTTTTCTATTTTTTCAATTTTTACGAACTACGAAAATATAAATATGTAAGCACAACAAATTTATTGTATAGTGGTAGCATGTGAGAGGACAAATTGTAGCCGTCCATTTCATTTTAGGGTTAGTGCCTTTGCCTCAACATGAAGAAGGGCCCCGACTTTATTTTCATTTTCAATTATAATATTTTCAAAAATTAAAAAATTAATTATATTTCAATATTTTCTGAGTATTTTATTTAAAAATAATAATTTAGGTAGATATAAGAATTTAAATTTAAATGGTTTATATTTTTATTCTTAAAAAGACATATTTTTCAAGATATATGCATATTTTAATTATTTTAAAATGATAGTAATAATTTTATGTCGAATCGAATTTGAATTTGATCGTTGTGATGAAGATAATGGATTAGATTGAAAAAAAATTAAAAATAAAATTAGTATTTTTCAAATATTGACTAAATATAAAAAGTAAAAAAACAAAAAACAAAGACGACTAGTATAGTAATTTTTTAATTATAAATAAATCAATATTTTATTTTTATAAATATTCACTTTTAAACAAGATTCGAAATTATGAGTGCATTTAGATAATCAGCAAGTTTTGTTGTATGGACTTATGCTTAATCTAGTATAAATGAAATTGTAAAGAGTTTATTAGATTCTTTTGGCTTATATGGACAAAGAGTAGGTTGACTTTTTGCTTAATTATGGTAAGTTTGACTGCGATTGGAGAAGTTTGAATTTGATTGATTCATGTTTGTTGGGTACAATGTAAATATTTTGTACTAAAAATTTAAAATATTTTAAATAGTTATGTTTTACTCATTGAGCAAGATTGTTATTTTGTCTTAAAAGAAAAAATATAAATATTATAAAATAATAAGTAAATTATAAGTTTACTTAATTTGATTTGATGTGATTTTACGTTATTAACAAGAATTTAATAATAATTAATTAACATACGTCCAAAAAGATAAAAAGATTGTAATTTAATAAAGTAATATAATAATGTATTTAGCAAAAAGTTTATATATTTTTTTCTTTTTTTTATTGAACCTGCCCAAACCTGTCCCAAACTATTTTCAACACAACTCGTTTTCAACCCATAAATATAAACCAATTTTGAATCTAACCCATTTTGAACTCAATTCATAAAAACCCAATTCATAACCAACTCAACCCACTCATTTGCCACTATTAGTTGTATGTTTTGAGAAAATTAATTTTGAGAGTGGAGTTTGAGAATGTTAAAGTGAAATTCGAGAATATGATGGATTGTTATTTATATTTTGAGGAAAAATATAGGAAATATTTTGAAGAGTTTTATTGTGTTTGTCCATATCTTAAAGAGGAGATTTTTTTACTGTAAATATTAAATCAATGCTTTTTATCTAGTAAATGGGGATAAATTTTAATTAAATGTTATTTGTTGTATGCATATATAATATAATATGAATATATATATAATAAATGTTTGTATATATAATGAAGAAAAAGAATATTAAAAAACGTGAGGATTTTTTTATAAAAGTTGTTGGCAATTTGGGACATATTTCGGGAAGTTACTATTTCTTATTTTGGAAGAAAAATTTGTATAATATTTGAAAATATTTTGGGAGAATCATTTCCTTCCCGCAAAAGTATCTTTCCGCATTGTTGGGAAAAAGATAAATAAAAGGACGCGTCTTAGTTCCATCGCTGTCGGAGATTATACTCGTTGCGAAGAGTGCAAACAATTATATATGTCATTCACCACCAATAATTAAGCATGCAATTAGTAGACCAAGTTCAGGCTTTTTTATAAAAAAATTGTAAAAAAAAAAAAAATTACAAAAATACAGTACTATTCACAATTTTATAGTAAATTGCAGTCTGTTAACAGTAATGAATAATTACTGATTTTTTTATTATAAAATTAGTAAAATAAATAAATAAATAAAATGATTGTTTGGGTTATTGTTTTAGGTTTGAAGGGTGTATACTTGTGTATTATTTCGCTTGATTGAGGTAAGTTTTTTAATTATGCTAAAACTTAATTATGTTTTAGTTATGTTCATTATGTTTTGGTTAATTATCTCCATTAATTAAAGTTTGATTTATGTTTTAGTTATATGAAATATGTATTATATAATTTGTCTCAATTAGTTAAAATTTATTTATTTTTTAGTTAAAATTTGATTTATGTTTTAGTTTTATGAATTATATTTTATATAATTTGTCTCAATTAGTTAAAACTTAATCATGTTTTAGTTGAAATTTGATTTACGTGTTGGTTAAACTCAAATAATAATTTATTATTTTTGGTATAATAATTTGATTTAACAGAAATAATGATTTATGTATTAGTTGAAATTTGGATTACATTTTATGTTAGTTTTATATGTTGTTATATTTGTTAGAGTTATGTTTTTATTTGAATTACAAATTTTGCTAGAATTATTATTGAGTTAAATTTTATGGTACTACATATTGAATTGTATTAAAATTGAAATTTTCATTCAGTTTGTGAAATTATGATTTATTAATAAATATGTGTCCATCCTAGTAACATGTGCCTAATGATGCAGGCTATCTTGACTTGGTGGAAATCTTTTGTCAGTGTTAATTTTAGTGGAGCATTAATATACCAATAAATATCTTAACTTGGTGGAAAAAATTAGTTTTAGTTAATGATTCCAATCCTCAATTTGTTTGTCATTCACATTAATATACCAATAAATATTTTGGATGTACCTAATCATATTTTTTTATTTATTTTTTCAGCAAATATTTTAGGATGGATATAAGAGATATATATGGTCCACATGATCCCAGTGTCTTATACATGCAAGATGGCCATCGATCAAAGAGTGTATTAGCTGGAGATATAGATTATACTTTACTTGTTAGACGAGGAGATAGAAGATTTTGAAGAATTATAGGACACCAAGCTCTACACCCTCGTGTATTATCTTTATTAAATGACATGGGATTCTATGGTGTCTACAATTGTAGAAATATTGAGACTGATGTTCGTGTGATTACGGCTTTGGTCGAGAGGTGGCGCTCAAAGACTCACACATTTCATTTACGTGTGGGAGAGGCTACAGTTACGTTGCAAGACATAGCAAAACGCACAAAAATGCCCTAGAAGACTCAATCCCTAGCTTTTTTGTAGTTAGTAAGTTGTAAGCAAAATATATGAACCAAATATATGAGCTCGGTGTTGCCGATGCCTTCGTGGTCGTCGTGGCCTTTCATCATGTGTAGTATCATGTGACTGATGATGGCTTGGACCAGCCTCATGGTGATCACGATGATCCGTACTATCTAGAAAAGGTAATGGCGAGATATGAAATGAGTGGCGTGCTGGTGATGAATAATCATACTCCGTTGATCCCCATCCTAAACCAAGATCAGTAGCTACTAGTTCGGATACTGACTGTCTGCTTGCTGACATATATGGTGGTATAGGTGTTAATTCCGCATCTCCTGGTGGTTGACATTCGTAGCCGTCGGCAAACAAGTTATGCAGCCTATTAACAGGACCTCCCACATCATTAACACCACCTGACCTAAAAGAATGAGCATACAAAAATTGGTTCATATATTTTGCTTACAACTTACTAACTACAAAAAAGCTAGGGATTGAGTCTTCCAGGGCCTTTTTGTGCATTTTGCTATGTCTTGCAACGTAAATGTAGCCTCTCCCACATGTAAATGAAATGTGTGAGTCTCTAAGCGCCACCTCTCGACCAAAGCCGTAATCACATGAACATCAGTCTCAATATTTCTACAACTGTAGACACCATAGAATCCCATGTCATTTAATAAAGATAATATACGAGGGTGTAGAGCTTGGTGTCCTATAATTCTCCAAAATCTTCTATCTCCTCGTCTAACAAGTAAAGTATAATCTATATCTCCAGCTAATACACTCTTTGATCGATGGCCATCTTGCATGTATAAGACACTGAGATCACGTGGACCATATATATCTCTTATATCCATCCTAAAATATTTGCTAAAAAAATAAATAAAAAAATATGATTAGGTACATCCAAAATATTTATTGGTATATTAATGTGAATGACAAACAAATTGAGGATTGGAATCATTAACTAAAACTAATTTTTTCCACCAAGTTAAGATATTTATTGGTATATTAATGCTCCACTAAAATTAACACTGACAAAAGATTTCCACCAAGTCAAGATAGCCTGCATCATTAGGCACATGTTACTAAGATGGACACATATTTATTAATAAATCATAATTTCACAAACTGAATGAAAATTTCAATTTTAATACAATTCAATATGTAGTACCACAAAATTTAACTCAATAATAATTCTAACAAAATTTGTAATTCAAATAAAAACATAACTCTAACAAATATAACAATATATAAAACTAACATAAAATGTAATCCAAATTTCAACTAATACATAAATCATTATTTCTGTTAAATCAAATTATTATACCAAAAATAATAAATTATTATTTGAGTTTAACCAACACGTAAATCAAATTTCAACTAAAAACATGATTAAGTTTTAACTAATTGAGACAAATTATATAAAATATAATTCATAAAACTAAAACAAAAATCAAATTTTAACTAAACAATAAATAGATTTTAACTAATTGAGACAAATTATATAATACATATTTCATATAATTAAAACATAAATCAAACTTTAATTAATGGAGATAATTAAACAAAACATAATGAACATAACTAAAACATAATTAAATTTTAGCATAATTAAAAAAATTACCTCAATCAAGCGTAATAATACACAAGTATACACCCTTCAAACTTAAAACAATAACCCAAACAATCATTTTATTTATTTATTTATTTTACTAATTTTATAATAAATAAAAAAAATCAGTAACTATTCATTACTGTTGAAAGTTGCAGTATGTGACTGCAACTTACTATAAAATTGTGAAACTTGTGAATAGTGCTGTATTTTTGTAATTTTTTTTTTATAAAAAAGCCCCAAGTTCCCCATTATTATTTTCTAATTGCAAATTATATTGTATGATTACTTATGAAATTCAATAGTCGTGTATAGTAGTGGCAAATGGGTGGATTGAGTTGGTTATAGGTTGGGTTTTTATGGGTTTAGTTCAAAATGAGTTGGGCTCAAAATGGATTTATATTTATAGGTTGAAAATGGGTTGGGTTAGAAGCGGGTTGAGTTGGATTTGGGCAGGTCCAAAACAAAAAAGAAAAAAATATAAACTTTTTGCTAAATACATTGTTATATTATTTTATTAAACTATAATCTTTTTATCTTTATTTGATATGCGTTAATTAATTATTATTAAATTCTTGTTAATCACGTAAAATCAAATCAAATTATGTAAACATATAATTTACTTATTATTTTATAATATTTATATTTTTTCTTTTAATACAAAATAACAATCTTGCTCAATGAATAAAACATAATTATATAAAATATTTTAAATTTTTAGTACAAAATGTTTACATTGTACCC